>JABBOT010000014.1:5703932-6303932 GCA_016165875.1 Acanthopleura granulata
CCAGAGGAAACACTGCAGAGCATGTGGGACAACAAGCTCTAGGGAAAACATCTGAAGAAAACAAGGCAGAGCCTGGGGAAAGCCACACTCCAGAGGAAACATTGCAGAGCATGTGGGACAACAAGCTCTAGGGAAAACATCTGAAGAAAACAAGGCAGAGCCCGGGGAAAGCCACACTCCAGAGGAAACATTGCAGAGCATGTGGGACAACAAGCTCTAGGGAAAACATCTGAAGAAAACAAGGCAGAGCCCGGGGAAAGCCAAACTCCAGAAGAAACTTTGCAGAGCCCGGGGAAAGCCACACTCCAGTGGAAACCTTGCAGAGCCCCGGGGAAAACCATAACACCTGGCAAGGCAAATGACAGTTGAACCTTTGATTTCAAGCCGCAGCCAAACCATCAGGGGATAGGTTTAAACATTTTCCTGGGAGATCCAATAGACAGATCGGCCGGTAATGGCTATTAACTTGATCTGATCGCTCATCCTCTAGGGGTCTGGGTTACCTTTGGCCAGTCCATGGGGGAAATGTAAGTTTTTTTTACCAATCAGTAAATCAAACCAATATTTAACATAATATTCAGGTTTATTACTCATACATAAGGTAGATCTATTCATGTATAACATATATGTTCACCGAGAACAAATAAAACGTGTGACGGCCATGAGCAATTGACACATATTTACCACAAGTTTATAAAATATGTACAGAATGCCCAAAAATTTGACGGAACATAATTATATACATACATCTTACACTTAAGGTAGTCAGTGGATTTGTGTAGTGCACCTATTCAGTGGCACTGGACTGGTAGCAGTGAGTCTGTTGGTTGTCTGTGGTTTGTTTACTGAATGGCACAGGTTTGCTTGAAGTTTGCTTCTGGTGGGTTTATTTTCAGTTTGTGGCATTTCTCCATCAAAGTCTAGCTAGGGTGGTATACTGTACACGTATGTATGTAAAACTGTTCTTACTGTTTGGTACTCATGTCCATAATCAAATTCTCAGCGGAGATTCACATCTATTGCAATCATGATACGATGATCTAATGATGAGTAAGATTGATATGGTTTCCACCTTAAAGGACAAATGCATGTACACATCCTTGTATCCTAAATGTTTGTAACGCTAAAAATTTCCATGACAATGTATATACAGAATTCAAATTCTCCGCATGACAACTTATTCCAATATCCCTTTTCTTCACCAAACTTTTTGGCATCTGTGTTGTGAGGAAAACTTTTCTGAATAATCAAGGTTGTCTTGGCACCACCAAGTCTGAGAGTCACCTAAACTATGCCATGTGTACCCTAAATGAGCTAAAATTTTGTCAATGACTAATTTGGTCCTTTCTCATGATTCTGCGAGTGCTGTTGAGTTTAGAAATGTATTTTGAAGTTTGTCTGGTAGACAGAATGACACCCTACTGGAAAAGCATAAGTTTCATCATCAAAAATAATATTTTATGACATTTATTTGCCTCTCGAAAAGCCCTCTTTTTGGACAAAATTTTAAGTCTTTAGGTGTAGTTAAAAAACTGGACTTGTGGGGTTCACACATGGAGGCCTGAGCAAAACATACCATATGCCATGTTTATGCCGAGATGGGAACTTGTCAACAGTTTGTTGGATCCAGGAAAATCCATCTATGGTTCAGATATTCTGATAAAAATGTATTGCATAATTGCATAATAACAAGATTTGACCACGATGTTCTTAAGCAGACATGCTGTAATGAATTTTCCAACAAATGAGCTACCATACTGTTTAAGAAACAGGAGATTTCACTCATGAAAAGTGTATACATGTACATCTTCAGTCTTTTGAGCATATATGTACAACATGCATCGTCATAACCTGGGGTCAGCTTTACGAAAGGGCGTCATGTTTCGTCAAACGTAATAACAATGGCACTATATCTCTACAGCATGTGTCGTCATGACGATTACTTTTGATATAACTGACACCTTGTTTGCAAAGTGGGCCGCAGCACGAAAGTTTGCAAAAAGAAGAAAAACCCAGTAATCCAGGAGTACATGTGCACTATGCCGTCTATCTTTTTCTTACAAAAGCTCTAAACAAATGTCCATGTTAAAATTTTAACACTGTTTGTCAATGCTTTTTATAGGAAAAGAGGGCATTTTACCAAAGTCTTGACTCACGAACTGAAATCTGAACACTGTTTGTCAATGCTTTTTACAGGAAAAGAGGGCATTTTACCGAAGTCTTGACTCATGAATTGAAATCTGAACACTGTTTGTCAATGCTTTTTATAGGAAAAGAGAGCATTTTACTGAAGCCTTGACTCTCAAATTAAAATTTTAACTATGTTTGCCAATGCTGTTTACAGGAAAAGAGGCCATTTTACCAAAGTCTTGACTCACGAATTGAAATCTGAACACTGTTTGCCAATGCTGTTTACAGGAAAAGAGGGCATTTTACCGAAGCCTTGACTCACGCTGAACAGAAGTACAGACATTTCTGTCAGGTTCCTTTTACACTACATTTGTGGTGTTCATTTTCAGATTGTTTTCAATATTTTCACAAGTTACAGGTAGTAATTCTGACAATGTACACTGGTTCACCTTCACAACATGTTACATCTCTGTACAAGACACTTCTCCACATACCCATATACAGAATATCTACATGCTCAGATCCATCTATTTACAAGCACATACAAATATCACCTCTCCCATGAACTGTGTGCCTTTTCTATTTTCAAAATATAAAATTGCTTAATTTAGATTCATGGGCTTTACCAGCCTTTTCCTGGTAACTGGTACAGGATAAACTTGAAGGATAAGACAGCACTCTGCTACAATAAGAAGTTTTTCTGCCAGAGGTAATTCAAGTCAAAGCTGTGTAGTCTGTTGTTCATTCCTGCATTTATGATCACATTTTGTGTGCACACTAATAACGTATTACTCGTGCAGTGCAAGACAACAATGGTAAAGTCAGCTTGGGAGCGAGTCGCCATTGTGTGGGAAAAAGTAACCCATCAATGTGTTTAAGTCCACAGGAAATGAACTCAACCTACAGCAATCAGAGAGACATCTAAGCTGGATAAGTTCAATTATTTCAGCCTTGCAATCATGTTTGTAACGCACTAGTCACAGTTACATTACAATATCCGGGGACCATTTCAATTTCAATATTTATTTCTAAATTATTATTTTATGATATTTCAGGACAGACCTTTTTAGGATGTCTCAGGGGTCAATCCTATCTTAGCATACTTCAGGATTGATCCTTTTTAGGATGCTCCTGAGGTCAATACTATTTTAGGATGTTTCACGAGTGAATCCTACTTTAGGATACTTCAGAACTGATCATTTTAGGATACTTCAGGCCTGATCCTTTTTAGGATATCTCAGGAGTCAACTCTATTTTAGGATACTTTTCAGTATATTTCAGGGGTGTATCCTATTACAATACTTCAGGAGTCCATCCTGTTTTAGGAAACTGTAAGAAGTGATGTTTTTTTTTCCACTCATTCCCATTACTGAATTCAGTTCTGATAAAGCCGAGTCAAGAAAAACACCAAAATAAGTTCGTCATTAAAAATATGCTTGTTGCACCTGACCCGATCAACCCTTCCCGCCAGAAGGACATTACTTGATGTTGTATTTTTTATTACTTTTTCTATTCATGTTAATTTCTTTACAATAACTATCCATTTTTTTTTAATTACTTTTTCTCCTCATGTTAATTTCTTTAAAATACCCATCTATCTCAACAGAAAGAATGAAAAACACATTTCCCTACTGACTGACCTATTTTTTCTGATAGGGTTGTGTTACTGGCAAAGAGCCAGTGAGGTCATAAGATCAAATCCAGCTCTGGTTGGTTCAAGTGCAGCTTTAAGTCAGTGGGTTTTGTCAGGTTTCTGGCACAGGAAGATGGTTTACTCCAGGCATTTAAAGTGTCCGCCATCCAACCTGACCATCGAAAGTAAGCAAAAAAACTCAACTGAAACAAATAAGATAAACACACAGCAAGCTGCATGTTGTGCAAGCCATGGCTGCACAATCTTAGGAATTTGTCAGTACTTGACAGGTGCTTTGAGCAGGTGCTGTCTCATCAAATAATACGTTATTCATGAATGAGTTATATACAGGCTCAGGTACAGGTCTAGGGATGGCAGCATTGAAGTGCCCAAGCCCAATACACCTCTCTCTCATTATAACGCTGTTGTAGTTAGGACAAATCTGCCTGTCAGCCTGTTATAAGTGAACCGTGTTATACGAAGTGTGTTAGCCACTGACAGCCTGTGACTTATATAATATAGGACAATCATAGTGTTAAGCCGGGTGTAAACCTAATCAGTATAAAATCATGGATTCACTGAATAATTCCATGGTATCCAAGCTTCTGATTGCTAAGAATTAACAAAACATAAAGACTGGCCGAAACTGTTGAAACTGCATACAGATGCGTGTAAGTTGCACAGAACTCAGGGGACACACTTGCGACCCTGATATCCTGAACGCAATGAATTAGGAAAGATCTGGATATTGTCTTCATGGAACGTTTGACGGTGTTTATCAGGAGTGTGGAGCATTTTACTTTGTGAACAATTTGGGGCACACATTTGGGAATGTGGTGATACAGAATAACGTGCTGCAATGAAGCATGTTATAATGAGGGAGAGGTGTATAGCTGGTTGATCCATTTTATAAGCCAAACAGTTAACATAAGAAAGATCATTCCCACCAAGTTTTTACAGGACAGTATGGTCAGGTGTGCTGTCTAGCATAATACAATAAATCATGAGCATTACATTGGTTAAAGATGTCCACAACCATAATATTCCACAGCGATACCCGCTGAGCTTGAAGCAGAAGCTGTTGTAAGTAACTACCCTATTTGGCCATGATTCTAAATATTACAGGAATCCAGCAACTTGCAGATGCGAAGCAAATTTACACTTAAATGTACCTATATACATATACATGTAAATGAAATTACCAACAATTAAAGACTAACGGATTCACTCAGCGATTTCATGGTACAACTTTTTGACCGTGGAAACGATGAAAAACCTGCATAATTTTACACAACCACAGACCGAAAATAATTTGCATAATTGAATTTACAAATTCCTATTCTTATATCACCAAGAAAATAAAATGCTCCGTAGCACTTTTGGCAAAGTTCCTATGTTTAAAAAATTCTAGCACAGAATTTTAATCAGTAGAATCAAGTAAAAGATTACATCAATGTACAAACTGAAATTTTGTAGTCCATGCTTGTGGGAGGGTTGTATATTCCAAAAAAAACCCCTTCCACACTGCACACTTCATCTAATGACTACTGATCTCCAAATGCACAGAGATAATAAGTTAACCGAAAGAGCACAATAATTTTTTTTTCATCTCATCAAATGTAGCCTTTGAGTTCCGTACATGATGACTAGCTTTTGTTTGAGAAATGTTTACATAGATAAAGATACAAATTTGTTCCACTAAAAATGCAAGAAAGAAAAAGTACAGATTCATACGATAAAATCTACTACATTGTATATAGTTTTCCGAAAACATGCAGCACATATTTCGTGGCTGTTCGGTATAATCACACAAAGATACACAAGACAGTACAAACAACTTTAAACTTTCTTGATGTGTACTACATCATCATTTTTGTGTTCACTAGTTTTTAAAAAAACAATTTCTAGTGAAACTTTTTGACTGATAAGTTTAAGACCTTATCATTAAATAAAGTCTCTTAAACATCAGAATTCTGTATTTGCTATACACAACTGGTCCCTTCGACATAACAGCAAGCCTGCAAATAGGTTCCTGACATTTTTCACAACACCCCCTCTGGACAAAGTGGTATGACCAGTTTTTCCAGGTTGTATAGTTCAGGACAAAGTTCACTTAGGTCATGCCACCTGCAACAATGGGGGTGTCTTTTCAAAAATGTCAAGCACCTACAAGCAGTCTAGAAAGGGCAGGAAGGGGTGGGGGGCAGGAAGGGGTGGGGGACAGGTGTCAAAATATATACAGAACACTGTTTCAAACAGGGAAGTAGTGTACAAGTCCTCATTATAACTACTGGAAACAGGATATTGGGCATACCTGGTGACTATATTCTAATTGGCTGCCAAAGTGGTGTTTATTAACACCTGTAGATATTTATTCACAAGGTGGGTGAAGAAACTTCAACAAAATGGCCAGCTTTCTCTGCTCTGCTGCAATGACTGGTCACAAAAAACAACTTTTGTTACTGGACTGCCATGCTGCCATGTGTTTCAATGTCGATATGGTATGGGCAGTTTTACATTTTATAATATATGTACTCCAACACTGTTTGATATTCAACATCATTTTTGAAGTGAAAACGTTGAATTTCACCTGACGACTCAAAACTGGACCCAGATTCTGATATACATATATGCATATGTTGTTGGTTAAATATATAAAGAGTCCAAAAAAAAAACAAAACAAAGGTGCACAGCCAATTTGTGTAATAAGAGCATATAACAGCAACTCGCATTTCGATAACCTCGATAAAAAACTGATTATAAACAGATTTACACCCTCTCATTCTCTTCAGCTTAAGTAGTTATTGTTGAAATATCACCTCACAGTACAATCTCTTTTACAGAAACTGCATAATGCTTATATCAGTTCAGTATACACTATCTTAAAATTCTTCACAAATTTCAAATTTGTCTTTCAAAAAGTTGGACAAAAATATTCCAGGAAAAAGATTTTTTTAAAACAGTGCCCAGGTTTTCGTACCACAAGTGCCAGGTGTACCTAGGTCAACCAGTTTGAACTGGTAACTTTCTGTGGTACAGGTAAATTTCAACTGAATGGAGAAGTTGTATTTCATGTCCTAAGACCTACCTTGCTAATCGGGCTATGAACACTAGAGGTAATTGCATCTGGTCTAAAACCCTGATTAGAACAGGTGTATATTTCGAAGATGAGTCCTGGAATATCGGGTGCTAATCCTTGAGTTAACCCTGGCTTTACACTCAGATGAACTCATTACACCTGGTCTTTTCTCTAATGAATACAGGTGTGTCCTGGGATATCAGGTGCTAATCCTTGAGTGCCAAAACATTGGGTTTACACTCAGATAAACCCATTACACCTGATGTTTTCTCTAATTAATACAGGTGTGTTCTGGGACATCAGGTGCTAATCCTTGAATTAACACTGGGTTTACACTCAGATGAACTCATTACACCTGGTCTTTTCTCTAATGAATACAGGTGTGTCATGGAATATCAGGTGCTAATCCTTGAGTTAACATTGGGTTTACACTCAGATAAACTCATCACACCTAGTGTTTTCTCTAATTAATAAAGGTGTGTCGTGGATTATCAGGTGCTAATCCTTGAGTTAACATCAGAGTTTACACTCAGATGAACTCATCACACCTGGTACTTTGTCTGATTACTAAAGGTGAATCCTAGGACCTCAGGTGCTAATCTCAGTTTACAGCTGGTCTCTCCTTTAACTAACACAGGTGCACCCTGGAAAATCAGGTGCTAATCCTGGCATTAACACCACAGGTAATTAGATGAAATACTTTGCTGGTTTTATCATCTTCGAGGTTTCTCCATTTCCTCTACGATGTTGATCAGTCGCTGACGCGCCTTCTTACTGATGTGGTCTATGCAATTCACAAGCGAAATTAGCTGCTTCGGCGAGTATACCTACAACAACAACAACAACGACTGTCAGACTGGCTGATAGCAGATTTAATATGCACTTCCATTCATTCAAACTTACCTTTCTTTATCAGAGGCTCATCGTGCCGATACGTGACATGTACAAAACAAATATCACTCACAATTTAACGCCATCTTAAAACTGGAGAATCAAGTTTTCTAAGAAGTGGGATGATAAAGTTTTTCTCAGAAGTGAAATAATAAAGTACGTAATACATGGGAGAAAAAAGTTTTATAAAAATTTTGTCAACCTTTATTAAAATGGTCGGTTGTTAGAACAGAATAACCAATTTAGTCTGATCTGAGTGCCCAGTGACAAACACACCTACCTTATGTTCCCTGACCCACTGTTCCAACTGTGCCTCAGGGAGATAATAGGCCTTGATGTAAGACTCCACGAAGTCTCGGTCAGGAAGAGGCCTGCTCAAGAAATGGGCAGAACACAACATTAAGATTTGCTAGGAATTTCGCCATTATTTCATTTGTTCATCAGTTTATTGTCGTAAAATAACTATAAGATGCACAATGGTAATGAAACGAGGGTAACTGAATTGGGTGCTGGTAGGCCATCAATAGCATGCCCCTAACAGGCTTAAAATTATTCCATTAGTCTCAATTGTCAAATATACTGAAGCGCTTGCTTTGACAACTAGGGGCCATAACTCCACACCCTCACCACTTCCACGACACAGGTTCACTGAGGGCTGGCTAGCAGCCAGCTATATGCATGACAGAGCTGTCTGCTTAATGAGGCTTTGCTACCACAAAATATGTACAGGTGCATAATGTATGTATTATCCCTTCCGAAATCAATGTATGGCTGTTCAACACTGCAATTAAAATACAAAGACGTAGAAAACTGAGAAAGGCTCACTAGGTTCTATCTGCTATTATTTCTCCTTAGTAGAAAAAATCTACTTTCCTTTGCCTATCAACACAGAATATTTATATGTTTACATCACATATTTATCCCATTTCTCATAAACCACATAACCAAAACCCCCCCAAAAAACAACGCGACAAGTTCTTACATATATGGAAGTTTTGTGGAAGTAGTCCTGTACAGAAATATTAACATGTAGCATTCAGCTGGGTCAGTTGTCAGCGAGTCACGAATTTCACAAAACGACCTTGACCTTTACCTGACATCAGTGAGCTTCTCCAGCTTGGTAATGTACTGCTGGAAATCCAGCTGCATCAGTGCTCTCCCTTCGTTGGTGCACTTCTTAGCACTAGCATACCTTGATTAGCAAGTGTAAATAGGCATGGTGTTTAAAACAGGCATGGTGTTGAAAATAGACATGGTTTTTAAAACAGGCATGGTGTTCAAACAGACATGGTGTTTAAAATAGGCATTGTGTTCATAACAGGCTTGGTATTCCAAATCGGCTTAACGTTCAAAATAGGCATGGTATTTAAACCAGGGTTGAACTTCAAAGTAGGCTTAGCATTCATGGCAGCCATGGTATAAAAAGTGGGATGGGGTGGTGTATAAAACAGGGAGAGTGTTCACCACAGGCAAGATGCTCCAAAAAATAAGGCTAAGCTTGAGTGACACAATGTACTATTTATTTGCTTGATGAATTCCTCAAATAAATCAACTCTTCAGGTAAACAGCTCAATCCCCGAGGTAAATAATCCATTATTAAGTACATGTAAACACTGACTTCCTCAAGTCAAACCTTTTCCTTGCACGACGCCACTTGTAAAACTGTCTAGTTGTCACGCAACCAAATCACATCACATGAAAGGCCATCAAGTTTCATTCTTAAACTACAAATGACATGTTGCAGATCCTATTTTCACTGTCATTTCGGGTTTCAAGTCCTCAGGTATAAACACTGAACACCCGTAGTAACCACTCACCCCTCAACGAATGTCCTGTTAGCTATCCTGACGCACTGCTCCCACAGGGTGTCGTGGACCGCCTTGGGGAGGGGCACCTGCTTCAGGATCTCCACCATACGCTTCTCAAAGTTCGAAAACTCCTGAAACCAAATGTAAATATCTATTTATCTATCTATCTATCTATCTATCTATATATGTATATATTTTAGGTTCTTGATTTACCAGAAGTAGTGCAGTCAATTTACAATGAAACTGTTCATCCCCCAAGGCCTTCACGTACAAAACAAGATGAAGCAGACAAATATTCTGCATCCTATCAAAATGAACTCCCTGCAAGTCTATCAACTAGCAGGTGAAAGAGAACACTCCCCTCCACACCCCCCACACCCCCTTTTTCACAATTGATCGTCAGAAGACGATACTGATGAGTGCTGAGATAACCAGGGATACACGCAACCATACATGTACTGTATCGACATGTAATGCTCAAAGGTTCACATGGTAAAGTGGCGTTTGTCCACTGTAGCCATTCAGCAAAGTTCAATCACAGACGTACCTTTCTGGACACTTTCTGCACGTGATTTCTACCTTGTTTCATACGTGTAGATTGATTTGAATCATAGGTGATTCATGCGGTACTCTAGAAAATTAGACTGAAAACCTTGGCAAATAATTGGCAAACATTTCCACATGTGATACACAGTCTTTTACCTTTGCATAGTAAGCTCAATGTGCAGGTCGTATTTCTGAAAGGCCCATGAACTCTACTGAACTTCATGTAAGACCTTGGAAATTCTGTTTGTGGCAACAACAGATATGTTCATGGCAAGAACAAAGCTGTGCATGGCCAAATACCTTTACATTGTAAGATCAAATCTATACATGGCAACAATAAATCTGTAAATGACAACAACAAATTTGTACATGGCAAGAGCAGATCTGTGCATGACAACAATAATTCTGTAAATGACAACAACAAATTTGTACATGGCAAGAGCAGATCTGTGCATGACAACAATAATTCTGTGAAAGGCAACAAGAAATTTGTACATGGCAAGAGCAAACCTGCGCATGACAACAATAAATCTGTAAATGACAACAACAAATTTGTACATGGCAAGAGCAAATCTGTGCATGACAACAATAAATCTGTAAATGACAACAACAAATTTGTACATGGCAAGAGCAAATCTGTACATGAACAAATTTTAACTTTGCAAAAGCAAATATCTGCATGACAACAAAAAAATCTGTGCATGACAACAACAAATCTGTGAAAGGCAGCAACAAATTTGTGCATGGCAAGAGCAGATCTGTGTATGACAACAATAAATCTGTAAAAGGCACCAACAAATCTGTACATGGCAAGATCTAATCTGTATATGAACAAATTTTAACTTTGCAAAAGCAAATGTCTGCATGACAACAAAAAAATCTGTACATGACAACAACAAATCTGTGAAAGGTAGCAACAAATCTGTACATGGCAACAACAAATCTGTGCAAGGAAAAAACTAATCTGAACGTGAACAAATTTCAGGTTTGGAAAAGAAAATATCTGCATGACAACAACAAATCTGTCCATGGCAACAACAACACATCTCCTACTGGCAACAATAAATTTGTTTATGGAAATACAAACATCAGCTGACCTGTAGAATGACATCAACGTAGACGTTATGCTGTGACATAATCTCCTTGACGTCCCACTTCACGGCCGCCATCAGCTGCTGAAGTTTGTCATAATTTATCGCCTGCGCCGCCACAGATCCGTAGATGGGCCGCCTCAATTCATGACACATTTCAACAGTCTTTATGAGATGAAGAAGGGGAGAGAAAGCAAGATAAATAGCAAAGTTGAGGATTTTTTTTGACACGAAGCTCATCTGATTCCTGCTCACTGTATATACCACAACAAAAAGGTAAATTTTCTCGGGTAAAAAGAAATAATGGTTTAATTTTGTTGGCTTTTGGCTTCATTCGAACTTTAACAGAAGGTTCAAGTGTGATTGATATAGCAATTTTGATGGTTTTTGGCATCATCCAAATTTCAACAGAAAATCAAAGGTTCAAGTGTGATTGATGTGACTTAATTTCAATGGCTTTTGACTTCATCTTAATTTCAATATAAGATCAAATCAATAGGGAAATATTGATAGGCAGAGGTAAGCGGTGCACCTGGGCTACACCACTGTTAGCAGCGACATACTGTAAATGCCTTTTTATTCCCGCGGTTCTAACTTTCGCGGATTTCGTGGTATTTTCTTTTCCGCGAAAACAAAAACCAGTGAATACAAAACCCATACGTTTCTTAAATACACATGTATCATATTATGTACTAGTATTAGTCTGCACTACAGCATGTACACTCTACTTGAGCTGCATAAAATAAAGGACAAAGCAGGTATTTTGGTAAAATTATTTATTTATTTTAAACAGGTGTTGTAATCATACACTACACAGCACTACAATTTTAATGGCACAATTAAGTTCACAAACGTTGAGAAATATCTACAACGTACTTGTATGGACTCCGACTTTAATAAATCCAGCTTGGATTAAATCCTGTCTCTTGCTGATTATCTCCTGGCACTTGATAACCCAGCAGGCATGAATAGGCTTCAACACAGCGGTGTATCGACATCGCTATAATCAAGCTGGGACATGACTTCATTAGCATACAACGCCTGGAAACAGTTTTTGAGTTCATCCTTGAAATCTTTGTTGACGGAGAGATCAAGCGACTGGAGACGGTCGGTGCAGCATGCTGGTACAAACACACAATAAATATCATTTAGTCTCAGATTGGTTATTAAATCATCCCCCTGTTGGGCTCTGAACACGTCAAATATTACCAAACACTTCTGGGTAGGTTTCAGTTTTAGCGTCTTCCGCTGTTTCTTACAGTAAGGGATAATGACTTCCTTCACATACCGCACCGTGGACTCGTCTGTACTTCAGTGGGATTCCTTAATTTTACCCAAGTCTTCTGGTAATTTCTTCACATCTTTTGTCCCCTTTCGTTTCACATATCCCATTCATTTAAGTAAGGATCGGGCCCAGGTCTCTGTAATAGTAAGTGTGCCACCAAACTGTGGAAGTTTAGTTTTGTCCTGTTTTAGAAGGATGCCTTCAGCTGCCGCCATAACAATTCGACGATTTATCACTCCGCCACTCAAATGGACTTTTTTTACCCAGTCCTTCACCATATCATCAAGTTTCTGTCCAATTAACAAGGGATGATCAGTTGAAGCCTTAGGGAGGGATCGGATAACACTGCCGGGCTTTTTTCCCCATCTTTTTCAAGTATGAAGACTTCATACTTCGCACGGTGCTTTCATTAATAGGGCGACCTAGCTGAGAAGAGAATTTACGGGCAGCACGTGCTATGCCGATTTCCACAGCAGTTCGGGCAATCTTCGCTCCCATGTCATCATCATAGCTGTTCTACCCTCCACGCTTTCCTTTTCTGGGATTTTCTGCTATTTCCGAATCTACAGCATCGTTGGCAGCCTGAATAATGTCGTCTTCTTCTATGGACTGGCTGCTCTGTGGATTTGGTAGACTGGGAGTCTTGGCAGGGTTCGTTGTGCTTATCCATTTCCACAAAGACAATTTTGAAGCAATCGTGATGGACTTTATTGAGTGAGAGAAGAATGATTTCTGTGGCAGCGGCAACTGGTTTATATTACCAGTACATTTACTCAAATCTGTCACAGGTAACAAGTATACAGACCAGTTTTGGGCATGTGAATTAAACAATAGTGTTTATTTATTTTTGTCACATTTACCATTAATCCTTAAGTTTATCTTTAGGAGATTCTTAATCTTTAGGCTCACCAGCGAGACTAAGTGTTCAAAAGATTAAAAACTTAAGACGATTATTTTTCTTTCTCTAAACCAAGCCACTGAACTGTATAAATCTTTCGTTATATCTCACATTAACAAACAAGTTAAAATTAAACGTATTTGACGATTCCTGTGTTGAAATGCTTTTGTTAAAATCCGCGAAAGTTTATTCCCGCGAATATGTCTTCTTGGCGAATCCGCGAAAGTTTATGCCCGCGAATATAAAGGCATTTACAGTATTTACACTTCCATATTAGCAATATTATAAGCTACATGTAAGTGTCCATGAAGACGATTTCCAAGAAAATATTTTACAACATATTGCATTACTAGCTCCTGCAGGAAGTTCCCAAACTGACAGAATCCAATAGGAACGACATCTTCTGGTTTATGGTCAAATAACATGGCATATTTTACAACATACTGCACCAAATCACTAGCTCCTGTAGGAAGTTCCCAAACTGACAGAATCCAATAGGAACGACATCTTCTGGCTGATGGTCAAATAACGTAGAAAATGGATATATTTACTTAACTGAGGCATAATAAGGTACTTGAGCCTGCTTCATATTACTGTATCTTGGCCATCGCATTTATGGTTGAAGGCAACTTACTGACGAATTTTCAATTTTGTATTAAGCAGAAATATCCAAAAAGTCCTTTTTAAAAATGTACATTTCCATTTTATAAAGGCAGTTTTAGATAATGTTGAATGCAAAAATCTTGAGAATACCTGCTCAATTTAATAGTTTATTGGATTCATACTCGTCAATGTAATATTCGTAACATGTCCACACTCTTCACAGTGGGGGTGCCATCAGGTGAATGTCACCTGTTTTCTCTTCATTTACTTGAGAAAAGAGTTAGTGCCATACTCAAGAATATTTCCCAAAGAAGCCAGTGGTCAGGTCAGTTGGTGAAGGAAACAAGAGATGAACACGAAGGAAACCGCCCAAAAAACCAATCCTCCCTCTGATAACTGAAAAACTTCATACCTGAAAAGGTACAGTAGAACTAGCAAGGGATGGATTGAAGCACATGTCCCAGGAGACATATTTATTTTGCTTTTCACATGCATTTCGTTGGGACCTCGATACAAATAGTGTTTATACGACAACATATTCATCTAAAATAATATCTTGCTTTACAAACCTGTGAGTAGAACTGATGCAGGAAGGCTTTTTTATTGGGTGGGATCATGGCGTCCAAATGTGGGTGGAGAAATTCAAACTGGGCGGCCAGGAACATCCTACAACAGATTCAACAGCTTGGTGCTAAGACATTTCAAACAGTGTGGTAGACTTTTTAACAAGTGTGGAAGACATTTAGGCCATTGTGGCAGACATTTCAAACAGTGTGGTAGACTTTTTAACAAGTGTGGCAATCATTTAGGCCATTGTGGGAGACATTTCAAACAGTGTGGTAGACTTTTTCACAACTGTGGCAGACATTTAGGCCATTGTGGGAGACATTTCAACAAGAGGGGTAGACTTTTTAACAAGTGTGGAAGACATTTAGGCCATTGTGGGAGACATTTCAAACAGTGTGGTAGACTTTTTCACAACTGTGGAAGACATTTAGGCCATTGTGGGAGACATTTCAAACAGTGTGGTAGACTTTTTCACAACTGTGGCAATCATTTAGGCCATTGTGGGAGACATTTCAAACAGTGTGGCAGACTTTTTCACAACTGTGGAAGACATTTAGGCCATTGTGGGAGACATTTCAAACAGTGTGGTAGACTTTTTCACAACTGTGGCAGACATTCAGGCCATTGTGGGAGACATTTCAACGAGAGTGGTAGACTTTTTAACAAGTGTGGAAGACCCCCTAGCCTGTGGTAAACTTTTCAACACGTGTCGTATTCTTTTCAAAAAATGCGCAACTCTTTCAGCAAGTCAGGTGGGCTTTTGCACCATGGGCACAAGTGGTACACTTTTCAATGAGTGTGGTGGGCTTTTCAACAAACGTGGTCCACTTCTCAGGATGAACTTTTCAACAAGTGTGGTACAGTGTATAATTTTCAGCAAAGGTTCTTGTCTACACAGGAATGTCTTAAATTATTTATTTATTTACACATATATCTGATTGCTGTGTTCTGAACTTACTCAAGATTTCCTTTATGTTACTAAAGGTGATAACTGATGCGTGACAGATTTTTGCAAGCTAAAAAGCGTTTCATGATTTCGTCAGTTAATTACAAAAATACTTCATATACAAGAAAACTGAATTTAAAATGATATGTATAATCAAGAAAAGCAGAGAATCAAATCACAGCTGAGCCTTACAGGCAAATTTCAGGTTGAATACATCGAAACACATCTCCTTCTTCATGAAGTCCAGATTTTAAACATTTAAACATACTGCAAATTTTCCAAAATGCAACACTAGTTCAGTGGCTTGTACAAACTCCAGGTCTCATAAATAACATCTTGTGTGAATTTAAGAATGTAGCTGCGGCTGGTTTCAGTGGAACAGGAAAGCAGTAATGGCATCCAAGTGTGTATCCATGCCTTGTATTTGAGGTTCAGTGGTTCATGTGAAGTTCAGGTTTCATCTAAACATTTCGGAAGTTTCACAAAAGACAAATGTGGTTGTTTTCTATGGGACAGAAAAGCAGTGAAGGCACCTGGGACTCATTTTACTAAAGGTCTTAAGTTGTAATTCAGATCCTAAGTTAAAACTTACGACATATGACCGTTTCACAAAAGAATACTACCTTTCAGTATGCTTTGCTGTGTACCGACTGGTAAAACTTAGGACTTAAGATTAAGATTTATGACTTGTCAGTAAAATGAGACCCTGATATATACACATTTTCTGTATACCAGGTTCAGTAAAATGAGACCCTGATATATACACATTTTCTGTATGCCGGGTTCAGTAAAATGAGACCCTGATATATACACATTTTCTGTATGCCGGTTTCAGTAAAATGAGACCCTGATGTATACACATTTTCTGTATGCCGGGTTCAGTAAAATGAGACCCTGATGTATACACATTTTCTGTATACGAGGTTCAGTTGCTCATTTGAATTCCAGGTTTCATGAAAACAGCTTGTGTATACACATTTTCCGCCCATTCCTACTCACAGAGACTCGGCGGCAACAACACGCTCGGCAAGGCCGTACAATCTGTCCGGGGTCATCATGCCAGCAATGGAGGACAACTGAGGAGGTGGCATCTTGTCACCCTGGTGACAGAGAGATTCATTTATTTCTTGAATTGAAAAAGACACCATTTTCGCCACAGGAAACAGTACCTGATGAACATTAAAACTAGCACAATACATCCATATTGTTTTTTCTTTAAATGAGCTTCTTTGTGATGGGTCAGTCACGAATTGCTACTGAGTGAATGACTGCCACTCTTAATGCATGTGTTGGACCAAGGCCTCATGAGTTGCATCGTCAGACTGAAAAAGTAACTTCTATTTCTCAACTGTAAAAATGTCAGCAAAACCACTGAATTTATCTGATTGGTGTTTTACGGCGTACTCAAGAATATTTTACTTATACGGCAGTGGCCAGCATTGTGGTGAGAGGAAACCGAGCTGAGCCAGGGGGAAACCCACGACCATCATTAGGCAACTACATGCAGTTTTTACCATGTCACTTACGGCACCTTTCAACAATGAGGCTTTATAGGAAAAACCCACCTACACGGTATTCCCACCGTGAGACTGACCTGTTTATCATCACTACTGGCCGGGTTGCCGGACTCAGATCCGTTATCTGACATAATCAGACTGTCCTCTATCCTCTGCAAGGTGATTTTTGTGCGGTTGCTAAGGATGAGAGAATTGAGCTCCGGCTGCAAAAGTAACAACGTAAATAAAATTGAATTACCGGTACTACCCTAATTCTTCTAATTATTCGGACAGATATTTGTCCCGCCAAAAGCAAAATATTACATTTCTCTCCCAGTTTTCTGTAAAACTGAAGACATGGATATGTTAGTCATTAGATGGTCTAACCATGGGAGAAAAAAGAAACTTTTTATCCCTGTTAGAATTACATGTTTGTTAGCTAATAAGGACAGATCAGGTGTCTCAAGAATTAGAAGAATAAAGGTATTTATTCACCTGGAATGAACTGATATGGCACTAATCCCACTTGTACAATATATCAGCCAGACTGTGGTGAGTTATTGAGGCTACAAGCTGTACTTTTGAAACTTTTTACTTTGATTTCACGGCACTCTGTTTCATGGATGGAGAGACCTCAAATATAAACCACCAGCCTTTGGGAAGCAACTGATAAGTGGCACAGCTCACAGTAAACCATCCACCTATGCAAGGTACCCCCCAAAAAACGATCTTCATGAATATACAATTCTACTTCAACAATCTGAATGGTTCTGCCTCTTGACAAAATAAGCAGAATTATTGTTGCAGCCCAACAAGTTCAAAGAGAAAGAAAACACACATATATACATGCACATGTACTCACCAAATCTGTACCAAAGTACGTGTAAACCTGAAAATAACAAAAGCGAAAATCGTGTCATTTGTCATGCATACATGTCGGTCATTAGGGTTTAAGTAGTTTTAAATTAAAACTTCACTTATACCGAACAATTTAGCCTACATATATAGAGATAATCCCAAACAGCCATTCTGTACAAAACTTTAAAAATTTTTTTTAAATACCGTCGCAAAAAAGTTCAACATCATGGAACAAATTATCAAATAATACAAATATGAGAAGACATAATGATACAGTACTTACTGTGTACAGATAGTAGTCAAAAAGCTGTGACATACACAAGATCACATCAAAGGCAATGGGCTTCAGGTACGCCATCATCTGCATGTATTTACCTGAGGCACAGAATGACACTACAATTATACGACTGACATATGTTCAAAAAAACAATGTGTCACCAGGTGTGATAAGATTTTGTCCTGTTTACAACCGCACTATAATTTCAAAAATTTATGACAAAAATGCATACACAAACAAACTACCTCTGTTATTTGTTGTACTTATTATATCATATGTTTTACACATTTATATGATTAGGCTTTGATGCCATGCTCATGAAATTGTCACTTCTATGAAGCGACATTATTTCATGTCACAATGCTCATCTCATGAAACACTGAAACAATCATCATTGGTTACTAATCTGAACAGAGCCTTTTATATGCTGAATTTTTAAAAAGAGTATCGAGAAATCCCAAGTGGATGTATTCTTAGGCATGGGGCATCGCTTGGTCAACCTATGTTCAGCTCTGGACATTTCCTGAATCACTGCAAAGTGTGTGTTAGCCACTGAATAGTACAGCCATACGCAGTAAAGGTATAATGTAGAGTCCAATTTGTCTGGCTCAGTTGGTTAGCGTGCTAGCGCAGCGTATTGACCCAGAAACCTCCCATCAATGCGGTCGCTGTGGGTTCAAGTCCAGCTCATGCTGGCTTCCTTTTCAGTAGTACGTGGAAAGGTTTGCCAGCAACCTGCGGATGGTTGTGGGTTTCCCCCCGATGCTCTGCCGGCTTTCCTCCAGCCATAATGCTGCCTGTCATCGTACAAGTGAAATATTCTTGAGTAGGGCATAAAACATAAACCATAACTAAGCCAGCAAGAACCCCATTTACTGTTTTGTGGGGGTGGGGGTGGGGGAGCACTTAGTACACAGCAGTAGCGTACAGAGGGCTGCTTACCAAACACTCGTACAACATTCAGTGTGGTGTTCGTTATGATCGGAGCTGGTCGGAAACTGCTGCGACTTCTGGATAACTTCTTCAGGCTCCTGGAATGAAAAATGCAACAAGAGTCAAAATGTTTGCCTGCTGCAAGAAAAACTTGTGGTTGATGACTTTGAATAAGACAGCTTTAAAGGAATGATAATGTCTTAACACTACATGAGTAATTTTTTTCAGCCATGTCCCTGTGAGGGAATGACAGAACCACAGAAGAAAAGTACAGTTTTTGTGATGAAAATGACAACATATATTTTCAGAACAACCTAAAAGAAAAACGGATACTGAAACCATATTTAAATTTTGTAAACCTATATCAATAATGTGAAGAAAATCTATTTTATGTTACAGCTGAATGGTTCTTAAACAGTGAATGACAGGATCACTAACTCTCAAAGTCCTGACTGATGCAAACACTTACCGAATGCTTCATACAGCCAAGCTAATAACTTATAGTGTGTCCATTAGCACAAAAGCTCAAAAAACCTATCTCAGAAGCATTTCCTTAAGTTAAAAGACTGCTGTACAAGACGTGGCACTGAGTAAATGGAATGTTCTCTAACTAAGCTGGTAATTTGAAAACAGCAGTAGGGCCTCACCTGATTTGCATGCTGATTCATATTCCAATTCTTCAAAATATAGTTAACAATTCTTTCTCGAAAACCTTAACTTAATTTCCTTCTTTTTTTTTTTTTTTAAATGCCACACTTTACAATACACCATGCCTTTCCTTGTGGCCAAGCAACAGTATTACATAAACTTGATTTACACCAACCTCTTTGCAGGAGTGGTCTCCCCTGCCAGTTCATCAATGAATTCCTGCTTGAGTTCATCGGGAACGTCTGAGTCTGAATCGCTGTCATCTTTATACCCAAACCCGGAATCATCAAGCTGTTGATGAGAACGATGTTACAATAAGAGCCATGTGACAAGTGTAGGAATGAACCAGGCTTATAGTTATTTGTTTACATATTTACTCGATAGGTGTTTCACGCAATACTCAAGAGCGTTTCAATTACATGACAGCAGCCAGGATTAGAGTGCGAGGTGACTGGGCAGTGAGGAGGGTCTGCGGGAACCCCACGAGCATCCGGAGGTTGCTGACAGACCTTCCCACGACCATCCGGAGGTTGCTGACAGACCTTCCTACATAAGGAAGTCAGCAAGAGATTGACTTGAAGTCACAGCCACCGCGCTGATGAGAGGCTCCTGGGTCACTGTACTGCACTAGCAAGCTAACCACTAGGACATGGAGGCCCCATCATGATTAATGAGATAACTGGTGATATTTCTACAGTATAATCAGCAGAGAACATCCCATGATGTAAATATTCATTTATTTATTAGATTGGTGTTTTATGCCTTACTCGAACATTTCAACTGTATACCACGGTGGCCAGCATTATGATGGAAGGAAATCGAGCAAAGCCCAGGGTGAAACCCACAACCATCCTCAGGTTGCTGGAAGCCAGTGACTGCATTGGTGAGAGGCACATGGACCAAGAATAGTGATGCTCCAACACTGAATAAAGATGTTAGCCTGGTTTACTGCAAAGGCCGAGAAATAGAAGAGCTCAGCTGCCCCCTTAACCTAGGCCGACTAAGTCCACGAAAAGTTCATTTTTCTGTTCATTTGTTTGCTCTGTGGTTTGCTTTTATCTATTTATTTGATTAATGTTTTACACCATACTCAAGAAATTTTCATATTATATTTTAATACAACGGTGGCCAGCATTAAGGTGGGAGGAAACTGGGTGAGGCCCAGAGGCAACCCACGAGCATTCCCAGGTTGCCGGCGATCAAATTGCAAGAGGAGCCTGGTTCATTACACTGCACTAATTCCAATCCGCTTGCCCACAGAGGCCCCTGTTTTGTTTTCAGCTTAGCACTTAGTTTTCAGCCAAGTAAGTACTCTTACTCCATTGGTAACCATGACATCCTCATGCTCTTCCTCATCTTTCTGAATGTCAAACGGATTCCCGTCACCTTTGAACTTTTGGAAGTAGCCGTTCTCAGGCTTGGACGTGGGCGTGGATGCGGCGCTATCTGCAGCGCTATCTGCAGCTGGCATTGTTGTCGTTGTAGCAGGTGATTTCGAGGATTTGGATGGTGTGCTGGTCCCAAGGCCATTGACTGTGGAGGGTTTGGAGGGATCGGACCAATTCCTCATAAAACGGAATTCCTAAGAACAAACAAACACACTCTAAAGTTTCTAATCATCCGGTTGCACAGTTGTCAAACCGTGGTAATCGCTACGATTTATTTATTTGATTGGCGCTTCATGCCGTAATCAAGTATAATTTCACTTCTATGATAGTGGCCAGCATTATGATGGGAGGAAACCTAACAGAGCCTGGGAAAATACATGACCATCTGCAGGTTGGTCGGCAGGCCTTCCCACATATGGTAATGACTGTGACTGCACATATTAAGACAGTCTAACTTCACTGCTATGTCTTAAGCATAGTGATAAAAGATTGCTTTTTTTTGTGAATTCCACATACATCACTCATCGGCCATCTTGAGATGCCAGACACTTGGCGTAGACTAGAGGTTGCTTACAATTAGTCACAAACAACAGTGTCTTCAACCCAGCACAGGCAATCGTGCGACGTTATCTACTCTTTTTGTTAAGTGATTGGTGTTTCCGCATAATCGTAAGTGCCCTAGCTTTCTTTGTGTCAAATAAAGAGACATGCTGCAACAAAGAGAGAAATGGTGTACAGTAATCTGCTAGTGTGTGTGAAATCCATTAGGCACAGGGAAGTATGATTGGAGCACAACCTGACTAGATTGAGTACAGGCCTTCTGCAAAGGAGGTACATGCTCTGCGCTGTTCACTCAACCTCAACTCGACCTCAGGTTTTCCAAATTTTGTTTTCATTGATATTTTTTTTTCAATGTTTTATTTTAAAACACGGTAACGTAAATTTATATCAGAAATGGTGTTCAGGAGAACAGGATATCAAAGACATTCCATGAAGATGTTTTTTCCTATATGAAACAATGTGAAAGACTACTGTGGGAGATAACGGTACTCACAAGAAGTTGTAGTATGGTAAAGTTCGACTTGACTGGGCAGATCTCCCAGCCTTCATTTTCAAGGAACATCCTCAGCTCTTCCATCCGAGCCCGGTGGTAATTACGGAAATAATTCAGGCTTTGTAGCTTCAGCGAATCTTGTAGGCCTTCAGATTTACTCCCACAAAACTCCTCACCAATCAGAATCAACCTTCGAAAACAATCACAGGTCACCACCAATCAGGTGAAACGTTATAAAGAGGCTCGTTACCTACCACCAATCAGAATCAACCTCAGAAAACAACCAGTTACCCACCAATCATAGGAAATCTAATAAATGTTCCTCAATTTGGCTGAGCAGTTTATAATAGCCTAACAAACCTAATACACACTCTTGACTTGAGTGCATGTGGGTCAAAGTTCAAGCAGTTGTATGGACCACAGTCTAATTCTCTCATAGTGATCTGCCCATAAATCTCTGTTTGAACTTTCCGTCAATATTTAACATGAAGGTTTGGAGATACATGTATAATTGCAAGCCAGCCAATCAAGAATTCCGACCAGAACAATTAAATCAAAGTTCAGCGAAACCTTCAGTCAACTTCATTATTATTAAGCTTTCTCTCTAGCTGGGATATAAATTAGACCACTAAATTTTATTAAAATAGATTTTTCCATAACCGATGAATAGATAAACATGACATCAACTACACCTTTCCACCAAATTTGCAGAGGAGCAGAAGAGCAAAACGATAAGCACATACAAGGCCTTCAAGACCTGATAATTTGACATCAGCACTCATCAAATACCAAGTACTGAGACTATTAAATCCAATTCAAATTTGGTAACCATCAAATCTTATTTACCTGTTCACAAGATCTAACACCTGAATAAACTCGTCAAACTTGAAGTTGGAAAGGTCAATGGCCAGGATGTAGGTCTTGACCTTCTGCTGGACATCTTGCCAGATCCGGCCTGATCCGTGCTCCAGTTTCTGCTTGATGTAATGCCGATTAAATGTCGCCTCCATACTGCTGCTGGATGATTCTGCAAGTACAACAACAACGCTGTGAACCCACACGCCAGGTCTGACAATGTTTTTCCCATGGCAAAAGGTAGTATATTTTTCGACACATACTGACACAGTCATGGAACAATTTGTTTACTAAAATGACAATAATCGTGTAACATCAACATAAGACTAAGTGATGTAAAGTTCACAAATTACATCAAAATTTAATGGTGGGGAAAACAGTTCCACAACAGTATAAATACCATCTTTGTCAAGTTGCCTGGAGCATGGTAACTTCCATTCCGTGCTAAGGTCTCGCAGGATAATGGCTACACTGACACGAAATTGATACCAAACAAAAGGCGCAAGACATGATTGAGATTGGCTATTTTATCTTTGATGTCAAAGCAACTCCATAATTGAACATCTGCTGTGCATGAAACCAGATGTGAGCATGCTTCTCCTCCATGCACTGAAACATGCTAAGACCATGCGGCACATAACCGTAACCCCTTGTCTAGAATTGCACATGATTTACTTACCTCCCTCGCTCAGCTGGCCTTCATGCCACTCTATGGTCATGTGATAACTCTTCATCACTTCCCATAATGCCTTGCACAACCCGATCAAACATGGAATGAAAACTTCACCTGTGATGAACTAAAAAGGAAGGCATTTGTATCAATGGTTTAATTATACTGATTTTTATGATTTCTGGCCCCACACTTTCAAATCTCCTGACTGCAATTAAAGTGGCAAAGGCTGGATTTGAAACACACAAGGTTCAAAGCCTAAATGCCATTTGCAATATTATTTATTTATTTATTTATTTCATACATGGCAAGGCCTGCCAATGAATTGCGCATGGTTGTGGGTTTTTTCCCGGGCTCTGCCCTGTTTCCTCCCACTATAATGCTGGTCGCTGTCGTATAAGTGAAATATCCTTGAGTACAGAGTAAAACACCAATCAAATAAATAAACAAATAAATTTAATAAACAAATAATAACTAAAATAAATTTATTTATTTCCTTATTTATATATCTGACTGGTGTTTGAGGATGTTTCATTAACATGACAGTGATCAGGTTTATGGGTGGAGGAAACAGATGAAATTCAGAAAAATTCCTCATCTAGCCAGAGCTGTGATTGAACCTGCAACTCTTTTTTGCTAAAGGCTAGGTTTTCACACTATCTGGTCTCCTCTGTTTCATTAACATGACAGTGATCAGGTTTATGGGTGAAGGAAACGGAAGAAATTCAGAAAAATTCCTCATCTAGCCAGAGCTGTGATTGAACCTGCAACTCAGGCATCAAAGCAACTGATATCCTTTCCTGCTTAAAGTAACCCGAGACCATGCTGTGGAGTATGATGGGTTCATTGCTGCCTTCACAAAGATGATCTGTGGACAACCTTTCCTGTTTGAAGTAACTCATCCCTAAGCTCTGGAGTCTAAAACTGGGATGACGATTTGTGGGCAAACTGGTACTGTAATACTCCTGTGTTACAAGAGAACAATAGTCAGTCCTAACACCCAGGAAAAGGTTACCAGTCCCAGGAAAATGTCCTGACACCCAGGAAAAGGTCCCGAGACCCAGCAAAAGGTCCTGAGTCCCAGGAAAACATTCAGAGTCCCAGGAAAAGGTCCCGAGTCCCAGGAAAACATTCAGAGTCCCAGGAAAAGGTCCCGAGTCCCAGGAAAAGATACGGAGTTCCAGGAAAGGTCCTGAGACCCAAGAAAAAGTTCCGAGTCCTTGGAAAAGGTCACGAAACCAAGGAAAAGGTCACGAGTTCTAGGAAAAGCTCACGAGTCGCAGGAAAAGGTCATGAGACCCAGGAAAAGATACGGAGTTCCAGGAAAGGTCCTGAGACCCAAGAAAAAGTTCCGAGTCCTTGGAAAAGGTCACGAAACCAAGGAAAAGGTCACGAGTTCTAGGAAAAGCTCACGAGTCCCAGGAAAAGGTCATGAGACCCAGAAAAGGGTCACGAGACAAAGGTAAGGGCTCTGAAACCCAGCAAGGTCAAGAGACCCATGAAAATGCCCTGAGTCCCAGGAAAAGGCTTTGAGTCCTAGGAAAAGGTCACGAGTCCCAGGAAAAGGTACCTCATGGTAAAATAACCATTGTAACCATAAAATAACCACGCCGCCACAAACCTGTCTCGTGTCCAGAAATGCCAAATGCAATCAGAGTTATCTCACCTTGCACAGATCTGGATACTGTCTCTTCTGGAAGTTGGCCTGCATGTGGCCAGCGCACAACTCGACGTAGCCCAGGACGATGGTGAACGCCGTGTTGTGGATAGCGCTGGCGTAATGCATGTGCAACTGATCCATCGCAGTCTGACAACCAAACACAAACAACCAGTAACTTCATCAGTAACTCTTAATTCTGACAGCGCACCTTCAATGCTAACAATCATTCGTCCAACACAACTGTTGTTTAATGTAACACTCAAGAATTTTTCACTTGCACAATGACAGTCAGTGTTATGGGTCGAAGACACCGGAGTGCCCAAGAAAATTACACCATCTCTGGCAAGTTACTGATGAACTAATAAATTATCATAGACAAAATTTACTGAAAGTGTATTTTTACGGAAAAGGTCAAAACATAGTTTGAAAACATCTTCATTTAGCCATTTAGATGTAACTTTTTTGGGTGGGGCTAAAGGCTAGGTTTTCACACTATCTGGTCTCCTGAGAGTAATCTGTCAGATATAACAAAATTTCAAACCTTTTATACGTAATAACCTTTTAGGTGGCTCAACATCCAAAACATTCTGATTTTTGATTTCACCGAGTCTGAACTATAATAATTTAACATTATTAAGAACCATACTGTACTTTCCACACTGCTGAACATTACTACTGCTATCATCTGCGTAATTGGATTTAACACATGTGTATGAAAATGATTTGCATAAACTAAACTAATTTACAGTGAACTGAACATTCATGTTGTAGCTCCCCACCTGTGTTTTGCCCAGCATCCTGTAAGCTGTCTGCACTTTGCTGTAATGTATGTGGTCGAAGTTTGTACAGGTGCGGGATAAGGCCACGTCTAACTGCTCCTCTATCATCTCCAGGGTGTCCTGCAGCTTAGCATTGAGCTCACTGAAAGCAGAGGTCATCATCAGAACAAAGGTCATATTGGATATTGAGCTCACTGAGAGCAGAGGTCAGAATGAGCCCTGATATCACTGAGATGAGAGGTCAGAATGAGCCTTGAGCTCACTGAGAACAGAGGTCAGAATGAGCCCTGATATCACTGAGATGAGAGGTCAGAATGAGCTTTGAGTTCATTGAGAACAGAGGTCAGAATGAGCCTTGAACTCACTGAGATGAGAGGTCAGAATGAGCACTGAGCTGACTGAGAACAGAGGTCATGCATAGTCTGTTTTAATATCACTGAGAACAAAAGCCATAGTGTACACTGACCTCAGTGAGAACAGAGGTCACAATGAGAACACAAGACAGGTCAAAATTCATGATTAAGTAACAATTCTAATGTAGAGATAGCCAAAGCAGCCAGACCTGGGTTTGAACAAGCTCCTCTGTCGTCAAGGATTTGAGATGCGATTAAATACACCAACGGGCCTGAAGGCCTCTTCTTTTGGTATGAGAGATTTTATTTTTATTTCATTGGTGTTTGACACCATCTCAAGAATATTTCACTGACAGCATTATTCAAGCCAGCATTATGTTGCGTGGAAGCCAGGCAGAGTGTGTGGGGAACCCACAACAATTCGGAGGTTGCTGGCAGGCCTCCCCACGTACGGCTGGAGGAAGTCTGCATGAGCTGGACTTGAACTCACAGCGACGGGCAAATGTTGGCGGCTAATGAGTCCCTGCAGGAGATAAAGTGTGACAGATTTTCAGATCTTACCTGATACACTTGAAGTGACGGAATGTGCTAGCAGCTTTCTGACACTCCAGACATAACTGAATGGCCCCAGCATAATCTTCCTCCTGATTCAACAGACGCGCACAAATATTAACTCAAAAGTTACAATTTGTTAAAAATTAAACTAAAAACAAAATCAAATGGAACTTTGGGATGCTGACAAGTGCAAACACAAAATATGTACTGAAATTTGACTGAAACTACATTTAAGCCCATGTTTTTAAGCCACATGTATATTAAAACTGTATTACTTCATGGGGGCCTCCGTTGGTTAGTGTGCTAATGCAACGCAATGACAGAAGCCTCCAACCAATGCGGTCGCTGTGAGTTCAAGCCCAGCTCTTGCTGGCTTCCTCTCCGACCGTACGTGGGAAGACCTGCCAGCAACCTGCGGATGGTAGTGGGTTTCCCCCGGGCTTAGCCCTGTTTCCTCCCACCATGATGCTGGCCACCGTCGTATAAGTGAAATATTCTTGAGTACGGCGTAAAACACCAATAAAATAAATAAATGTATTACTTCACATAATTTCTGCGCATATTATCTTCTTAAAACTAATGAAACATGTGTATACTACACACGTTCATGCTTGAAACTAAAGCTGCATGTGTTCTTAACAGTAAGTCAGGGATATAAAAAAAAAAATGTTATAATTATGCATCATTTGACATAGTTTCCACAACTTTTCATTGTACGCACAAAACCTAGTAACTTATCAATGTCATTTATTCCTGCTCCATACTCATGCAATTTTCACTCTTACAATAGCAGGTTTAGGCTGGTAAAATTGGAGTGCTTGAAGTACAAACACTTGATGCAAATCTCCTTAACCTCAGCGAATGAATTTCCAACATACCTCTAACATCTCCCGTAGCCGAATTTCTGTGCTTTGCTGAAAATAAAACAAAGATATTGCTGTTGAAAATCCTACTGGTATACATGCACACATGATAACTTTCAACGCTTTACACAGTACACCTATGAAGTAGCTCAAAAGATTAACTACCAGGATGCCAAGTGATCTGATTTCATATGCAGTGCTCAGGAACATTTAACTTCTTCTTTACATCATGAAGGTCACATTAATGGCTGGAGGAAACCAATGAGGGTCAGGTTAATGGCTGGAGGAAACCAATGAAGGTTGGGTTCATGGTTGAAGAAAATCACCAAAGGTCATGTTAATGGCTGAAAAAAAATCACCAAAGGTCAATTTAATAGCTGACAGAAACCAACAAAGGTCAGGCTAATGGCTGAAGACAACCACCAAAGGTTGCGTTGATGATTGAAAATATAAACAAAGGCCAGGTTAATGACTGGAGGAAACCAAGGAGGGTCAGGTTAATGGCTGGAGGAAACCAACGAATTCCAGGATTATAATGGCTACAGAAAAGTCTCCACTTCATGCATACTGGCTGTAGTAAAGCCAACTGGAGCTGGGCTGGAAAATGCGGTGTCATTAGTCATAGAATTATGTTTTCTTTGTAAGGTTCATAAGGGTTCACGGTGATAAAATAATCACTTGAGGAAATCCACTGCGATATCAATCCATCATGTAGGTAGGTTAATTCTGTCAGTGGGTTTGAGAAGAGATCCCCTTGGAAACTCTGTATCAGCATTTTGCCAAGCAATACCATTATGAAAACATTCCACTACATATCCAAGGTAATTTGCACAAATTTCAATGGTAATGAAATTTTTTTATTTTTTTATTTGATTGGTGTTTAATGCTGTACTCAAGAGTATTTCACTTACACGACGGAAGCCAGCATTAAGGTAGGAGAAAACTGGCTCGAACACGCAAGATATCCAAGACCACTTGCAGGTAGCTGATGGACCTTCCCAAATACAGCCAGAGAAGAAGCCAGCATGAGCTGGACTTGAACTCACATTATTTCGAGGTTGACCAAATGTGTTACATAAACCAATTATTGACAAAATTTCTACATATATCGTGAAAATCTCGACAAACTTTCCAGAATAGAAGACAACAAATACAACAATCATCTAGCAGTGTTTACCAATGTTTTGATGGTCCTTAGAGACTTGAGCAAGCCCTGTAGTTGCTGCCTCTTCCTGTAATTGGCCAACAGTCCCAGGCTAGCTGTGGTAAAACCAGTCTTGGCCCTGTCCAAATGTCTGGCAACAAAAACACAATATCACAGTAACAAACACAGACCCCAGTTCATACAATACTATATGCCACATATATGGAGGAAAGTATACAAACTATACAAACAAGTGGTTAGCAAATACCTTAATTTCTCAACCTTTTTACATATGAAAGAGCAACTTTCAGTGCAATTTATGCACATTTTTCATCTGATTTTGGAGACAAAACTACATTGGTTAGATTGGCCCGTTTCTGGGCTTCAAAGAAAGTACAAGTAACGTCAACACAGAATAATGCCTTCAGTATATGCCTGAATAAACACCTTGCAAATATGCAAAAAGGTTGAAGAATTACAGTATCTAGTGAATTCCCTCTGCACATTGGAGATTTTGCACACTAGTATTTCCTATTAAGCCAGGGTTATCATGGATTCAGGTGAGGGAGGGGCAGCATTTGGCAAAATGATAAAGTGGGAGATAATACCAAGGGAGAAGCTATTACACCACCTGTCTATGTCGCAACTTTTTCACTGTGACAGTGGGCTGAGTCAATTACACAAAAATGTGTTAAGCTTGTTTGTTTTGATTGTGGATAAATGCCACTTTTAGCATGATTTCAGTCATATTATGACCATGTCTCTGTGTAGGAGGCTGGATCCAATATATCTATAGTGCTGCCTCACTGGAATGCCATGCTGAAGACACCCGACACTCACATGATACTGACACTACACCAACCATTAGTTTGTTAATTCATCTTTTGTTGAGCATCAAGCAAGGTGGCACCAGTAGATTACTGGTGTTAAAGTCATAGGTTTAATTTGTGATTGAAAGGTGGATCTACCACTCACAAGATAGATGCTCTATCCAATACCCAACTGCAGCAAGTTCATGCAAAAATTAAACCTAAAGCTAGAGGCCTGCAACAAGAGTGCTAGTGGTAAGCTAGTGGCAAGCCAGTGGCATGCTAAGAGCCTTCCACAAATTGTGCTAGTGGTAGGCCAGTGGCATGCTGAAAGTCTGCCACAAGTGTGGTAGTAGTGAGCTGGCAGCATGCCCTAGAAACATTTTTGCCACTGTTACCAGACGAGCGAGCACAAGGGTACATGAATGTGGGAGAGATATTACCGGCGGCCATTTGCACAGATGACACTGGCACTCTGTAGAGCCTTCTGTAACTCCATCACTCTCTGAAGCTCTGTGTTATAGGCAGGGTGGTTCTGTAACACTAACTCTGACACCTTCTTGGAGACCTGGTCGAAAGAAATCAGCTAACGGTGAGTAAATTACCATGAATTTATTAATGCAACAAAACTTTGTGTATTGTAATTCATATAATATGCAGCAACAATGACCAAAATACTGACCGCCATGAAGTAAGTAGAAAGCTCTTCAGCAACAGAAATCAAATATATAAATAAAATAAAATTTAAAGATCGAAGGAAATCTTAAGCTACATGTACTTGTAGCCTATCACATACATATAAAGTGTAATTTATTTAAATTAAAAAAAAAAAAAAAAAAAAAAAAAAAAATGAAAGTGTACATGATTTTCAACAAATATCAAAAAGGCAAGAAATGAAGTTTTGACAGAACAAAGGAACACTTTATTCCCGTAATCTGGGACACTGCAGACTCACCGCTTGATGTTGTCGTCGTAATCTCTCTCGATCTTTGTTAATTTCCGCCATCTCCAGTGTTTCTGGGAGTTTGTTGAGCTCATACTTGCTGGCATCAAATGTCTCATCGTTGTAGTACACAGTCTCGATACTCTCAATAACCTCCCTGTCTGCCTGGGGGTCATTAGGGTACTCATTGATGTGCTCCTACAGAAAAAGCCATGTACATGTCAACAGGCCTTCAGTTTTGTTTCTGAGCAGGAGTGTGATTACCACACTACCAAAAAAAGACCAGGAGTGTGATTACCACACTACCAAAAAAAGACCAGGAGTGTGATTACCACACTACCAACAAAAGACCAGGAGTGTGATTATCCCACTACTGGCAGAAGACCGGGAGTGTCATTTGCACACCTAGCTTCATACTCCCTAGAATCTTCATTACCTCGGGCATGTGTTAATAGCACACCTGGATTTTGTTTCAGGAGTGTGCTAGGTGTGGGAGTGTGACAGCATGCCTCAAATGGGAAGGCCTGTTTCAACATAACCTTTCTTAATGAAGTGTGCCTCCGATCTCTGAGATCAGATATGATTTATTTTTTGGATCATTGTTTTAAAGACAACATAATCAAGAATTCAATTCATGCAGTCGCTAACATTCACTTATCAAGTCTGAATACAAAATCTGTAAAAGTACTCGTGAAGTCCATTGCTATATGCAACATTAAAGAACATTTAAACAACACAGATGTACATGTATGACACTTATTAGTTAAGAACACCACTGGCAACCATCACACCCTTTGCAATTTTCCTGAGAGATCTCCTCAATACAATCCTCAGGTGAATCTCACTTGCCAAGGGACGCTAGGTGTTATAAGGCCCTTAACTCTAAATTCTATGTCACTATTACCGAGTATTTAGTTTTAAACATTCATCGACTTTGTCTGAAGCACAGTAAACGATACAGCAAATATTACCTTTTTTTTTTTTTGCAACTTTTTAAATTTCAGTTTGATGCAGAAGAGATACCATAATAGGCAAACACTTTTAGCAATTCAAGTCTTCAGGAAATTGCTCAACAGAAAATCCAGAGACAAACATAAACTTTTACAAAACCAAAAACTGAAGAAGTAAATTTATATGTATTCGCATGGGTATAATGATGAGACATACTGTAATTCTTCAACCTTTTCACATGTTTGCGAGGTGCTTATTTCAGCACATTCCGAAAGCATTATTCTGGGTTGACTGCTAAAATTATACCTTTATGAAATCAATCAAATTAAAAAGGTGCATAAATTGCACTGCAAATTGCTCCTTTACATGTGAAATGGTTGCAGAATTAGGAAAACTGAAAAGATTGCGTGCACGGCAGTCAAATGTACAGGTCATGGAAAAATAGGTACCCACCTTAAACTTGGTCAGCGCTGAATCAGCTGACAGTTGGAGGCTGCTCACTTCATCATCCACAGGAGACTTGGCTGAGTCCTGGATTGAAAGAAGAACAAAAACCCCTTAAAACCTAGGCTGCAAATACATGCATACACTTGACTGGTAGGTGCCTGACATTTTTTAAAAACATCCCTTTGTTGGACGTGGCATGATTCGTCAGGTGGAGGTTTGAAAAAAAAAATGTTATCCTCTTCAATCACTAAGAGACATGGGCTGCTGTTTTTGATCAGCGCCTACTGGCTGTTATTGACCAAGGCTCTCTTCTCAAGCTGGGGTTGACCGACTTGGTTGCGCATGCGTCTAGGCAGTGTTTTGGACAGCTGACACAGTGTGTGATTTGGATTTAACAGCAAATTAACATGATGAAAGAAAAAGCTGACGGGCAACGATTCCTTAGCTAAGTGGCTATGCTCCAGATACACTTTACATCAAATTTATGATGGTTTGGGCGAAATCCTGGGAGCATGCTGTTGCTGTTGAGAGGTGGGTAATTTTCGCATAAGAATGATCCATGCAAACAGGGCTCTGTGTCTGGACAATGCCGTGTATTGCCACTGCACAGCTTTTACAATCAGGCTTTACACTGACAATGACACCAATGACAACTGAACCTCCAGATTCCATTTGGACTCGTGACAAGGATGGTGGTAAGAAGGTTGGCAGTGCAGGACTTTGGTCTCAGAACATTTTGATTATTTAGAAAATTTCTCGACTATCGCGTAATCAAGTGGAATTCACAAAGACGTCCCTTTACAAAGCCATAAATCAGGGCTGTCACATACGGCTGACAGGTAATGTGGACATGGGCGTTGTTGTTGCATCACAAACGTCCTTATTTTCTTTTTCATCACGAGTATACATACCTGCCGACTGATGAAAGATATGAGCTTTTTCTTCAAATCCATTTTTAGATATTTCACTTGACACCTGTCATTGTAAAATTTGGAGAATGTTTAAATTTGAACAGACAGGCAACCGATTTGGAGTCGACGAGTTGACAGGTTTCCGGAAGTAATCACTGAAGCGCCCTCTCCATACTTGGTTAAAGGGAGGTAATAAATTTGCTGTCACACTCGTATTAGACTCATCTACAGTTAAATACGAATAAAGTGGCAAATTTATTTCAATTATCTATTTATTTATTTACTTCAGGATACACCATCGTTCAGAGATATAGGCTTTTTGTGTATACCAATAGGCATACTCTGCTACTGCCCGTAAACACGTTAAAGACACTTGTGCAAAGAACATCTCAGGATTATGGATAAGTAGATATCTGTAACAGAATTTAGGCCTCTCGATGTAACAACTGTCCAAATAGCGCTAGCAGATGTAGGCCTAACAGCTATTCTCGAAATAGTGTTACACGCAGTTAAAGATCACCGAATAGCATGTGAAGGTGTAAAATACACGTGCGCAGGCCTATAACAGCTTTAGGCCTATAAATAAAGGCGTGTCTTTGAAACAACATTTACAGAATAAAGTTAGCAGATGTAACCGCGGCGTTTAAAATAACATTCGGTAAGCACATGAATAACAGCTATCTTTGCAATAACATTATAGCAGATGTCACAGCTATCTCTGAAATACACACAGCGGATTGGACAGATGACCTTCACATAAGACTGGCGCGGATCAAACAGCTACGACTGACATAACATTTACTGTCAGGTGAAAACAATAAAAACTGTAATAAATGTAACAGCTATTCATGAAAGAACCCTGCATTTTCGTCAGGAGTAGTCAGGGCCCGGTTTCATGAAGCGTACTTAGTGCTATTTATTAAGCAGCCCTTAGCTAAGAGCCCTTTCTATTTCTACAACATACGTTGTCATGGCAGTTAAGGGAATACTTAGCTAAGTGCGCTTCACGGGGGAATCCGTGGCTCAGTCGGTTAGCGCGCTATTGCAGCACAATGACCCGAAGCCTCCCACCAATGCGGTCGCTGTGAGTTCAAGACCAGCTCATGCTGGCTTCCTCTCCAGCCGTGCGTGGGAAGGTCTGCCAGCAACCTGCGGATGGTCGTGGGTTTCCCCCGGGCTCTAAGCGGTTTCCTCCCACTATAATACTGGCCACCGTTGTATACGTGAGATATTCTTGAGTACGACGTAAAACACCAATCAAATAAATAAATAAAAAAAATAAATAAATAAGTGGGCTTCATGAAACCAGAGCCTGTAAACTTAAAGTTTCTGAGGATTTGATAAGCCATGTAAGCAAGAATTGTGTGTCGTAAACAACTGGCCAGTGACCCTTGTAAAAAAAGACGCGCAACCAAACAGGATTTCCCTCTTCACCGGAATGGCAGCGTTGTGGGTTATATTGTTGAACAAGAAAACCCTAAAGAGTCATCAAACTGGCTACTCTCCCATACTTTAAACCTTTGAAAATCTGTATAAATAAAAGGGTTTCATGGATCTCCTTAACTAACCTCAAGTTTCAACCACGTATAAAATGTTGCGCCGTACATGTCGTAAAGACATGGGCTATCCCTGGCCACAAATGTCAAGGTAACTTTGTTCATCGACTCCGGCAAATCATGTACCGCATGACATGTACATTATTTTTTCTACTTTTAACACATAGCTGTGTTTAACATTTACAGATAAGACATGTTATTTGTGTAAGTGAAATCTCGGCGTGAGTCGGTCACGTGCAAGTACCAAGGGAGGTCATTCACTGTCTTAGACGCGAAGTCTGGATAAACGGCAAACTCTATTAAACGCAAACACAGCCCTGAGATTTAAGATTTTCAAATAAACAGCCCTCCACTGTACTTCAATTGTTTTCCGTTTTCCATTTTCCGGATTGTAGATTATTCCAACCATAAACATTGACTGTTTGAGTTTGATTACATTTAAATATACATAAAATGATATGCATTCAGCTGAAAGTGAACAACTAATTTAATTGGTCTGTGGCTGGTCGTCTTTTGCAAACATTTTTTTATGTTAATGTGGATGGCGAGTGAGTAGAAATTAGATCAAAAAGGAAACTTCCCACTTACTAAACTGACTTGCCGATTTTCCGCCAACAAGCAGAATGGTGGAATTTAACGCGCAGTGCGGTAAAAGAATGTGACAAAAAGCTTGTACATCTATTTCGTAACTGGTCTTTACTAAGTATAAAGACCTGGCCCTGGTTTCATGAAATGCACTTAGCTAAGTATTCGCTTACCTGCCATGACAACGTATGTTGTAGAAATACAAAGTGCACTTAGCTATGGGCTACTTAGTACTAAGTATGCTTCGTGTAATAGGGCCCCACGGTTGGACACGGTACATAACATTATATGAATGCGCTCTGATTAGTCTACGCCAGTCACAGCAGCAGTTCTAACTCTAGTCAGACTGATGCCCGTGACGGCCGGATTGGTCTTTCAGAATCTGATTTTATGCGATTATCCGGGGATTAACACAAATTACAGGTCTCAAAGCCTTCCCATTAACTGGGTTTTTCGTATAACCGATTTGCAAATATACGATGTAAAAACAATGAGACTGAATACAATTTGGTTTTGTTCTGGGGAATTCCTTGCATTTAGGCGGAATTGGCGTTTATCAGGTGTGCGATTATGTGCGTTCCACATAGTATAAACTGCTTAATATAAAGGAACATTAAAAGCTGGCTCATTGGGAAAACACTTTGTCCTAAACACCCAGCTCATCACCTGATAAATCGAAGGCTGTATGCATTGGACTTCTTCATGTACTTGTTGCTGCAACGCTTGGCTCTGAGTTCTGAAAGTCAAGGAAAACATCGGTTGACACGATGTCAGCATAATGTGACTGGGTGGGGTGCCATGTCTGGTGTTTTCGGCATGATATGTTCCAGTGACGGCAGCAGCATGGCGGCATGGACTCACCTTGCCACAAGAAGATACAAAATGCATGTATATACATTCTAAGGACCCGTCGTCAAATAACTGAAAAATTGTTGAGCACGACGTAAAACCCAAGCCCACATGCCTCTTCATAATTAATTGGGACAAGCAGCTGTATAAATTGTTTTGTCGGTCCGTTATTCAGTCATTCAACTGACCCATGCAATCTCCCAGTCGAGTTGTGACCTCCTAGACTCCTATATCATGAACCATTGGTTTAACCAGGACCGGATATGAACGCAGGCCACCATCATCTTTTTCCGAGTTTCGCGTGCATGCAGTGTTTGCAGATTTACACATCTTAATGGGTTTGTTTGTTTTGCACTCCGGGTTTGGCGTTCATTTCAACAACATTTGATTGATTGATTTATTTGTTTATTTATTTGATTGGTGTTTTACGCCGTACTCAAGAATATGTCACTTATACGACGGCGGCCGGCATTATGGTGGAAGGAAATCGGGAAGAACCTGGGGAAAACCTATGACCATCCGTAGGTTGCTGGCAGACCTTCCCACTTTGGGCCGGAGAGGAAGCCAGCACGAGCTGGAAGATGAAAAAAATAAAAAATAAAGAAAAAAATAATAAAATAATTAAAAGAATGATTCGTCATATTACATTGAATCTTGGTATGCATGGTTGCAAAGTGAAATAGTTACGAACAAGTTCGAGTTTAGGGCCGTTTTGTCCATTTTCAAAAAAATTATCGATTTTCTGTCCTGTTTTTGAAGTGACAGTTTTCCGGACCCTTTTCAAAACGTTTCATCATGTTGAACAGAAACTAATTACGTGGTATATGGCTTGATGATGACAGTTTACAGACCAAGTTCTAGTTTCACACCGTGCCGTCCATTAGTGACAAAGAATATGACCATTTAATACGATTCTAAGTTTTCTACATTTTCCCCGGACCTTTTTTGTCAAAACGTTTCATCATGCTGAACTGAAACTTGGCATAGCCTATATGCATTGCTTTAACAATATAACAATTAAGTTACAGGTCAGGTTTGAAGTTCGGACCGTTTTTGGCCACTGTATCAAATTATGGCGGCCCTATTTCTGTTTTGACCCTGACTATATCTTTTGGACTTTTTTACATAAACGGTTGCTTATTATGGACACAAGTCCGAATTTTATGTTATCATTCATCTTCGATTAAATTACGAAAACGCCATGGTTACATGTATTACCTTCGCAGACTTGCAAAACGATTGTTATATTTTCCGTATTCAACAATTGTATACGAATATCCTTGCGACAGGTATCGCAAGTAAGTTGAAGGTAAGTTGAAATCCACACGTCTTTGCTTTCCGTATATAGATAAACTGTTATATAACGAGTCAGGAATTCGAAACTTCGAGCTTAACACCATTCTGTGTACATGTGTGATGTTTATATATGTGTGGTCCGTAATGTATACGACTGACTTATAGTCTCACACACACCGGTAGGTTGTCCCGATCATCGTGATCCGCAACATTCATGTCATTAAGCACTTACATACACGTGAAATTTTGACAATAAAGCCTATATGAATTCAGGCTACCGTTAGTATTAATGTCTCCATTGACCTTATTCCAAACACCATAGCCAGACCACTCTGTCCTCGAGATGAACTTACATACACATGTGAAGGTTTTGAAAATAAAGCCTATATGAATTCAGGCTACCGTTAGTATTAATGTCTCCATTGACCTTATTCCAAACACTACAGCAAGACCGATCTGTCTTCGAGTGGTTTCTCTAGAAGGTAAAAACACACATTCACTTTGCTAGGTCAACGGACGGCTAGATCCTGTGATTGTATAGACACGACATATATACCAACACAAATGGTGGTTATTTGATAGGGGTATATACTAAGTATAGGTGGATACGGTTAGTAGGTATCGTCAGTGAACCTATGTTTTATTTGCCATGTACAAGACTAATTAGGCAGGTGTATAAGATATACCGAGAGGTAACGGCAAACGGGAACTATTCTCGGGTAAGATCCATTAACGTTGAATACATTTCCAGGAAGATACACAAGCCCATGACCAACGCAAAAGCTCGCTTGCTCGAATACAACTCGAGTTTGCTAGGCGGAAAGCACCTATACAAGTCGGAATTCTCGGATCGATTCGTCTTAGACGTCTGGCTACAATCGTTTGATCCGTTTTCTTAACCAATGGTTAGAGCAAACATGAAGGAATTACTGGAGTGTATGGGAATCAGTTTCAGCTTCAAGGCATTTTTTGAAGATATCTTGAAATCATTTAAAGTATCTAAAATTAATTCAAGATATCTTGAAATAATTTTAGATATCTTGAATTCTTTTCAAAACTATCTTATATTGGCTTAAAGATATCTGAAATTGAATTTGGATTGGATATCAGAAACAAAAAGAAGATTTCAAGGTATCTGGAAATGATATCAGGATATCTCAAATAAACGCCAATTCGATATTTCTAAAACTGAATTCGTCATCTGTGACCGACATCTGCTTGGTCACTTCTTTTAACAAAATGTAGATGTACTTCTGTCCCCACTCATTTTTATATACAGTGAGCAATTATGGATGTGTGACCATTCAGTTAAGTTTATTTATGACATCTTAAAAGCAATTTCAGATATCTTGAAATCATTTTAAGATATCTTGAAGAGATGATCCCATATCCCGAATTGTGTGCTATTCAAGATGTCTTGAAGGGAATTCCAGACATGTATTCAAGATATCTTAAATAGACTGAAAGGGCTTGCCTGTGGCTGATGTTTAAGATGCCAACAGTTGATAGGGGAAACATTTCACACGATGATATTACGGCCATGACCTTTTATTCTTTTTTACACTAAAAACACCTGGAGGCCTGCCCCGACGCCTTTTATACCAGTGCAGTTTTACGAAAATTTTGTAACAGTGAAGTTCCTGTACATTTGATTCATGCTATAGGTATCACAACCTCTCCAGTGGGATGAGTTTCCCAATTCAGCTCACGCGCTCAAACTCTTTCTGACTTGTGAATGGACAAACTTGATGAGTTTAAAATTGTACTCTGTATGTGTATATAGTAAAAAGTTTTGTTTTCTGGACGAACTAACCAAATTATATACATATATGCTATAGATGTCAATGAAAATGTGGATATTACGACACACTCAAATCGGTGGTCAATATCTTTGCACTAACAGCCAATGTTTCATTCAGGTAATAAATTGTATTAATTTAACTGATTATATAATTAATATTTTTTGATTCGACTTGAATTAAACCCCTTAGGACTGTTTCACCGGAGTTCAGCTTTCATCATTACTACGGTCATATATACACTGTAAAATGACCTACGCCCAGCTCTTTTAGTGGGTGATTAAACTTCAAACTAGCGTCTTTAATAAATATATACATATACTTAAGTATTAAACATAAGTGTCTAAAACATGTGTATAGACCTATATTATAATGCTATAATCGCCAAGTGTTTAATATTTGATGCATAAAAGTGTTTATAAGATAAATATCGAAATTTACAGCGTATGCATTTACTCTTCTGTAGAGGGAGGGCTGTCCTCGTGAGGTTCACCGCGTATAGGTTACAAGAGCGCAATGATTTTCTATAGTATTTATGAAGTGACTTTGTAAATTTCAGCCCCAAAATATATATCCCCAAACTTTCGCGAGGTGGTGTGCAATACCACCACACACGGGTTGGACTTCTCTAAACCACATCAAAAAATCAACATAATATTTTGAGCTGTTGCTCCTGGATGTGACGTAATAGCATTTTGTCACCTTGGTAACCTCCGGCAGATGGGGGGGGGGGTAGTTCCCTTGGCCAAAAGTTTTCAGTTGAATCCAAAGAATATTCTGATATATTTTAACTTGGTGTAAAATAAAATTTATAGTGTATCAACAACCCAGACTGTCTTTGTGACGGTATTATTCAATCTGTACCCCAGCACTCATCAATTCGGAGCTAAATCTTGGACCCAACTGGTCGAATTGCGCATGTGTAATCTATAAGGTGATGTTCCCACCGAAGCCGATCAACTCTTGGCCGAAGAGGCCGGTGGCTCCAGTCCGACTCTTGTGTATTCGGTTATAATTGAGGTTTTAAATCAGGAGGTTTCGCAGGTGTACAAGACAAAGGGCGGTGATTTATTCTGGGCGTCCCGAGATGTTCTCCCATTGGAAAACTGACCGATCTCGTTTATTAGTGAAAAATTATTGTGCACGACATCTTATATAAACTTCAGCCAAATAAATAAATAAATTAATAAATAAACCGATAGAGGGATGGGTTCGAAATGCTGTCATGGTAGGCATACATCCTATAATGAAGTCCGCCCATGCATGGAGGTAGCCCACTTTTGCATGTAGGCATTAAATCTTTAATAGACATTTGTCCTCAACACTGCATGGTATCCAGGTGAAGAAGCCAAGTGTGTCACTTTTAATGTCTTTACTGCCGTGAACTGAAACATGCAATTTTAAATGTAAACCGGATGTGGTACCGCCTCGATATCGTATACACTATACGTGAGCGATTTATACCACTGGCATTGTCCTCGGGTGACCTTTCCAGTCGTATATCTTGTCAATACGGCGGATCTCCCGTGTGTGTAATGGAAATGGCACTCGAGGACATTGATTTTACCTGTCTCTTTTTTTCTTCAGTCGGCTATTGGGTGAGGTCGTTGTCATAGCAAGCGCGTGATACCACCTGATATGACAGTTCGGCCGCTCGGAGTAAATTCATGCATGCGTTCTAATTACTCCCGTCGCGGACGGAGATATACAGATGTACATAAGCCGCTGTCAGGTTGCTAGGGGCTTTACCATGAAAAGAATTTCAAGGGCGTGCTTGACCGCGAAGACGTTCTGCTATTAAGCTCATTTATACGCGAATTGGAGATATACTTGTCTATATGTCCGAGGGCTCTATACGGCATTCCGCCGGGCTACCATTATTGTGATCTTGTATATCTCTTGTACACCTGAGCGACACACCTGATCCAAGGGCGCAGGCGATTAATGACTTCCATCGAACAGGTAAGATGACTTAATGACCTAGGCGAGTGTGAAAATAAACAAATATGTTGTAATTAACTGCATTACGGGCATGTCAAACGGAGTATGACACCTGCTTATGGCGAGTTATAGAGAGACCCGACATCAAGGTTTCATTCGCAATCACTGGAATCTCTATACTATCGAATTGACAGACAATCCATTTTGTGGGTTAATCCTCGACAAAACTGCTAACAATCCCTTTGGATCTTTAAATATCAACTCGTAAACTATAGAACAATAGATTATATAGGAAATGGAAGTACTACACCAACTGTTGCTACGGACAATTCTACCGACTTTGCCCCTTTAATTGGTTTTATTTGTACGAGGTAGGCCTGTATGGCATCGGATGTAAATTGGTTCTTTATATTAACGGTGTTTGAGTCAAGAATATTTCATGACACTTCCCAATATGGGGATGGAGGAAACCGGGCAGAAACGCGCTTAAAAAGCGCACCATCCTTAGCCCGATGGAGAACAAATCTCCGGGCTTGAAACCTTAACAGAACCAAGAATTTTAACTTCCGGTTTTAAAAGTATCATTCAGTGACTTTCAGATGATCAGATCTATGCAAGTTTAGGAAGGAGGCAAAATGTGCAATATGAATAATTCAAGATGACGCGAAGAATGAGTTTGTACAAAGGTTTTTTTCGGGATACCTCCTTTCTGCATGCATGTATAGTTATGCTCACTTGTATTGGTTGAACGTGCTATCTTGAGTCATTTCTGGCCTTTTCTCCTCTCGACTTCTGGCATGAAACCAGGAAGTGCTGACCGAAGATTATCCAGACAGTTTCGTGATAGCAACTTCATACATCAAGCATGCATGTCTGTTCACTGCATGAATGTCACGCGGACGACTGGATTCACTTGCCAAACATTTAAGAAAAGAACATTTAGTTCACTGTAGAACTCACAGAGGCCGCATTGGTGGGAGGCTTCAGGGTCATTGCGCTGAGCTAGCGAGCTAACCAAATGAGCCACGGAGGCCCCTCTTTGTAGTAGAAAACGCTGCCCATGTTTCACGAGTAAATTATATAACCGAATGTTTGATCGATGTGATTCCATACTCGGTTGTGAAACCTTTGCAAATGTTTACTTTGTTACTATTGGCAACAATTCATTCGTACAGTACATTGTGTTGAATTATATGTTTACTTGTTTCAGGTTCATTCGAATAAAGATGGGAGTGAAGATGTTTGCGTTGGTACAGTTCATGATGGAAATTACGGAACCAAATTCCTAAGGACTCCTTTGACTGATATTTACCTTTTGCACCGATAAAAGTGAGGGTTTCAGTAAGGTAAAGTTGAAAGTAAACACACAATGCAAGCTCACGAGGAATCTCCAGACAGCGGTGTTATGGATGAAAAAGACTCTCCTACGCACCACTCAGAGAAAGGAGGGGAGACTACCGAAGTCAAGCCACTCACAAAGCGGAAAAAGAAAGTGAAATTAGCACCGGAGACGAAAACGGACTTGAACGGATCCCTAGGTATGAGCGGATCATTAACGGAACCATGGTGCGGGAAACTGGAACCCGTGGAGGAACCCGGGCCCTACCCCGGTCCCTTTAACACGTCTCTGTTCTGGATAAGACATGGCCGCCATAACTTGGCCCCCATGTCAGGAAGAGTCAATGAAAGCCCGTCGATTGATCCCAAGAGTGTCCGGCCGGCCGTTGTCAGTGGTGTCTATGCTCATAATGGGGTCAGCCACACTACCCCGGAAATGTTCCCGTCATCCTCCGTTGCGCCGTGGAAAGTAGGAAAGGTAACTCATGGTTCACTAATAACGTAAATTATGATGTATATAGTATTGTGCGGTAATATACCAAATCTTGCAATTACAGCCATTCATACTATGGATACATTTGTATATCGGGTTCATTCATATATTCAGATATTTGTTTATTCATTTTATTTAATAGTTTACACAAAACGCCAACTCGAATTAATTCAGCTGTAGTAATCGATTCGTTCTTTGTGTCGTTTATTATTTCTTGATGTAGGCTTAGTCATGGTATAATTTTCCAAGTTATTCGTAGGCTACTAATTTTGGAATATTTCAATCATTCATCTCTTGCATCCATCCACTATACACAATCATTCATTAACCAGTATTCACGTGCTCATTTACTTATCCTTTCACTCACTCATTCATGTATCCGCTCATCCAATCAATCATTCACTTATTGATTTATTCACACAACCAGTTATTTACTCATTCATCTTATCGTCCGCCTCGAGGTTGGAAGAAACGGGATCAATCTCGGGCCGGGTCATACCGAAGACTGTAAAAATGATACTTGTTGCTGCCTCGCTTGGCGCTCGGCACTGAGAGATTAGAGCAAGGCAACAGCAGTGGTCGATCCGGTGTCAGTATAATGTGACTGAGTGGGGTGTCATGTCTGGTGTCTTCGGCATGATGTTCCAATGGCGGCAGCATTTTGGCGGCAAGGATTCGCCCTCCCACAAGGAGACACACCATACACATGTGTCTACATTTCAATGAACTAATCGTCATATGGCTGGAAAATTGTTGAGTACGACCTAAAACGCAAGCATTAATACATACACATACATTCATCTCATGACATGTTTATTCCTCTGTCCCGTTGTCACCAAATAACAATACATCCGTTTATATATGTTTTCAGTCCATCAGTCATTGCAAAAACTTAACGCACATACATTTTGCCTAACTGCACTCATCCATGGGTCGATACAGCCAAATTTCCGCTTACGACGTAGGAATCGATATCGGGCCTAATCAATATCCTGACACACCCATCAAAGTTCTAATTATCTTTTTTGAAGGCTTACGCAACTGGGATTTCATATAAACCTGATTGATCGATTACTGATCCGCCCTTTTATGAACCTTTTGTACCAACTTAAGTGGAGTCTGAGAGCAATAAAACTCATGAATAGGTTAAAGTTTACCCTTGCCATTTATGATGGCCTATTGATGATGATTTATACCAATAGAGTTCTGTTCCCCCACTTTGTGTGCATGAATATATTATGCGACTCAGTGTGCCGTATGTGTTTCTACGTACATGTTATTCACAACATTGCATGTTTTTCACACCGGTTTCAGCATTTTTAGGACCGGCTTGGATTCATTTAAATGTATATCAACCTTCTACTTATATCCCAGACGACGGGCCTACGTGGCCGAAATTTTAGCTCGCCAGCGCAGCGTTATGACCTCGTGCCTCTCACGGTCGCTGTGAGTTCAAGTCCAGCTCTGGCTAGCTTCTTCTCCAGTGGTACTTGGGAAGGTCCGCCAGCAACTTGCGGATGATCGTGGTTTTCACCCGGTTTCCTTCCACTATAATGCTCGAAGTCGTCGTATAAGCGAACTATTCTTGAGTACGGAGTAAAACACCAATGAAATAAAGTAATAGATAAAAGCCAAAGGACGCCCCTCCTTCCCTAATTTGCACTTTTTTTTTTCTGAACGCTGAAGTGCATTTGAAAGGTGCGTGTATTTATGACCCTATTTAATTAACACGATATTTCATGAAGACTTAAAGCGTAAGGTTTCTATCAGTTACATATAGCATCATGTTTGTTTGGAACAAAGCAATTTAGGTTCCATGCAGTCTGTATCAAATCCAGATGCCCACCACGCCTGAACCAGAGAATTTCTCCACACAGGCTGCTTAATCGCCTTCCATCAATATTGTTACAAATGGAAAAGTTCACCCACAGAATCTGCCAATAATTAAAGGTCTGTAGTTTACCACAGAGCTAGGTAATGCAGACTGTAAAGTGACCAATGCCCAACGCGTTTTATGGGTGATTCAGCTTCAAGCAAGCGTGTATAGTAAGTATACACATGTGTATTTAAGTAGTAAACATGAGTGTCTAAAACATGTATATAGGCCTAAACTATAATGTTATAATCTCCAAGTGTTTAATATCTGATGCATAAAAGTGTTTAAAGGTTAAACATCGAAATTTTCAGTGTACAAGTTCAATGGAGAACCTTTCCCGCAAATAGTAACGCGGGTGAAATTTGTTATTCCCGCGTTTACGATGACGTTTTGTGGGCAAACTGATGACGTATTAGTCGTGCAGTGCAAGAGAGCAATAGTCAGGTCGGCTTGGGATCAAGTCGCCATTGCGCACACAGGAAAAGGTATGCCATTGGTCAGATTTCTGAGTCAGCTGACCCGCACTTTTCGCTCATGTAGTGCAGGAAGAAATGCTACCTATGGGGAAAAAAAACCCCTAAATTTCGCGGAAAGTCATTATAATGCGCATACCTAATCCAAACTCCCTCGTATGTATTTAATGGCAGACTCTGACGGACTACAAAAAAGGGTCCAAGTCGCAGTAAAAGCACATCCTTTTCTGCTGTGACTGCAGTGTTTATGAACTGTCTAAGTGTTTTGTGCGCACACATACACCCGAAGGTGTGACGTACACCAGGAAAGAAAAAAGGAACACATAGCTTTGGACCCTTATATTAAAGGCGGGAAGGAGTTTACGAGCTCCCATTATACTACTGTGGATATCGTTAGATTGCAGATCCTAGATTTAGAGGAATTGAACACATGCCAAACTAGCTCGACCGGACATTCCAACGATGCCATAATGTCTGTTATGCCTACAAAAATCATTGTTTCAGTAATAAAACAGGTACCATTGTATATTGTATTATTTCAGCGAGATGCTATATTGTCCTTCGCTAAGCCGGCTTGAGTAAAGCACCGCTGGTACGCCAGCGGTTTAATTTGGATTGGCGTTTGAGTCCAACTTATTAGATCAGCTTAATCAACCTCTGTGTTTTACCTTAGTGTGAAAATCCTCACGGTATACTTATTTAAGTACTTCGATATTGTTGGCTTGAAAAAGCGGGCAGGTACACTCATAGCAACATATCGATACAACGACAATTGCGTTTTATAGACCTGTGCCAAAATGAAAACGTGTATACACAGCAAAGTGCTAAATCTAATTGCATTGCCATTACTTCTGTTCACATAATGTACTTGGTCGGTAAAATATATTTTCTCCCTTTGTGAATCAAATCTCTCGTTTAGCTGGTGGTTAAGGGTCCATATACTGGTACGCATATTATAGTATTGTACCCTGCGCTTGTTGCTGTCATTCCCTTTTTTATTGCAAAACGCTGAATTATTATCGCGTCATTGCATCATCCCCTTCATCACAGTATTGCATAAAATTGCCTGGGTTATTGTCATCGCATGTCCTCACAGCTTCACAACATTTCATATCACTGGATTATTGTCATTGTCTGTCCTGACAATATAGCATAAAACTAGACAAATACCATGGCATAATAATGAGTTATTGTCATGCCGTGACATGTTATCAGAGGATTCCATAACACTGGTTTATTGTCATTGCATGCCATCATGGTAATACGTGATACTGCATGGTTTATTGTCTTTGCCTGTCATCACGATAATGCGTCACACGGCAAGTTTTTTTTTATTATTGCATGTCATCACAATAATCCGGGACATTGCATGGGTTATTTTCATTACGTCATCGCGATAATGCCTGGCACTGCATGAGCTATTTTCAATACACGTCATGGGTTATTGTCATTGCATGATATCACAATATTGTATAACATTGCATGATTATTATTTTTTTATGTGGTTACAAAACACTTTTTCTGTTGGAAGTAAACACATTTCTGTATTGTTTCGTTCCATCCTAGGGCGAGAAAGCTGTGAGTATTGTTTAAGTAACCATTGCCTGGTTAGAAACTATGTCACGCCAACGCTAGCGTCACAACCAGTCAATATCCCAACCAAAGCTTTGCTTTAAAGAATCAATTCCCAGGTCATATATACTCTTCCCGCATTGCTGCTTGGGACATGCGCCCATTACGGAAATCACCAGAACGATATTTCTCCTGAATCGGTGTCAAATTTCAGGCACCATGAAAACGACCATGGGAAAAGAAAGGACACAAAAATTGTTTCTATCATCGCTTAAACGACATCAGTCCTTGTCGTTTTTCTTACGTCTGAAAATCGACGTATAACCCAAGATCTTGTTGTATAACCCACTGATCAAGTTTTTATCCAAGGTATCGGCGATGTTCTTACAATGCTGATAAATTTGTGTGAATAGCCAAAACCAGGGTGATCTCTCGATACGGCTGCAATCCAGATTTGGTTTGTTATTGTTTTTGTAGGTTGTATGTCTATGTATTAATACATGAAGCTCCCGATTATTTTTTTGTGTGTGTGTGCCTCCACCCAACAATTCACCCCTCTTCCTCTCGCTACCACGCCATCTCACGCCTCGCTCGCCACCCCTCGCAATCCTCACGCCCTGCCATCTTCACCACTTCGTACAGCCCATGGGCGGCAGAATCGGCCGAACGTTGTTTATATGTATGTATATATAACAGGGTACATACATGTATCTTCAACTCCTGGAACACAAGCCCAAACTTTACAAAACTGGAAATAAAACACGGAAAACTAACCCATTCTCAATGAAACGACGTTCGTGAGAAAGCTGACACACTCAGCTTTGCGCTGAAATGTGAATTGGCAAACAAACATGCTTTCTCTTGGTTACACAAAGCTTTTAGAGTTTTTTTTTCTTTGTTTAGTCTGACAAATACGGCAACAATGAATGGGAGCGTCAAGCGACAATTCTAGCTTGATTTTTTACCGATGAAAGTCATTAGAGCCACAATATTTCTACTATCGACCAAGTAAATTGTCCATTTAATGAAACATTTTTAAATACTTTGATTGGTTACACTCTATCGGAACTGTAGGCTTCCTATGCTCTTTACTCCATAAATGCACAGCTGTCAGTTCATTTTGCGGCTATGGAGATAAATGCTTCACTCTGATTGGTCGCACACTATGCTAGACTGGTGTGCTTCCAATCAGATCGAAGCATTTCACTGCGACGTGATTTCACTGCTACTGCGTTTGTCTGGCTAAACTGGGTTTATTTCAGGCTCTGTGTAACAAAGAGAAAGCAAGTTTGGTTTGCCGATGCATACATCAACGTAAAGCTTAGTGTGTCAAACGTCGTGTTGTTGAAATTGGAATAATTTTTCTTTGTTTTATGTCGCTTTATGTAGGGTAAGGGCTAATGTCCAACTCATTGCAGTTATTTCCTTGTTATATATATGAATTAGGTGTAAATAGCGTTTGGATGATTCAGCAACTTTCAGCATAGCCAAATGCCACACCAGTGTATTACTATGCTTTGTTCTTCCTTCAGAAAGCCGTCATGGTTAGAAACGTTGCTACAGTGAGAATATTCATATTCGTTCTCAAACCAAAGTAGCCTTCATTTAAGACTGCTCCAAGTGATTCATTTAGGGCGTTGTGCTTTTGCATGAGGCTATAATGAATGTAGCATTCAGAGACTGGGTATTGTGTAAGGTGCACAAAAAAATGATACTCTTGGGTTGAATTTTCATCATTATAAATCTTTGTTCAGAGGCGGATAATATATACGCTGTCATTTTAAATTAGTTAAGATTACGGGGTGTCAGTAGTCATGAAATAAGCAGAGGGACCTCAGCTAGTCTTTGGGTGTATCTAGTGTCACGGCATGTTCATGGCTTCATTCACTTCTTGGGAGTGTATATATACAAAATCACCAAGTAAACCTCAAGCCTTTCATGAACAGAGTAGCGTCAGCATGTATGTTCACTCTCTGTATAACCATGCGAACGGAAAATCACACAAATCCCTGAAAAATATAATCTGAAAAACATCGTTCAAAGTCATTCATTAATTTCTCTTCGGGTGAACAAGATGCATTATTACTTCTGTATAATATGAATCCCGCAGTGCTCTTCCTTTATTGGCGTACTCTTCCGTTTCCGTTAAAGGCTCACACGCAGGTGTTTCTACGGGTGACGTTCCGCAAAGTGGGCCAGGTGGACACCGTCACGGAAACCTTTAACGCTGACGTCATCATTCAGGCACGGTGGCTCAACGATGATTCCTTGTTCGACACCAAAACGGACGTGCGTAGTTCCAACCAGTTTTCAAAATACGCTTTAAATGCTTAAATATGTTAAAATCTGATATATAACTCTCAGCAATAGGGAGGTTTCGAGTTTGAATTCTTTTTCGCAAAAGGTAAAAAGAGTTCAATTGTATGGTGTGCCTTATCAAAAATGTCAGGCAGTTTTGTTCACATTAATTTACCGATCACGTGTCTCGCCGTGTTAGGGAGGTACAAACGACCTCTCCTTCAGTCAACAGATTCTTAAGTTAAAAAACTTTCAGCTCCTCAGTTTTGCCTATCGTACGTTTAGTCTAAATAACTTTTTGTCACACTTTTCTTAGACATTCATGTTATAGTTACTGTAATCAGAAATAATTGCCTAGCATTTTTGACAAGTCACATTGTAAACTAGGGCTTTTCTTACCTTTGGCGATAAAAGACTTCGAACTTGAAACTCCCCTATTAATGTACATGAACGCTCGTAACATGTCTCAATAACAAATGTACAAGAGTTGAAGTCAAACTTTACAAAGTTATATACACACAGAAGTCCTAAAACATTAGTTCTTTCCGTATCGTTCACATAGGTGGTAAAATGTGTTACATGTGTTTTCCTTTTGGGGATCAAATTTCGCGTTTAGCTATTATTGCGTCTGTGCAGGCATAGTGATATTGTAACACGCAAATGCGGTGTATTTTTGTCATTCCATGCCATTGCAAAACTGTACAACACTGAATTATTATCGTATCATTGCATTATCCTTGACGTCAAAATATTGCCTATCACTGCTTCGGTTATTGCTATTATTTCATGTGCGATGTCTATTCAGGCATCCCAAATAGTGCACATATGTGTTCATTTGGAATTTGAAGAACGTCAAATGCGACCCTAAAATTGGAATTAAGGTTCAAGTCCGGCCATCTGACATCTGTTGAACGACTTTGCGTATAGATTTATATGAACTCATGGACGAGATTAAAAGTTCGTGGACAAAAAACTTTCCAACCAAGAATGCGTGACAAAGTTCTCCGAGAAACAACAATGCAACCAATGCATCGAGTTTATTTACATCAACGCGTACATGTTCCAGAGAACACAGCCCCCAAAAATGTCCGCTTATTTTAGTCTTTAGGAACAACGAGGGTCGAATGGAGCCCAATGTTGTATATAGAAAACACAAACAGTGGTATTATCAAAGTGCAGAAACGAGAGTTATGGACCTGCCCGTCCACTGGGGAGGATTATGTCATCGAGAGAATGACCGCCAGGGGCACATTCACAGAAACAATGGAGCTGGATTACTTCCCCTTTGATTGTCAGGTGAGGATTTCAAACTGAGGACCAATTTCACTGAAGGTCGTAAGTCGTACCTGATGTCCTAAGTTAAAAGTTACGACATACGACCGTTTCACAAAAGAATACTTTCTTAAATACTGTATTATGTACCGACTGGTATAACTTAGTACCTTGGACATAAGATCAAGATTTAAGACTTGTTAGTGAAGTGTGGCCCTGTAGACCATAGTTAACAATCAGTTTTCGCGTGCGCAGAAAGGGTTTTTACATATACGGGGGACAAACAAAAGCACATGGCGATTTATGGCAGTGTTACAACATCAGAATCTTTAGTGACGGCTCGGTATTGAGGTCAATTCTAGTTTCTTGTGTATAGTTTCCGAAGGTTTCACATGAATTACATGAAATTTACTAGACCGTAGATGGCTGCCTAGCATCACAATACTCTGACGTAAGGATGTGGGCCGTGGTTTGCCCTCCCCACCCAAGGACCCAAAGGGTATTTCTTTTCTCATTCTGGAAGAAGAAATATTATCAGAGGGGTTTGATATCTCCAAAAGGAGGTTGAAAAAAGGAAGGGACCCTGGCGAAACCATTGTAAACTATTTAACAAAGTACTGTTATTTTTTCCCTTTATTGTTTTGGATGTACACGTAAATGTAATTAAATGCTTAAATTCCTTTCTATTCGGGTTCTTTTTATTTTGTCTTTTGCTGTAAATAACTAAAACCTAACAGGTATAGTTTGCCCTGTACGACCAGACGTCAGTGCCAATTATAAAAAAAATTAGTACAAACTGGTTTTCGTACGGTTCCTATGGTACTTCATGTTAAATACTAGCCTCTCATTTCACAGAATTTGACAGTGACGGTGGCGTCTGAGCGCTCTTCAGAGGAGATAACTCTGTCACCTGACCCTCTGGATCCCAGCTATCTCCACCAGGGAAATTTCGTCGACAAACAGGTCTTTAACCATTTGAGCATCCACAAGTATTTTAATATTCTGTCTCATATTTCAGCATTAGATAAAAAGTTTAATATTTTCTCTGTGTAAATATTACTTATATTGGAATGCGTCGATAAATTTTGCAGTTTGAGACTGTTTCATTGATTGTTTTCAGAAAAAATCTAAATTTTTGGTCTAGTCGAATCGGCTTCATTATATGGCATATGGCTTTACGGACCTTGGCCTTTGCCAGTTGGGGTTCATTATGCCTGAGAGGCAAGATGGGTCTCCGGACCTTGGTCTTGTCGAGTAGGATTTATTATAACAGAAGTGCCAGATGGGTGTCCGGGCCTTTGCCTTGCTGAATGAGGCTCTTTATGTCGGAAAGGCCAGATCTGTTTTTTTAACCTTGGCCTTGTCGATTGGAATTCATGATGTCAAAAGTGCTACATGGGTTTTTTGAACCTTGGCCCTTCCGATTGGTATTCATTATCTCGAAAGTGCCAGATACGTTGCCGGACCTTGGCCTTGCCGATTGGGTTTCATTATGCTGGAAGGGCCAGATGAGTCCTTCACAAATAGATTCATTATGATAGAAGTGCTAGATTGGTACCCCGAATGGGGTTCATTAGGTATTAGATGCCTGCATGGTGGGTTTCCGGATTTTGGCCTTGCCGAATAGAGTTCATTATGTGGAAAGGGACAGCCCTAGTGGTTTCTGGAATTCATGTTTCTATGGTAGAATTAAAAGTTGGGATATCAGAATATTGATTTTTCAAATGAGTTTCCACGTGGTGGATTTTGATAACGAGTATCACTGTCGTCTAATCCATTATTAAAAGAACATCACCAGAAAGGTTGGCAATTAAGATTTCCTGTGAATGGTGAAATTAATATAAACCAAGTGCTTATAGATTACGCTTGATATGAACGGATTTAGCAACTGAATTTGTTACTGACAACATTCCAGGTAGGTTTACTGGTATTGTATTCACAACACAAATTTCCATTAAGTACATGTTTTTTAACTGGTTGGAAGTTTTAAACCTCTAAATGTGGGTCTATACCAATAAACAAAAGGAGAGAATCAACTATGAAAAAGTTTTCGGAGGGTTTCCAAAATTTCCAAAATTCCATCCGAACGTCAATGAATGACTAAGTAAATAAATCTGTTTATCGACTTGTAAATAGTCTAATGAAGTGAATCAAGTCTTTTTCATATAGTATAACTTTGACCATACCTTTATCTGTTCTTTCTAACGCCAGGAGTGGCACCTCTTTGAACATGTTGACACGCACGAGCCGGAAGGGTACGAGTCAGACATTGCCACCACGCTGACTCGTAGACCGGCTCTGTCCTTCACGTGCCAGGCGTCCCGTAAGATTGGATACTTCACGTGGAATGTGTTCCTTCTATTGGTAAATATCAACAGCTTTTTTATCCAATTAGAACTTGATCAGCAAGATAAAGACAAGATCCTACTGTGAGCAACAGACCGAACTGTCATTGTTAAAATATTGCGCTGGTAGCCTACTTTCTTATGTTTGAAAAGCAAAGGCGCAAAAAATGAAGTAGGCCAAATGGTCATAGTAGAGCGTTATGTAAGGATTATAGTTTTGTATTGCCTGTATTAACGTTCAGTGAAATGTGGTATGACCTATGCCAAACTTTGCCCATGTATTACATTGGCCCAGGCTCCACGCTTCGTACCGTCCTTTTTGTCGTCACATATTCGCTGTGGCCGTTAAACTTGAAGTACGGTGTATTGGTGGCCGAAATGACAATCTGCCAGAAATATCAGTGGGAATTCTGAATGTAAGACGCAAGCGAATAGTTTGAAACTAAACCAACATCACAAACTGATGTGTTTTATCTCTGTATTCCGTGTCGATCCACTGTCGGTACCAGTCTTAAACTTAATTTTGCTTTTGAGTTTTAGATCGTTTTATCATTTAGCAAGACAAGAATATAGGCGTTGTTTTTCAGACTTTGTACCAAGAGTATGGTCCTTTTTCCAATATCTTGCTAAGAATAAGGATTTGGTTTTTCCAGAATCATGTTAAAATATGAGCTTTGTCATTCCGATATAATGCAGAGCATGGCCTTTAATTGTTTTTCCAATGTCATGTCAAAATATTACCTATGTTTCCCTGACCAATGTCATGTCAAGACTGCGGACTTTGCCAAGAAGGTGGATTTTGCTTTTCCGATGCAATGCCAGGAATATGCACTCTCCCTGTCCGGTGAAATGCCAAGGATAAGAACTTTGCCTTTCCGATATAATGCCAAGAATATGGACTTAGTTTTGCCGATGTTATACCAAGACTATGGACTGTATATTTCCAAGACACTTACAGTGTCAAAATGCCAAAAACATGTGCTACATTCTCGGAAAAAAATATTCCAGTATTGAAATGCACTGGTCAAATGAAACACATAAAAAGAGAGAGAGAGAGAGAAACCCAATTCTGTTAGCTCACCTTGTATCTTGAAGTTTAAGTCATTTTCCTTGTTGGTATCCTTTGCTTTTAATATATTCAATATTTTAAGGTCGTCTACTTTGCATATTTAGATTTTGGGGCTTTCCCTTTGTTCCTGCCAACGTTTCAATTTTCGCACACACATTCGCACACCTCACAGTGCAGCTTCCAACAACTGCAATTTTCTAGAACATTAACACACTATTTACAGTAAAAGTTTCCAAAACTGCATACTTTCGGACATACTCCCATGCTTCTAAGAGTCAAGTGCACCGTCCACATTCTTGGCCATGCCACCTCTTGGACACTTCTTGTATATGCCTCTTACCAGCGAGTTTAGCTAATGTGTTTGACGGATCACTTTGTTGCCTGTTATGGATAAATCTGTATTCTGCCTGTTATGTTTTGTTTACGGTTTTATCCAGACAAGTTTTCCCGTTTTTCTGTTTTCTAGGCGATAATATTCCTCATGCACATGTGTTCTTTCTCTGTGGCGAAGACAGCCTATAACGCCAGACTGAGTTCCTCTTTTACAATGTTCCTTACCGCCATTGCATTCAAAGTGGCCCTCAACCAATACCTGCCGAGGATATCTTACCTAACTTACATGGTATGTGCACTGTTATCTCGGATACTACTTCATCTTTGTATATAGCAAGTATATCCCCTCTCGCTGATATGGCGAGCAGCATGTTATCTCAGATACTATTTTAGCATTGTACATATAGCCAGTATATTATGGTGAGCAGTGTAGGATATCTGAGATACTGCTTCAACACTGCTACATAGCAAAGTATATCCTATCTCACTTTTGGTGAGCAGCGTAGGTTATCTCAGATAATGCCTCAATATTGTACCTTTCTAGCATATCCTGTCTCACGTATATGGTGAGTATCGTAGGCTGTCCCAGATTATACTTCAGCATTGGCTATGCCACCGAATATATCCTATCTCACTTTTATAGGGTGAGTACTTTAGGTAATTCTGAGATCATGATACTTCGACATTGTGCCCACTGAGTGTATCTTATCTCACGTGTATGGTGAGTACTGCAGGTTATCTCAGATAATACCTCAACATTGTGCCTACCGAGTATATATCCTATGTCACTTATGTGGTGGCGATTACCACAGGTTCTATGCATAATCGTGAAGATAATTTTATTAATGAAACTGGTGTTTAGGAATTTGACATTTGATATTGGCTAACCAGTTAAAGACTGAACTGTGATTTGGATATTACGCACTACATGGTATGCACAATCCACTTGAACTGTGATTTGGATATTGCGCACTACATGGTATGCACAATCCACTTGAACTGTGATTTGGATATTGCGCACTACATGGTATGCACAATCCACTTGAACTGTGATTTGGATATTGCGAACTACATGGTATGCACAATCCACTTGAACTGTAATTTGGATATTGCGCACTACATGGTATGCACAATCCACTTGAACTGTGATTTGGATATTGCGCACTACATGGTATGCACAATCCACTTGAACTGTGATTTGGATATTGCGAACTACATGGTATGCACAATCCACTTGAACTGTGATTTGGATATTACGCACTACATGGTATGCACAATCCACTTGAACTGTGATTTGGATATAGCGCACTACATGGTATGCACAAACCACTTGAACTGTGATTTGGATATTGCGCACTACATGGTATGCACAATCCACTTGAACTGTGATTTGGATATTGCGAACTACATGGTATGCACAATCCACTTGAACTGTGATTTGGATGTTACGCACTACATGGTATGCACAATCCACTTGAACTGTGATTTGGATATTGCGCACTACATGGTATGCACAATCCACTTGAACTGTGATTTGGATGTTACGCACTACATGGTATGCACAATCCACTTGAACTGTGATTTGGATGTTACGCACTACATGGTATGCACAATCCACTTGAACTGTGATTTGGATATTGCGCACTACATGGTATGCACAATCCACTTGAACTGTGATTTGGATATTGCGAACTACATGGTATGCACAATCCACTTGAACTGTGATTTGGATATTGCGCACTACATGGTATATGCACAATCCACCTGAACTGTGATTTGGATATTGCGAACTACATGGTATATGCACAAACCACCTGAACTGTGATTTGGATATTGCTCACTGTAGATGCATGGTAGGCTTCCACCAGGGAGGCGTGCAAGTGTGTGCACCAAAACTGGGATAGTTCCTCATAAAATTGCAAAAACGACCATGCACCAAACTGAGTGCTGTGATCATTTACATGAAAAGGGTATGGTGTTAAACAGCATTGTCAGAATATGTCATATGTCATCTCCCATGCAGAAGGTTACTGCTCCTTGAACGGTGAAGGCACGAGTCTGAATCCAGTCGGCGCTGGATTGAATGCGACCTTATGTCACGATGTTTTCCGGTACATATACAGCCACTTCTTTTCCTCATAGTTCAAACCCATCTCACGCTGGCTTCCTCTCCGTTCAGGCGTGGGAAGGTCTGCCAGAAACTTGAGGATGGTCGTGGGTTCCCCCGGAGCTCTGCCCGGTTTCCTCCCACCATAATGCTGGCGGCCGTCGTGTAAATATTCTTGCGTACGGCGTAAAACAAAGACCAAATAAATAAACAAATATACCGGTATCCCACCAGGACTCTTACCTGCTCATCCAACTCGTCTTGATGGCCTTCGTGTGCGGATGGCACGCCACGGTGTCCCACCTGTCCACTACACAACTGACTGAACAGGTCATGGTTATTATCATCAGCATCATCTACGTCGTCTTCCAGGTCGTTTTCATCGCTGTCGTCTATTTTATCGTAAGTGAACAAAAGTGTCTTAAAGTATTGCCATGGTAAGATTTATGTATATGCCTACGGAGAAGCACACGTATGTCATTCTAGATCAGTAACATCTAATCAATAAAATCTAAATCAGCACATGGTGAACCTAATTCTGGTTACAAGCCATAGCGCCAGGTGGTGTGTAAGTTGCTATATTGGAACAGTCTGAAAACACAAACGGAAAAATGATGTCAGTGGAAAAAACAGGCCTGTGGGTTGATAAATCAAATCCATAATCCAAGGGAGAAAACTCTCCTGGCCAAAGTACGACTTCAGACCTCAAAAATGTTATACCTGTCTGAATATTTTGCATTCCCTGGATTATGTAAACGTGTCACCAACTTTTAATCCTGTAGTTTGCTATTTCAATGTGTGTCGGAAGAGTGTTCACCATTTAGGCATGCGTTTCCATGAAACGTTAGAATAACGCCCTGTAACGGAGGTAAGGTGACAAGTGGCCGTATTTCACCGATTGACGCGTCACCATTTGCCTAATAACACAATGGCAGTTGTGGCTTTACTCTCCACGATGTGGTACTTCAGGCCTATTTATAATATGTATTTTGTCGTATATAGCCGATGCCTCTTTCCCCGATAGTTTGGCAATTAGATTCCTTCGGTGTTGAGCGTAGCTGTAAAATTATTTACACATGTAAAATGAATACAAGTTAAATCGGATTTAAATTAATTTCGCCTGATTCTATTTTATCTGTTTTCAGCCTGGTAAGAAACGACGAGAAATCTACGCTAAGCACAAGGCTCACAGACGATTTCTGCTGGTAAGTCACGTGACAGATATCGCATTAGTATTGCCGTGACTTACACGCTCCTCAAAACCTGTACACTATTTTTCAAATTCTTTGTACTTTTTAAAAGTGCTACTTACAATTTTTCATTTTTACAATGCCATTTAGTTTTATGAGTGGAGGAAACCGGGATGTCCGGGGAAAACCCCTCGATCATTGGCTAGTTGCTCACGAACTACAGCTATACTTCTTTACATACTATGGAGGTTTGCTGGGAGACAGCTTATTTTTACCGAACGATAGACGGAGCAAATGGTCGTGAACACGGGCGTTATCAACCGATTATTGCCACGAGAGATCAGAACATCGAGCCATTTTATCAGTCAGCAATTCTTAAGTAACAGTAAAGTATTTGTTTATTTACTTGATTGGTGTTTTTCGCTGTGCTTAAGAATACTTCACTTATATGACAGCGGCCAGCATTGTTGTGGGAGGAAACCGGGCAGATACAGGGGGAGATCCACGACCATCAGCAGGTTGCTGGCAGATGGTCCCGCGGCCGCAGCAGTAAAATAAATACATCATCAGCAAATTGTCTAAGAACTTATGGTTTCCTGTTCTTTTTTGTTTTTTCTTTGCAGAGGAAGGCACCTTCGGCGTCCAGCTATGCCTAATTCCTCTTCAGCAAGAATCATTTGCATGGGCAGCGTTACCAGACGATGTCCAAAATTTCGTCTCTTGGAACATTCGATGGACGATGTTTATCACGCCGTAAATATTTGTGAGTCTGCAACAACTCCTTTACACCAGTGTGATGCGGCATTTGGATCTGGTGACATTGACATCTTGGGGAACGATTGCAGAAACCATAGGCTTATCCACCATTTTGCGTAAAGCACGTGTTATAGAAGTCAATATTGAACGCGTTTCCAAAGGTTTACTGGAAAATCATGCTTATAATTGGAAAGCTACAGCATTGTACCTGCTGTACTGGACAGGCTACACATACTGTTATGTGCATATATATATATATGAATAACGCAAATTTCAGGAGATCCCTTGTGTAGATCGCTATGGTTATCAAGTGGCCTCTGAACCCTTGCCTATAATTTGATAGTTAGAATCCGTAGTGGTCATGTTTGGATGGAAGGCTATACGTATTTACTGGACTGTCCCATTACCGTCATGACAATGGAAGCTGGGCGTCGAAACCGACATGCGTATAAAAGCAGTAAACCAAAAAAGTCCATCTTTTTGTTGAAGAACTGTGACCCATTACCATCATATTTCAATGTCGAATACCTGGGTGGTCCCAATACCGTCATAGACGTAGATGGTCCATCTTTTTGTTGAAAAAAAGCTCATATTACCATCATATTATGTACGACAGGAGGTCTCTTACCGTTGATATCCTATTTTCCTGTAGATAAAGAAGTTATACTTTATCTACATATTGGTGTAGGCCTACGGGATCAACACATGGCGTATGACCCTTTTTCGTCCAATAGAAAATGGGTGCGACGTTATACAAGCCCTACACAAATATTAATAGATGATGACCAGGATTTTGATGTTGTTATTTGAGGTAGAACTGTCTATCAACCATTCCAACACAGCTGTCTCAACTTCTCAAAACTGAAGATTGCCACAGCGCAAGGAATATCATACTGTTTTCTCCTGTCAGTGGGAATTGTGTCGGTAAAGTAACGGATTTCAATGAAATACATGTGCACGTTCCTATATACATATCACTAACACTTATGCGTAATAGATTTACAGATGTAGATGTGGAGAAAGTATCAATGTACATTCTATATATGCCTAGATCATGCAGAATTTCAGATTTCATCTGCAGATTCATCTTTTTGCTCACGCTTTGTGCCAAACCTATTATTATTGTTGTTGTTGTTGTTGAAAATCCTTTACTATCTAAAGGAGCTCCGACTTGGCAAGGTACATCATACCATATTTAATTATTGTCCAGTTTACACCATCGTGAATATTCATGTCACCATTACTAAAGACGTAACAACCAATACATTGCGTCAAACGGATTTGACTCCATCGAATCTATGGATTGGCCAAAACGACAGCATATTCAAATGAAGTGAAATTATGAGCGTGATCGCTAGACATTTCCATCCGAAAGAAGTCGATCCAATGCAGTGTAAAACATCCTCTGAGAGACAGTGACGTGTAACAGAAAACGGCAAATTAAAAAAGAGTCGAGGTCTACAGCGCTTTGGCCGGCTTGTTTTAGGACAGTGTTAGTGACTCCCTTAGGGTCCGTACATTTTGTTACCTGCAAGAGTGTTTTTGTCCAAGATGTAGGCCTATACTCTGAAATGAGAAACTTCTAGGTCTGGGTATTGGGGATATTGCTATTAAATGCATATGATTTTTGTCTTCTGGCATTAACAATAAACCGTCAAAACAAAGGAGGATGTTTTCGTCGGCGTTTGAGTTTGTACGGCAGCAACTTTATTCGGAATTGGATAAAATTTTTAGCACAGGTTGGCCTTGCGTTAAGGACCTGTACATGATATTTTGGTGATGATCCCATTTTCATGCATTTTTTTTTTTACCATTGACAGATTTATACAGTAATGCAGTATCGTCCCGTTGTCTAGAGTGCCACACTGTCTCACTCCCACACCTTGTTCAACAGGTCAAATGTTCAACCCCAAGAACCACGTGGCAGTTTCAAAATAAAATAATAATATGAGTCGATATCCGCCTTTGTGTCTAAAAAGGAACATTATCTGGCTTCAACCTGAAACATACAATATTAATTTTTCATGACGAACGAAATTAATTGATCATTAATTGCCACAACCACAACACCATGCTTCGTGCCATTTCAAACTGAATCGAATCAAAACCATAACCTGAACATTAAAACCTTGGGCTTAGAAAAAAACGAAATTAGGACATGTTCTTAGCAGTTTTTCTTGCCTTGTAGTATGATTCACACTAAACATAGTCTGTGTAGAAACATAATTAACGTAGTGAACATGAAACATCATTTCACTTGACAATTTGTTATTTCTTGTCGTTTTTTTAATTACCCCGAGGTCAAGTCCTAATTTGTATTCACTGGATGTGAAATCGCCGGCTATTCTGACACGGTGAATGGCAGTTCGAAGCGGTGACTATCTCACACCTAGCACACTCCTGATACAAAGTCTAGATGTACTAATAACACACACCTGAAATAACGAAGAGTCTGGGGAGTGTGAATCTAGGTGTGCAGTCCAAATCCCTGTTCCACAAAGCAATCGTAGGCTACGTTGATTGTAACTACCTTGGCTACCTATCTCTTCAACAGGGGTTGTCACGGTAGTTACAATCAACGTAGTCTACGATTGCTTTGTGGGACGTGGGCCAGGTCTTCAGCAAGAGGAGTGATAACACACTTCTGCTCAAAAGCAAAAAGGAAAGACCTGTGAAATTTTTTTTTCACTCATACGACACTGGTCAGGTTTATGGGTGAAAGTGACCGGGCGCCCTTGACCAGGTGGTCCCTACGTAATAACCCACCCAGCAGACACATCCGAACCTGCCGGCTAGAGCTGAATTCCAGCTCGCGCTCTCGCTTGTCACTGCAGAAATCAGAACAATGACCGAGGCAAGACGTACACCTGGGCAGAATGCCTGACATTGGTTTACACAGCAGCATTTCCTTAAAACATGAACAATAGGCTTTTCCTGTCCATGCTGCTAAAAGTGATCCAGCCACTGGAGTATCATGCTCAATGACACCCCACCCAGTCACATTATACTGACGCCGTGCCGACCACTATAGTTTCCTTGCTCTAATCTCTCAGTGCTGTGCACCAAGCAATTTTTAACATCTTTGTTATGACCGGACCCGGGATTGATCCTAGATCTCCCGACCTCAAGGCCGATGCTCTAGCCACCAGGCCACCAAGGCGGTTTGCAATAGAAATGAACTATTTTAAACGGACACTGCAGTCTGTTATGGCTGAGCTGTTGTAATAATGGATGATGGTCACGCAGACAGAAACACAACACATAACGGACGCAAGGATCAAAGGTCAGCCTTACAACATGAGCGGGTAAATGAACAGGACAGCTTTCAAGATCAAAGGTAAAATGTTTTGAAAAAATGAAACATAATTTGGCACAAAATCAGTTCTCAGAGGTACAGTTTTACTATGTACATGTGTATATACATATTTTAATACAGAGATAAATGAGCATATCAAGTATGATGAGGTCATGTAACCTTCATGAGATAGGAGCACCTTGTATTGTTACAACTAGCCTCCTGGACCCTGAAAAAAACAAACAAAAACAACATAAACATAATGTTCATTCACTCTTTGAAACAGGACTGGGGCCTCTGTGGCTCAGTCAGTTAGCACTTTAGTGCAGTGCAATGACCCAGAACCCTCCTGCCAATGTGGTCGCTGTGAGTTCGTCCAGCTCATGCTGGCTTCCTCTTTGGCTGTACGTGGGAAGGTCTGGCAGCAACCTGTGGATGGTCGTGGGTTTCCCCTGGACTCTGCCCGGTTTCCTCCCACCATAATGCCGGCCAACGTCATAAAAGTGAAATATTCTTGAGTATGGCGTGAAACACCAATCAAATAAAAAAATAAATGAAACAGAATCACCCAACATATAGAACCATATTTCAGTAACTTTATAGATTTTTCAAGCCTAATCTCAATGAGGTTATTTATTTATCTTTTTCAGAAATTTTCGTCCAAGACGGTACTCCTAAACTCGAGGCCATGAGTTGGTTCCTCATCACTGTAGAAATCAGAAGTTTACATTTTTGTAACAAACAGGTGTTCAGCTTTCCATATATGTATAGTTTGTTTTTACTCTTTTCAAAAATGGCTTGGGAATGCTATTTTCAGATTTTGAATTTCCAACATTTTCTTATCATTTCAATGTCAAATTCCCAAACCAGTCCAGGTAGTAAAGCAGCATTACTCTGTTCTGACAGCATTAGCCAAAAGAATCTTTCACGCAGCATAAATCCGTGGTTAAGTCAACAACAACTTTAATCATTACAACATCGGAATACAATCTGTATAGTTTACTCCCTTATTTTCACCATTCAGAGTAATAATCACACATTTGAGTAACCAGAGTTATCTGCCCTTACCTCCCCTGTCCCTGTGCTCGCACAACCAGAGACCTTGCCACGTGCCTAGGTTGGGTTTACCATCTGTTATAGGTATCGTAACACTGCTGCCGAAGAACAGGGCCTTAAGGTGTGCAGGCTGTAACGGAAGCAAATTGAAGTCTACCAGATGTCACAACCACCAAGTTGTTGGTACAGAATATCACTCACTTAATATCTTACCGTTGTTGTTGTGTCCAGAGAGAAAAAAGTCTTTCAGACATACAAATTTGTTTCCCAGGAACTTCATGTCACTTTCAACATTTATTTCACAGCCCAAGCCAAAGAAATCATAGCCCAGCTCACGGAAGTCACAGTCATTGCCCAGGCCAAAGAAATCACTACCCAAGGAAAGCACATCTCAGCTCAAGGAAAGCATATCCCTGCACAAGGAAACCACTAGCCAAGGAAGACACCTGTTGGTTCAAGGAAATCAAGGGCCAAACAAACCGAAAGCACATCCCAGCTCTACGAAACCATGGCCCAAAGAAACCACTCCCACAGGAAAGAACATCCCAAAGAATCCACTACACAAGAAAAGCACACCTCAGCTCAAGGAATCCAGGGTCCAAAGAAACCCAAGGAAACCAGAGCACACAGAAATCACTACCTAAGGGAAGCACAACCCAGTTCAAGGAAACCACATCCAAAAGAAACCACTACCCAAGGAAAGCACATCCCATTTCAAGGAAACCACAGGATAAAGATATCCCAACCCAAGGGAAACACAACCCAGCGCAAGGAAACTACAGCATAAAGATATCCCAACCCAACGGAAACACAACCCAGTTCAAGGAAACCACTAACCAAGTGCAAGGAAACCACAGCACAAACAAGCCACTACCCAAGAAAAAGCTCATCCCAGCCCCAAAAAACCACATCCCAGCCCAAGGAAACCAAAGCCCAAAGAAATGACAGACCAAAGAATCTGGAAAGTTTCTGATCTATAGTCCCAATATAAAGGGCTTGTACTGCTTATTTCTGGTGCTGCCAAACCAGAACACTTATCTCATAATTACGAGCTTCTTCCTTCTGCCATGTCTGCTGCTTGGGCAGAAGCTGATCTCAGGGCTAATATGATTTAATTATATATATTTTAGTGGTGTTTTACACCATACTCAAGAACGTTTCACTTATACGACGACAGCCGGCATTATGGTGGGAGGACCCCGGACAGAGTCTCCAGGAAACCCATGACCATCTGCAGGTTGCTGGAGGACCTTCCCACATACAGCCAGCGAGAACAGGACTAACATGACAATTCCAGTTTGTTACGCAGACTTGCATGTATGCTGACTAACTAAATATTAAAATTTCCTTATCACCAAAATTACCTCTCACACTGGCCCTCAACCAATACGATGTGTCACACGGGAGAGAGGCTGCCAGTAACTTTCCAAAAGTCAAAGGCTTATCCAAGGTTTCCTCAGCCCATAAAACTGACTGCCATCGTTCAAGTGAAGAACTGATAGTATGGTACTGGACAAAAATCAAATATGTAAATAAATTTGTTTACAATGCTGGATCATCTCACCATATCGTCTGGACCCTCACATGAATGTTTGAATGGAGTGGACTGAAAGAGAGGAGAGAACCAGTGAAACTATAAAAGACGTATAAAGTTTGGGGAGTCAGGAAAAAAAAAAAAAGAGAAATAGGTGAAATAAAGCCACTTGACATTTAACTTTTAGGGAAAAGTACAATGTAAATCTTGACTACATATAAGTGGGGGGAAAATCTGACCATTTCGTACTCAGTATGGTCTGTGACACAGGTAATGACTTCAGTGTAGCTTGATATACAATTAGTTCACTTATTCAAGTTTAGCACAAGAAAAAGGCAACATATTTAAATTTGAACGGATGAATTAATGATAAATAATATTTAAAATCGAAGTTCATTAAGTTTGTACCTCGGGGACAAGTTTATTCATGAACATCTCAGTGTCATCTCTGTAAACAAAAAAAACGGAAAAAGTCACAGTGTGACATACCAAAATACTGTAGCAAGCACTATCTTTTTTTTCTTCAAAACATATATGCTATTTACAAATACAGAGTAAAGACATGCATGTGTGGCACTGTGTGAGATCTTTCTGGTCAGTACCATGTTCAAACCCAGGGGTTTTTCAAGACGCTTTCTTGTTGTGGTAAATCTCGGAAAATGAATTTTTAATTCAGTTTTCATGAAATTCACTCAGTTTCATTCAGTTTTTGACAGATTAGTCACGAAAAAATATTTATTTTTCTGATTTCTCAATACTGAGACTCTAAAAAGAAATTGGCTAGAAAAATCCCCTGCAAACCCTACAGCGCTGTACAGTAGAAGTTTTGCTGGATATTGCTGTTCTTGTAGGTTCCAAAGAAAACACGTATTTTCTTAAAAAATATTGCCCAGTGTGTTCACTGTTTGTTTTTTTTCGTTGTTTCGACCCTCTCGTCAAAGCCTTTTTCTGAGAGCTTAAAGGTTGTCACGATAAAAATTTCAAGTGGAGATGCCATGGGGTATGTGCTTTATTGATTCTCAAATAATATTTATGTAAAATGAATATTATCACAAAAATGTTGATCACATTGGATGCAGACTCATACGCATTGGAGACATATGTTTAGTATTTCTGTGACGTCATGGTATAGTAACTGTTTTCACCGAGAATGGAAGGTCACGAGAAATGATGATACTTCAGTGAAAAGACAATAGGCAGACATGTGGACTGGCAAACAAATCATCACACGCTTAGAAACTTCTTTTAGAACACAACAGTTTTCAACAAAAAAAAAAGCACAAGAACTCACCTTACAGACGGATCCCAGTTCTGGAGGAAAAAGCAGAAAGATCAGAAAAAGTTAAAGGGAATTTTTCCATCAAGCTCCACCGGACCATAACACGTCACATGCTGTCTGAATTATTCGTATGTTTCTGTCCATAATGCTGTTGTTATCTCAATAAGAAGTGCAGGTGAGTCCAGTGTATTACTTGGGAATACAGTATATGATCTCAAATTTCTCCAGAAAAAAGTGCATTTTTCGAGGCAAATAAATATCATAGAATATTTATTTTGGAACCGAGACTTAAAGTTTTACTCTAGCATATCATCCAACCTTCCAAGCACACCCGAAATCACCTTTCCACAATCAACAGTACTCTCAGAACCAGGAAACTTTGTCATGGACGAAGTGTTAGGTCATTTAGGGTAGGCCAGGTCAAAGTGTCAGACTGAACTGGCTGTTCCAACAGCCAACCCGCCCCCTTCCTGCAGTACAGGGCGCAACAAGGACATTAAAGTTGTAGTCCTATTGAGACTTAGTCCTAGATTTCCAGTATAGAATGAACAGTCAACAAAGAAAAATGGAATTTTACATGGAAAAATGATTTTACATTGCCGGAAGGTGAAATTGCCAAAGCAGAAAATGTTTACCTCATTCAGGGCTATGCTGGCTGATGTATGCTTAACTGGAAGAAAAGGAAAATAAAATGTGTTATAGCTTAAAGCAACAGATTATCATACTCATTTCAACCTGGCATAATTGTACTTACGACAAATGTTAATTAAACATCACATATGTATATCTGTTTACTTTGTTGGTCTTTGGAACCACATTTAGTTTTACTGTCTTTTCTCCTGTTTCTAGTCGCCTACATGTACTTTGGAGAGTAAATGTATTAATAGTTGCTCCAAAAGCACTCTGTACATTTCCAGTCTGTAATTATCCTTTAATAGTCTACGACAGAATTTTTCGGATATATATTACTTTCGAATGAAAACAGAAATACACACAAGTGTTACATGTAAGAACCATATATGTATGTGATATTATTTTTTACTTTATTGGATCACTGGTGGTGTCTTCATGCTACATACCCTCTGCTAAATGTATATGAAACACCAGATTAAAATCCAAGCCAACCAATGATTTGCATTTCATAATGGTCACTAAAGAACATTACCAATCCATAGTATTTTATTTATTTATTTATTTGATTGTTGTTTTACGCCATACTCCAGAATATTTCACTTATACCAATCCACAGTAAGAAAATGTTCTTTAAAAAAGGACTCACCATTAATGAACATGTATTATGAAGTTCGCGTCATGGACATGTATTAAGAACACAGTAAAATAACCGCTAAGAAAATGTATTATTTATTAAACTACTGTAAATGACCAAAAATTTTATCAAAAAAGTGCATTTTTACAGGCAAATAAATGTCATAATATATACTTTTGGAGCTGAAACTCCAAACGATATTACCCTAACTTCGAAAAAAAACTTCAAAAAAACCTTTCTACTATCAACAGAACTCTCACATTCTAGAAAAATAAGCATCTTTGTCACGGACGAAATTTTAGGTCATTTAGGGCACTCACTGAGTACATGCATCAGCCCCACTTTGATTTTCTTCATCTCCTGGACGTTTCTGTGTACCTCCTCTCCGATCAGATGACATCCTCGTTTTTTAGGCGACAGCGTGATCTCTTTCTGATACCACACCGAGCCCGAGTAACCTTTGCCGGCCATCACGCTGTTCTTATTCCACACTGAAAGTGTACCACCCTGTGGAGAAGTAGAGGAGCACATATTTACTTTTTCTTTCTTTCTATTAGGATTTAATTTATTTACCATGAATCTTCAACGTTTTCAACAAACTCTGCATGCAATGTTTTGAAACATTCTCACAGATCTATGGGGTGTAGAGAAATAATTTGCACAGTTTTATGAAGCTCGCATCTTTAATGACATAAACAAATCATTTTTAGCGTCATTTTTTTATAATCATTGTATGCATAAATTCCTTGGAAAAAAAAAAAATGCTTTAGCGTGCATCTGTGGAGAAAACAAGAGAACTCAGAAGTAACTGACCGCTCCAAGTCTGCAAATAGGTGCCTGACATTTTTGAAAACTCCCCTTGGGACAAAGTGGTATGCCCATGTTTTTCACGTTATATAGCACTGGACAAAGTTCACTTGGGTCATACCAGTTTCAACATAAAAATGTCATTCACATACTTGCAGATTTGCCACCCTATGGAAAGCACCAGGTGACCTTCACCTGTCAAGTACACATTGGGTACACCTATGAGTTATCGCCACAGAACTTCATGTGAGACTACCTCCCAGGCCCTGCATTCAAGGGGCGCTGACCACTAAATCACTGTGGTGGCCGGAGGGTTCTGAAATCTTGGGAATTTGGGGATTTAGAGTCAGTCCATGTGATATCCATTCATGAAAGTACCTGTATCTCATGCATGTCTCATGTATCCCATAGGTGCATGTTTACGCTACCTCATTAAAATACCATGTAAATGTTGATCAATACAAGTCCTAGTGTAAATGCATTCAGCTGATCAGTTAAGTGCCTTGTGCTATAACGAGCCAGTGCCAAGTGGAGAAGTACTTTAGGCCATCCTTAAAAGTATGTTAAACAACCCAACCCACTCTTTAAAAAGAGTCCTACCATATTTCCAAGACTCAAAGTGGGAGGCTCAAAAGTTTTTTATTTGGTATTTTGATAAAAAGGTCTTTTTGGATTTTTCTCTCAAATGTCAATTTCTTTAAAATCATTTTCAAGGGCTAGAATAAAATACAAAGAATTCCATATCGAATGACCCGGCGTTTTCTCAGAGAGTCGGGTTACGCCCGACAAACAGCTTTTTAAAGATGGCCTTAATGCAAATTTAAAGTCTGCGGTGTGAGCTTAATCAGGACTGAACCTGGTACTCGTGGTTCCAGCATGCTAGGCAGATGGTCTTAGCATCGTAACCATCTGCATTTGCAGGCTTCCCTCTAGATTATTATCTACAGAGCCATTATTTGTAGTTTTGCAGTGATGTCATAGCAGCTCTGAGTCAATCAACAAAACTGTCTTTGATCACATGATCAGTCCACTGGAGCTGTAAACAAAGAAAATTTAACCCAGGCGTGACACACGTTGGCTTTCAATAAGATTTTGCCATAAAATAAAATAAAAATAAAGCTTTTAGAGAAGATATTTTTCTGGAAAAGTAACCGAAATTTGTCTAGCCTTCAGATTTGACATTTTCAGTGACCTGCACTTCAGTAAACTGTAGAAATGAGCAAAAATCAGCATACTGCCATTTAGTCCAACATTCGTAATGTTATTTATCACGCCCAGTGCTTTGCGAAGTACCCGAATGCACGAAACTATGAACAGATAATTATCTTAGGGTAAGACTGCCATGCACATAGTTCCGATACTAACGTCTTCCCTATTGTAGCGTTGTACTGTACAACTTCGTACAGTACAACGCTACAATACTGGGGCCACTTTCACCAAAGGCTGACACAATATTTTTTGTCATAAATTTTATCGTACAAAGTGATGTACAATAATTTACGACCTTGCTCGCTTTCACAACGCATTTTTGTGAAAGAGACAAGAGGTACGATATCTTGCATAATTCTCGTACCGTCAAATCTATCATGCATGTACACTATTTTGATGAAAGTGGTCCCAGTATCGTATGAGGTATGAAGGTACCAAGCCAGCAGTATACCACCCGGGAGTAGTCTTCAAATTCTCCCTGGGTTCAAATGCAAACAAAATAATACAATATCAGCACACACCCTGGAGTTATTATTAACATTGTACAAAAGTAAATAAAATGTCACAGAAAAATATATTATGTAGTTTAAAAATCATTAGTTTTACATTGACTTGCATGATACAAACTGGTTCTGTCTCATTTTTTCTCTTCAGTTCTGGCCTGGCAATTTAGTTTTTGAGTGCGACATTTAAAACACTTCCTACTCATTGAAGTCAGGGGCAAGGCCCAAGCACAGTGGACAGATCTATCAGCACTGCACAGCATTCCACCCAGCATCCATTTTTCATGTACCCCGCTCTTTATCATTACAAGTACCTCTTCGTCACAGATATATCCTTGGCAAATATTTATTTTATCAAATTCACCAAACATGTTATTCAACACTTCAACTGTTAAATTAACAAAATCATCCAGGAAATGGTCCCTCTAGCTAATAATATTTCCAGAAATTTCTATCAAAATTTGGCTGTCTCTGTTTATTTTTATTTCTTTCATGATGGTTTGCCCACATACTTTTGCTGCAAGCCCTGCTCTTACGTGGCTCTCTGTCAAGCGCAAAACACTGAGTCCCTGTTCCAGTGTTAGCATTTAAATTTGGGCAAGACTAAGGGATGTCACAGAGCAGCATGTAGGTTCTGGCCTGTTCCTAACTTGCAGTCTATCATATCCTCTTAAGAGTGACTGTCCATATCTTTCCACACACATCTTCAGTGTGGGAAAGATTTTCTTATAGTACAACTTATAGCTGTCTTTGAATTGGATTTGTTGTGCCAAAGTTTACACACTATATAGTAAAACAATGTATATAGTTATACACATATCAAACTATGTCAAGCTACATCATCTTAAGTTCACCTTATATTGTTTCAATGTACATGATTGCTTATTAAAGCAAAATACCGGTAGTTCTATCAAAAGTTCTTTAAATTTATTCTACAAATATTACTGTACCATGAAACCAGATTAATTGAATTTGGCTCCATTCTCTTGTGAAATGTGCAAACTCTGAAACATGATGGATAAATCATATACTTAATGCTTATGATATACAGTACTCATTGCAATTAAGTCAATCAAATATTTTCTGATACTGTAGACAAAATTTGTGTCATGAGCAAAAAATATCATTTATACATCGTACCATTTAGCTTAATTCATTAACTGAATCTTTTATTCAAACGTAAAGAAAGCGGGAAAATCACTATTATATTCATGAACAATGGGCGTGAACGTATCATTATGGAAGCCGAAAGAGGAGGACACCTCACTACCTTGCTTCCTCATCCTTTCTAGTAGAGGGCAAGGTAACGAGGTGGGAAGGTGGTGAAGTGGGTCAACTAGCTGCCTGTTTACCTTACTTCCTCTTTACCTTGCTGACTTGCTTTGGTACAACTCCCTTTATTCGTATTGATTAGCATCCAGATACTTTGCTAGGGTCTGGAGGTGATAAATAACATTTGGTTAAATGAGTGAACTGCTGATTTTTGCCAATGTCTCAAGTTTAAAGGATCTGTATATCGGCAGCATAAAACTTCTAATTCATTAGGCTAATTTGTAAGATAATTTAGCTGAGAAGCAGGAAAAAATCTGCTGTTTGTTCCTTTGCCGAGGGTCTTCATTACTTTCCTTGTGGCTTAACAACAACAGCGACGTATACGTTACAGATAGGATACATACCAGACGTCTGGATACATAGAACAGACGTCTGCGCTGACAGCTATGTGTCAGACGTTCATCGTTAAATGTTGATTCTTCAATAAACTGACATCACTCTACTGATAGCAACCTCAACAAGTCCTTTTCAAACTATTGTCTAAAACTAGATTATCTCGCTATAAATCTTAGTTGCATAATGTTTTATGCAACAGTCATTCAAGAAACATGTGCATTTCAAGAATGAATGTCGGTTCCGTCAATCAAGATCGTGATCCTTGTTTACAAATGTCAACCATCCATTGCTCATTCGGGCGTGAGAACTATAACCGCCACACATTTGCCAATTACCTGCAATCTTTTCACACAAATTTTCGTCACTTGTCGTCCACACGTGAAAGTAGAAATCAAACTTTTGGCAAACAAACCCAGAGACAGCTTAACCATGTCCCAATGCGCGCCGCAACAACAAATCCCCCTTGCATTATGCTGACTAGACTTGCGAAAGTTGCTTTCATATCGCGTGATTCTCAAAACTGTGAGGACACGTATAGGCCGCCATTTAATTTCAGCCGGTTGCACCAAACTAACTTAATTTTCAGTGCTGCCTTGCAGATGTTAAAAAAAAATATAAAACGAAAAACAAAATTAAAACAAACAACTTCAGCATGGGTATTAGAAATTATTCAGATATTGTTTGTTTAGTGCAGCTGCCCACTCAATGATAGCGCGTACGTTGTCGTGATTGATTGTACCGGAACACAGCTATGCACATTCACTTCTATGTCTGTCGATACCAGTGGGAATATTTCTAACTTTAAATTCGAATTTTAATAAGACGAATTTTAAACTACAACTTTCATTTGTTGATATTTCGTTGATTACAATGATATCATGATATTTTCATGGCTCTCGGTTGTTACTGTTCAATTGAAATGAACATATTTATGTCGATACGCACGTTTTTAGCCCAGCGCCACTTCATGACAGTTTAGTCGTAAATAAAGAGAGCTTATAGACTAGAAATTCATATTGACGACATGGGGCGTTTAAAATTTGTTATTTCCGGTTTAAAATTTGTTATTCCTAACTTAAAATTAGCCTACAATAGATGTCCGAGAATTAGCGAGAGTTAAATTACTTTGCAACGAAAACGATTCCAACATTTAAAATGTCACCAAATGTTGTTGATAAAGAGCCTGTATTGTTTATATAGTTAGGACTGCATAATGGTATATACGTCTCTCTCTTTATAGCTCCTTGGCCTACCTTAAATACCGCAGATCTGGCTGTATCATTCATGCCGGGTGATTGTTGGGAAAGATGAACTTTCCGAGATTTTGGTTTCATGTCAAAATAGTTTGTAGAAGCAGCTAGACTGGGTGGCAATGTGAACTCTGTGAGATGTGTAATATTATATTTGCCGATATTGATAGATGTATCTACAAATTAATTACTTCATTCCGGTGGCGATCAGCAAACATGTAGGTTACATTTGACTGGATCATATATATGTATATGTAGTCATCCATAGATCTATGGATATGATGATTCTCTTTTCCTGAGGGATATTCAAAACATCAGTTTTATTTTAATCACAGTTGTGTACATAATATTTCATATGATGAAAAATCAAAGGGTGTGTAACGGGCAGTGGAATCTACCCCTGTATTGTATGTACCGATGCATGTATTATGGCATCGTCCTGGTTTCCAAGATCTGTTGATACTGTGCAAGGCTTGATTCGTTCCTGACTATTTTCTTTGGGGGCAGGGTGGGGCAGTGTCTTAGGCCATACCCGTCTCTTCGTCGCAGAAGGTGTGTAGTGACGCTTTGGGGATGATTGAAAGCTCTGCTGTGGAGAGAGGCTTACCTTTTCACCATTTGTGACGCTGCACTCATGCTTGGTGCGTTTGCTGAAGGCGCAGGTAAAATATTTCCTTATGTCAGTTGTTGTGGCTCTTATTCAGGGAAGTTGATATGTGGATTATAACAGACGTAATGTAAAGTTTACAGGGTTTTGTAGAATTTAGGACGTGCGATTTCAAAAGTCTAGCATTTCGCTTTTAAGAGTAACGACGATTTTCCTCCACGCCGTTGTTGTTGTAACAAGTAATGTCACAGATGCAATGGAGTTCTGCACAGAGGATAAGTCGATATTTTGGAATGGTGTAAATTTGGTATCGTCGCTTGTAAACAGAAGAAAATCTAGAGTACGCTGATTTAAAAAATATAGGCAGCATGGATTATGATAGGACTTTAAGATATGGTAGCTTGTCAAGATTTTTCAGTTTTTATTTTAACCTGGAAGTTGTGTTAATCTGTAATTGTGATAATTAATCATGAGCATTGGAATTAGGATTAAGCTCTAAGAGATGAAGGGCGTGATCGTGATACCTGGGGATCATGCTGCTCGTGAGCAAGCTACATGTAATTTCTTACACAGACCAGATTGGCTAGTCAGCCAACCATATAACTGAAGCTAGCAGATCTCTACAATATAGAGCACAGCACCTGTGATATTTAAATAATTCCATGAAGAAAATCTCACCTACTTTTACAAGTGAAACCTGAACTGATGTTTGGTATGTACTGAATCCCCAAATTGTCATGTTAAAAAAATGTCAAACCTGATGTGGACAAACCAATAATTCCGCCATTGAATCTCTTGAATTGAAAAGTCAATTAGATGCACGCCAAGTTTCATGCTCGAACTTCTGGCAAAGCACACACTGCAGGTTTGAAAATTTCATAGCACAAGACTTTTCATTTGGAATTTGTGTTGTTTTTGTTCTTTGTTTGCCTTCAAATGGATTAAGGGTACTGTGTCATCAGATTTCATTGCCCCTTGGCCAAAGGCTAGAATTCAAAACATGGTGCAAGTTTATTTGATGTGACTAAATCAAAACTTTCAAAGACTGGATTACAGTTAAAATCTGCTTTCCTGATGCATTGTTAGACATTCCCGTAAGCTAATGACTTTGGGAAGCGGTACATACCAAACACATTATTGTTGACACATTTGCTTTATAAAGTCATGTAGTTTATCAGGTACTAGATGGAGGGAGATAATTTCCAAAGGACTCCTGCCTTGCCATAAAACCTGACAGGTGTCTACATGAATAAATGAAATACTCACTGTTATAGGGGGCCTTGGTGGCTGAGGGAATTAAGATGCTAGTGCAGTGTAATGGCCCAGGTGCCTCTCACCAATGCTTTTAATGTAAGTTCAAGCCCAGCTCACGCCGGCTTCGTCTGCAGTCTTACTTGCCAGGAACATGAGGATTTTTGTGTGTTGACCCCTGGCTCGGCTTCGTTTCCTTCTGCCATGATGCTGACTGCTGTTGTGGAAGTGAAATATTCTTAAGTGTGGTGTATAACACCAATCAAAGAAATAAAGTAAATCAATTTTGTAGCGCTCTGTAACACTCCAGTCAGTTGAGTAAATACCTTGTGCATTGTTTGTCCTCTACAGGTGAATTATGAAGAAGTGGGCATGGTTTGTTGCCATGGTGTTGGCCTTGACATGTGTGTCACCTTCCTCCCAAGTCCAGCATCCTGATGCAGATATTGAAGACAATGAGTTTGCAGAATTTGAGGAGTTTGATGAAGGTAATGAACAGCTAACAATGACCTGTTTATTGAAAGGGAGGACAACCGAAAGATCTGTTATTGAAGAATAAGGTTTTGTGTGCTGCATGTTGAATCTTCATGTGACAGATAATGAAGTCTGATCAGTTTTTGGACATAACAGCTCTCTCGTTACAAGCAGCCATGACATGTTGACTAATTGTCGTTGTTGAAATTTTTTTTTTTTTTTTTAATATTATTGTCCCAATTTTGTCCTTAGTGCCTCTGAGGCCATTTTGTTTCCTGTCAAAAGTTTGTGAATGTCAATCCAACCCATTTTATTTACCGGAAACATCACTTTTACATTATCTGAAACTGAGTAGGCTTTCAGGGTTTTTTTGTAGCCAATTTCCTCGTAGAAACAAATCAGAAAACAATATTTTTTCTCAAAATACATCAAATACTCAATTTATGTAATGAAAACTCAATACAAAATTTGTCTAAAACTCGATTTCCCAATATTTTTCATAGTGGTTACTGCGATGAGAAAGTGGCTAGAAAAACCACTGGCTTTTGTCACACAGTATGAATCATGCAGATGTCTATATCACGTATTTGTCTTCCGTTATTCAGATGAGCCAGATGACACTGCAGCAGAGGACAGAACTGAACACACGGCACCTGACAATGCTGCTTCCATGGATACGGATGTAGAGGAAGATGAAGCTACTGTGGAGGTGTGTACTGATGGCACTTTCTTCTTTTAAAGTGAAAGACAGCGCATGTTCAGAGTTATGTCTGCCAAAAAGGTTGGACAATATTGTGTTTATTTGGGTGAAGTGTTTCTTTAACTGCTTCTACGACAGTTGAAATTGACATTTGACTGAACACTCTTGTCACCTGAGACTGTAGTAAGTTGCTAGGGTTGTCGTTGAAACTTAGGTATATATATAAATTTATAACATGAAATGATCAAGAAACTTACTTCTGCTACAACTCAATGGTCTGGAAATACTGACTCTCCAGGCCTCTTTACCCTTGTTCTTGTTATAATTAAAATACATAACAGTAAAACAGGATGCTGTCCCAGTGTTATTACATGTTATATTGTCTGTCAACTCAGAATATTTAGTGACAACTTATAGGCAGGTGATATCTCCTAGCTCTGTGATTGGTTAATTCCTCATCAGCTTAAAAGCATAGGTGCCTCCAGATATCCAGTCGGCAACAACATACTCCACACTTCAAATGAAGATAATTCAGCATTTAATTCATACAAATTCAAACAGCTTCTTGCGTTCAAGAGAGAATTTTGTAATCTTTCTCATGAGTTTTCCCTGAGTCATGAGCTGTCTCTCACTTTAACAAGCCTGCAAATAGGTGCCTGACATTTTCAAAGTGGCTTGACCCAAGAGATCATTGTCCAGTACTGTACACTACAACACTGAGAGCATGGTCATACCACTTCGTTCAAAGGGGTGTTTTCAAAAATGTCAGGCACTTATTTGCAGGCTTGTAAACTTTATGTGATCTAAACAAACCTGTTCTTGCAGTCTTCTGTATAGCAGGATCTGTTGAATCCAAAAAGGCCTTCAAATGTTCTGATTCTTGTTTAGCATCGTTATAATTGTTTTTTCTTGAAAAAGCCATAATTTATTGTAATTGAACGAAACAACTCAAAATTCTGACTTGAACAATATATTGTCATGCTGAATATCAAGCTTCCAGCCAGTATGATGAATCGTTATGAAAAAAAGAAGTGTGAGAAAATGTTCGATGACTGTTGAAGTGAATAAATAGGTCCTTATATCCAGCTGACTTCCATTTTACTTCTTCACAATTCACCAGTACAAAAACATGCCTTCTCTTCAGACACGCAGCTTCAAGCCAGTACAATGAATCATTATGAAAAAAAGGAGTCTGAGAAAATGTTTGATGACTGTTTAAATGAATAAATAAATCCTTATATCCAACTGACTTCCATGCCACAGTTGCTTATCTGAGATATTGTCAGTCAGCAAACAAGGATGTTAACGATGATGAGGTAACAGACGAGGTGTAAAGCTTTAGTACCCCCACCCCAAACCTGCAAATAGGTGCCTGACGTCTTTGAAAACACCCCTTTTAGTGAAGGTGGTATGATACAAGAACCTTTGTCCTGTAAAATATAACATAGACAATAAGGTCATAGCATTTTCTCCCAATATGCGTTTTCAAAAATGTCCAGTACCTGTTTGCAGGCTTGCCACTCCCCCCAGTAGGGAAATAATAAGGAGTTGTGAATTAATCAAGGAACAGGTTTAAATGAAAGTTTGTGCTTTTTCCAGTCATAAATTTTTCCTGGGAGTTGGATGTAACTCAGCTGTATGATGTACTTTGTTGTTTTCAGGATGAAGATGATGAGTTTGATCATTTCACGGATGATGAGGAATTTGAGGGTTTTGACAAAGAGCGTCCTGGAAAAGGCCAATCTAAGGAGAAGCCCCCGGATCTGAAAATCACCAAGGTGAGAGCTCGGCCGTGTTTCACATCATGTTGTCTGTTCGGGAGTGTCTTTAGTAGCAATAACATTAGGGGTCCTCACTGGCTCAGGCATTCAGGGCACTGACTCTTGAGGACTGTCAGGCCCTTGACCTGTGAAGTTGCGGGTTCAAATCCAGCACTGGCAGTGAGGATTTGGTTGGCACATTTACCAGGGAAAGTTTGGTTGTGTTTAGGTACCCTGGTGCCCTCCGCACATAACCCTGATTGCCATCATATATGTTAGTGACGAATTCTTCGGTATGGTAGGTAAAGGCCAATCAAATAAAAAATCGAAATATGAATAACATAATCAAACCTCATTGTGTCTTTAATTTTTTTGCACACCAACAGCTTGAAAATCTATAAAATCACAGGGTGCTTTTTGGAACATTGTAACCATTAACTGTAGGTGAAATTTTGTATCTTGTACATGTGAAGAATGGGGAAGAAGACCAACTGTAAATGGCTCAGCAGAAAATGGTAAATAGTATGTGTCTTTTGCTTTTCATAGAAAGAAGGAAAAGTATGTTTGACCTTACTTGAAATGTGTACCAAAAATCTGTGATTTGTTCAAAGTTCAATAATTTAGTGGCCCCTTTGCTTAAAGCTTTTTTCTTGCCATAGCCGAGACCAGGAAGGTGGCAGACTCGAACCTAGTTCTGGCTAATGGAGCTGCAGCTTTAAGTGGGGAGGTTGGACTGGTGTAAGAGAAATGACAGTAGTTTCCTTCAGGCACTCCAGTTTCCTCGACCTATAGTCCTGATATGTGTCATGAAAGTGAAGCGGGGGGCCTCCATGCCTGAGGGGGATAGCTCGCCATCGTGGCGTAATGACCCAGGTGCCTCTCACCAATGCAGTCGCTTTGAGTTCAAATCCGGCCCATGCTGGCTTCCTCTCCGGCAGTACATGGGAAGGTCGGGGAGCAACCTGCGGATGATCTTGATTCCACCCAGTTTCCTCCCACCATAATGTTGGCCTCCGATGTATAAGTAATATATTCTTGAGGACGTTGGAAACACCAATCAAATAAATAAAAAAATACAAGCGAAGAACTGGTGAGTATGGTTTTTACCTATCCTGTCACCTCCGAATGGTCTTTCCCTCTGCAGATCCCGCTACATTTGCGGACCAACTGGGACAGCTTTCTGATGGAGATGCTCATGTTGGCTGGATTGGGCGTGTACTTCCTTAACTTCTTGGCAGGCAAGAGCAAGAATCACAAACTAGCACAAGCTTGGCTGACCTCGCACAGAGAGCTGCTCGACAGTAACTTCTCACTGGTTGGTAAGTACGCAGCCTCCATTTAAAATGCTGAGTGCCCGCAGTACTGAGGTATTCAACATTCAGCTTGAAGATTTTGTGGTGTAAAACTGCGAAAATGCGGTCTTGTGAAATTGATACGTATCGTCTGCCTTATATAAAGTGGAGATGAAAACTCATATCTGGACTTGACAAAAGGGATGTCCTTAGTGATGCAGGTTTCCGATTTGCGGAAAAATGAAAAGTCAAACCTGTTGTACGCGGCAAGTAAAGGCAGATGAAATAAGTGGCCGCATGTGACAGGTGGTCCCATAAGACAGGTTGTGACGACCAAGCCAAATCACATCTGAATTTTCAGGAAACCTGTACATGTAAATATTAATTTTAGACATAATTATTAAAACACTAATGCGTTCTGCTACATGCATTTCAGTGAAATAAAACAATTGTTGTAAAATAATAAATAAATTTTAAGTTTTAAATAACAACTCAAAAACTTCAGTGCTGTGGGGTTTGCCTACAGGTAATCCACACATTGACCAAGTGCCTTTAATACAGAAAGAGTTTCATTTTTTCCCCATTGTTTTTAAGCCCTGGAAAACCTTGTGCTAGTTTGGCCTATGAAGGGAAACGACAATTCCAACAAAGTGTTGGACTGTAAATGGCAGACCAGTGAGGTTTATGTAAATTCAGTCAATCATGTTTGCCATTACTAGAGAAACAACAACAACAACAACAAATGCACAGGTGGAGGAAGATCAGTTTCACCATGTGTTCGGGACGGGCAATATTTTGGCAAAGCAAAATGGAGACACAATGTCATATGCTTACAAAGATAATGGCCAAGTAAGACAGAAAATTTGTCAAAGAAACCATTCATGGGAGGAACCACAGGTGATCAGATTATATCTGGGTAAGCCCAGGGTTTGTGGTATTCACAGCTACGACCTCTGCATGGAACAAGTCCACAGCAGCAGTGCAGGCGTGTGTGGGCCATAACCAGCTGGGTTTGATTACAGAACAATAGACTTCATCACCATTGACCACTAATCCTCTCACTTGGCTGGTCTTCACAAATTGGCAGATTATAACTTTTAATCACTGGAAATACTACTGAAGCCAGTGATCATCATTTTTGAAACTTTTGGATGTCCAGTGCGGCACTCATCAATACTGTTGAAAGTCTCGACGGTGTAAGACAGGTTGATATAGGATATGCTTGAAAAATACAGTGGCCGCTGGCCGCATTGGAAGGTGAACGCATATTACAGGCTGTTTCACATGGATAATTGTTTGGTCACGGTAGGGAGTAGTCACTTAGGGCAGACGGACACTGATTACAGGTGGCCGTAGGTACAGGTTCGACTGTAGCAGATTTATTGAGGTATAGTTTTATGACCCCCATTTTTGTCTTTGATATGTTTCATTTTGGCAATGATTTTTATAATTTAGCTAATTTCTAAAAAAATGATTTGAATGTGAAGCAAAAATCTCTTTGACTGATATGTAGCAAAGATCGTACGTGGGTAAAGGATGGTTGCGGGCTTCCCCTGGGCTGTGCCCTGTTTCTTCCCACCAGAATCCAGGCCGCCCTTGCAGAAGTTAAATATTCTTGAGTACAGCGTGAAAATACCAATCAAATAAATAAATAAATATAGCATAGTTGTGGATAGTGTAGGAGTGGACGAACAATTTTCTCTCATTTGGCAAAAAAGTATTTTGGTTACTCTTTTTGGTATTATTTGTTCTAACTGTGAATACTGTCTTCAAATTGTTTTACAATCTGATTATTTCAAGTTCATATACTGAGCTAAAAGCTATGAAGTGCTACCATATCTGATACGACAGTGGTTTGTAGCTCTTACCTTGACCGCCTTCATGACACTTTGGTACACCTGCTTACACCTGGGACTGTTTTGTTGCCAGGCGATGATGGAACCTCGACAGAGGCGCAGCCTGGCGTCCTCATGAAGGAATCTGACAACGTGTATGCGCTGTGGTGCAGTGGCCGCACCTGTGTGGAAGGAATGCTGGTCGAACTGAAACTGCTCAAGCGCCAAGATCTCGTCAACACGATCTCACGGATATTCAAACCAGCCTCAGATCAAATCGTGAGTACAGGTACACCGAGTCCAAGCCCAAGTCAGATCTGACTCAGCCCAGGACAGGTCTGACTCAGCTTAGGTCAGATCTGACTCAACCCAGGTCAGATCTGACTCAACTGGGCTTGGCAGCACTGGAAATTTGTTGGCATGGAGTCAAAGAGACGCCCCAGGGATATGACCAAAGTATTAACGTTAAACCCCAAACAAACTAATTTCTGGGTATGTCTGAGAGGACGTTTGGAGAAAAGTGAGAACAGTTGGAGTGTGCTTCCTGCAGTAAACGTAAAGCCACTGACGAGTGTAGTCGCTTGGTTTTAATCTGGTGGACTGAGGCCATCCTTAAAAATTATTTTGGTTCTTGTTAGGTGTAACCCAATCCTATCAAAACAATTGTTGTTGGTTGGTAAGAAATTTTTATTTTCTTTCTGGCTTTTAAAAACGTAGTGCCTTTAAAGAAATTAAGATGGAGAGAAAAATAGTAAAAAAAAACTTTATCGAAATACCCATGAAAACATAAGAGTAGGGTCCTATTTTTTGGTTGGATTTTGCCCAGCAAACATATTTTCAAGGATATTTTTGCCTGAAGGTGTCTTGTATTCGACATTGTGTGATGGTGTATACCTCCATTTTCCATTCAACCCGAATACTTCACATTCCAATCATTTCCTGATTACAGTTAATCATTTCACCCAAAGGTTAGCATGTAAAAATGCATTTTCTTAAGCACATAAAGGCCTTAAGATGATACTTTTGCTGCCAAGGGTTAATTTTTCTCATAAGAAATGAATGAATGAATGCTTATTGTTTAACGCCCTACTCAAGAATATTTCACTTATACGAAGGCGGTGTCTCCTTGGTGCAGGATGGATTTCCACCGTATCTTTTATCTGGTGCTGCCTCACCGAGACGACTTGCCGAAAACACCCAACAAGCCCCCCTCACCCAGTCACATTATACAGTTCACCCTCTATCCTCTAGCCTAGCGAGGAAGCAGGATGTACCATTTTTTAAAGTCTTTGGTATGACCCGACCTAGGTTTGAACCCAGATCTGCCTGTCTGAAAGCGAACGCTCTACCAACTGCGCTATCCGGGCAGGTCATAAGAAATGAATAAGATTTATCAGAAGGTGCATGAATCTGTCATAAACAAGCAAAACATATCTCTTGAAAACTGCTGAAACATGATAGTCTAAAAAGCCATTGTTGCAAGCCACACCAAGGCCTCAGCTCTGAACCAGACAGTCCTGACTAAGACGTCAAAAATTAGTGAAGACAGCCAAATATTACACTGAGGCGAGTGACTCCTCATAACACTTGCTGCAAAACTGCATTTTCAGTTCTATATATCTGAAAGTCTTTGCTCGTTCTGTCTAAGGCACAAAAGCCTGTAATCTACACATTCCTCAATACCACTTCCATGGTGGGCTATGCATTACAGTAAATTATTATTAGTTTTTTTTTAGTACTATAGATTTCCCCTGGCATGTTTACCTCACAGCATTTCCCTTACCAAGCATGAGTTGTGAAATTGTCCACAGCAGTTTTGTACACCTGTACACCTTGCTCAGGGTTCAGCATGGACCCATTCAGCCCACACTGGCAGTGGTGAAATCAATTAAAAAAATCAGAAATGATTGTTGACCGTACTGTATGTGAAGAACCGAACATAATCTTCCTCACAGATAACTTGTTTCCAACTTGTTTAACCAGTGACTTACGGGCTGTGTTTGAGGAGTATAAACCGAGTTTGATGGATTAGCCAGCTTAATGTCAACCAGAGTTTTAACAGGGACATTGTCAGGTTGGTTAATGTTCTATTTGTACAAAGGGGCTAAAAACTGCACAATAGAGTGTCACTCGGTTCATCCCTTCTTTAAAACCTTGAGTGTAGTGACTTTATATGCTGTAAAATTGTTCATTCCAATAGGGGAGTTTCCAGTTCGAACTCTTTTATCGGTGAAGGTAAGGAAAGTCGTACTGTATCATGTGACCTGTTCAAAATGTTGGGCTGCTATTTTTTGATTGCATTTACTACAAGATGGGCATCTGAGAAAAGTGTCACAAAAAGTTATGTAGACTAGACGGACGAAGGAGAAAATTGGGGAGCTGGAAGTTTTTTTTCATTTAAGAAGCTCAGGAATGAAGGAAAGGTCATTTGTACCATCATATCACAGTGATACAGATGATCCATAAATTTATTATCAACAAAATTTCCTGATGTTTTTGACAGGTCACATGATACAGTTGAACTCTTTTTACCTTTTGCCACAAGAGAGTTCGAACTGGAAACTCCTCTATTACTGAAGTTAGATAAAAGATATGAATTGTAAATCGTCTATTTTGTCAGATGGTGACAGTGAACATGGACACGAATGCCATGGAGAGGTTTGTGTTCGCTGTGGCTCTGAAAAGAACCTGCGGAAAGCTGTCTCGGGAGATGAACGATCTGGTTAGTACTGTCATTGCGTCATTACGTGTCATCCAATCAGGAAAACTCTGCTGATAAAAGGCATTCATTAGATTGCATAATAATTGGTAAGATATTGTGTACTTGTTTGAAGAATTAAGTATTTATATCTGAAAAAGTTTATGTTTTATCACAGATTTTATACCTTTGGAAAAGAGAATTGAGGAACAGTTGGGTTATACAGGAATCTAAAATTGGATGGGATGGAAATCCAGTTATGTGTAGGGAAGTTGTGGGAATCAGTAGTGGATTCTGGCAAAATTGGATGAAAAATGAGCCCTGTGATATCATAAATTTCACCACACGGAGATAAAGATATCATATTAAACATTAAATATTATCATGTTATTAGTTATTAGTTTACCAATTAGTTTAACATCTACCAGCTTCCAGCATCCAAACTCACCTTGAGTTTTCGGTATTTAATGTGGCGATCAAGTTGTCTATTTCTTACCCGTTTTTCTTAACGTTTTTCCGATCATTTATTAATTTATTTGATTAGTGTTTACATCATACTCAAGAATATTTCACTTATGTGATGGTGGCCAGCATTATGGAGGGAGGAAACTGGTCAAAGCCTAGGGGAAAACCCACGACCATCAGCAGGTTGCTTGCAGACCTTCCTACTTACGGCCGGTGAGGAAGCCAGTCGTGGAGATTTCAGTAGCTGTATCATGATGGCTCTTGTTTATTTTGTTTCAGAGTTTATTTTGCCAAGAGAAAAAGGGCTATGACCGCTATGACCTTCCTCAGAACTACCAGTTATTGAGTGAGATAGGGGAGGCCACGACAGCCATCATGGACAAAAAAGTATGCCAGCTTTTCATGGAGGCGGCATTTTATACTGATACTCCTTGATGATAAATGCTTGACATGGAGCTTTCTTTTCATGCTCTTGTTGGATGATGTGAACCAGATTTTGTTACCACTGACTGGGAGTTAAACCACAAAGGCTGTCATATACTACCAGAGCCAAAGCTAGAAAAACAATTTCAGGTTCTAATCCAAAACTTTAAAGGTAGCATTGTGGCAATATATCAAGAACATTTTATGAAATTTTTGTTCTTTGAGAGCTTTTAAGCATACAAATGAAAGAGATTTGTATGAAAATCATTATATGGTAAACCATTGTGCTTTTCTTCAAATGATGTGGTAAGTTTTTACACAGTTTGAGTAACTCGGGCTCGCAACATGTTGGGGAGACCAAAAACATTTGCCAACACTAAAATAGTGCCCAGTATGGCCCTGGCTGTGCGGGATGTCATGTCTGCTGTCTTTGGCATGTTGATTCTGTGGTACAACTCTGGAAACACCACTACAGTGGAACTGTTTGCTATCAAGGACATATTGTTCTGGTGTCACCAGAATCATGCAGAAAGACACATTAAACCAGGGGCTTGTTTCACAAAGCGATTTTGGGCTAGAGCCCGAAACTTAAATCTTTTTCAGAAAACAAAATATTTCACTCCGGATGCTCAGGCGTTGCTGAAATCGCCCTATCGGCTCAGCGTAGAATCAGCGGTCAAAATGTGGCTGATGTGATGCATGTATTTCACAGGTTAGTTTGGATTACAGTTTTAGGCTAAAGCCCAAAATCTCTTTGTGAAACCCGCCCCAGGAGCCAAAACATCTGGTATGTCTCTCTGGTAGTCAAACCTTGTTTTGATAAGTCACAGCTGTCAACTGAGAGGATTCAGCTGTGAACAGGGAGGTCCTCATATCATTTTCAGTAAACGGTCAGCCAGCAACCTGTGGATGGTTCTGGGTTTACCCCGGGCTCTGCTCGGTTTCCTCCCACCATAATGCTGGCCGCTATTGTATAAGCAAAGTATTCTTGAGTACTGCATAAAACATCAATCAAATAAATAAATAAATAAATCATTATCAGTAAACCCTTGAAATTTAAAGCAGAGCAGTAATAAACACACACACACACACACACATATATATGTGTGTGTATATATGTATATATTGAGAATAAATGATTTACCAATTTCCAGTGGCAGAAAACCCGAAATGTTATGTATGTATAGATAATGTACTTCTCTGTCTCTTTGTCTAGGTGTGTCACTTACTAACAAAGTATGAGGGGCTGGTGGAGTACATGCATTTCTCTGACCAGTTTTCAGGGCCTAAGCCACAGGAGTAAGTATACACATCAGTATTCTAACCAGGGGAGCAGTAGTTCTGCCAGTCGTTAAAGGAGATGCGGGTTCAATCCTGACCTTGGGACAGGGAATTTGTGGATTTTCCCTGCTGTCCTTGCGTGTGGGTTTTTACTTGACAGTAGGTCGTCACCATTGCTCATATGATGGTTTTGAGCAGTCCAACGTTTGTTGAAAATCACATCTCTTTGGCCAGTTTGTAGCACTGTACGTCACATTTGGGGAGGTTTGTCTTTTAACTTGCCAGAGGTCAGTGGGTCTCTGGTTACCTCCCCCTGAAACTGACTGCTGTTGTATAAGTGAAAAATTCTTGGCTATAGAAAAAAAAACAAAACATTTTGACCGTCTTAGGTCTGCGTCATAGTCGTGTGGATTAGTGAAAGTACTGTACCAATCTGCTGGACATTTGGTTTTGTCATTGCAAACTTTGTTTTGAAAACAGCACTTCCAGAAGTCAAGATAGAGCTGAACTGTGGTTTTCCCCATTTCTCAACCAGGTTTGGGTCGGTCTAAAACTTCTCTTGTGAAATGGCATGGTTGTAAAGTATTGTATGAAACAACATTGAGATGTTTTCTTTGGTCTTCCGAGACAGAGGAAAAAAAAAAAAACTTCGTTAAGTTTTACTTCCTGTCATTATTTATACCATCATTTCTGTGTGTTTGCAGTGATTCTCAGCCCTCTAAACTGCCTGACGGGAAACCTGTTCTTATTTTCTGTTTTAACTGTGAGTAAATCTTCCTCCATCGTTACCGTGTGAATTTGAAACTTTGTTCTTAGCGCCAAGAGTTATGATGTTGAAGTAAAAGTAATTTTAATTGTGAACAGTGTAAGAGCTGATCAAGGACAATGTCCACTACACTTAGCAACACGACTGCAATCTCGTTGATAAAATTGTAAACCATAGCATCACTTTAGCAGTACAGTGTAGTGTGTAATATTTCATAACCTTAATAGGCCCCCAAAGTAGAGCCAAAAACCAGAAATACCCAATTTAAGTGGAGTTGGAAATTTTAAAAATGCTTGCATTTATTATTAATAGGATGTAACTTGGTCCTGGATGAAATGTTATGTCAATTACAGTAAATTCTGATCAAACCAATGAGCAGTTTTCTGACTCTGCATTTCACAGTGCCTGGTAAAGGCAGTACGAGTACTGCTGATATGGAAGATCTCAAGCCTTTACTCCAACTGGTGTTTTACTGTGTGGACAAAGTCAGCAAGATGAATCTGTCCAAGGAGGTAAGTGATTGGCCAGAATATTAGCCACTCCAGAAGAATCAACCAATCAAATCGAAGAACACATTTTCTCTTTGGGTGACCTCTGTTATGGCATCCACCGTGTATTTTTGTTTTGATTTTTTTTGTAGTGTGTGAAAAGTTGGACATTCTGCTGTACATTTTGTGTAGGGTTGTCTTTTTTACATTCCAGAAATTTTTGCCCTCTCCACTGTTGTCAGATCTTTAGTGGCAGCAAGCAATAAATGCCGCTCATACAGCCATTCAGTCGGTCTTACATGAAGTTGGTTTCAAATAACGTACCTTCCACCAGTATGTGACATGCACTTTAAGCTCAGCCTGTGGATGAAAATCTGTGTGTTGCATGCGGCGGCAGAATTGTTTTGCTCACCTGACCTGTAGTGTTACTCAGGTGAACTCTCTGTCCCGTAGGCCCGATCTAAAGCTGAGAAACACAGGCAAAAAGCGGAGGAGACGTTCTTGAAGCAGGCGCACACACAGCGACAGGAGGCAGCGCAGCTTAGGAGAGAGGAAAAACGCCGAGCGGAGAAAGAGCGCTTATTGAACGAAGAAGACCCTGAGAAAGCCAGGAAGCTAGAGGTATGTTTTGTATTTCCATCAGGCGCTGCCTCTTTTATTTCAGGTTCTGCCTTTTTTCGAGCTCTGCATTTTTTCTTTCAGGTTCTGACTCATTTCTTTCAAGCTCTGTCCCATTTTTTTTTTCAAACTCTTCTTTATTTCTTTCCAGTTCTGCTTCATTTCTGGTGTTGCCTTGTTTCAGGTGTTGCCTTGTTTCTGTCAAGCTCTGACTTTGTCTTTAAGACTTAGCCTCATATCATACAAGCACTTGTTGCCTTCACTCTGCCTCGTTTCCTTCATGCTCTGGCGTTTTTCCTTCATACCTTGCCTCATTTCCTACAAGCCCTATCTCCTCTCTTTGACGCTCTGCCTAGTTTTTCCTCAGGCCTTAACCTGAAAGTTGATTAAATATTGGTCATGAACTTTGTCAGGTGTCTTCTGCAGTAAGTTCCTGATGTCACCGTCAAGAAAAACGTTTTCAACTACAGTTGCACACGGCTATGCCTAAACCAAATTCATTACTTGATTATCACTAATGCGATCAGTGTGAGTTAAAGTGCAGCTCCCTCGGGCTTTCTACCCATTCGTAGGGAAGGTCCGCCAGCAACCTGGCCTTGCCCTGTTTCCTCCCACCATTATGCTGGTCACCGTCGTGTAAATGAAACATTCTTGAGTATGGCATAAAACACCAATCAAATAAATAAATGAATGGATTGATTATCAAGCCTGAATTGTCTCTCTTGTTCGGCTTTCAGGAACGTGAGCATCGCAAAGAGATGAAGAAGAAGCACCCGAAGATAAAACTACTCAAAACCTAATCTGCTCTCCTTAGTTTGTAAGTCATGATTAACCTGTTTAAAGCCTGGTCAACTCAACATGGTTTGTCAACCTTGATAAAACTGCCGAAAACATAGTCTGCTCATGAGTTGGTGTGCAAGTCATAAAACATGCTTAAAGCCTAGACTGCTCACCATAGTTTGGTGAAGCAGCTCAAAACCTAGGTTGCTCACAGTAGTTGATGATAAAATTGCTCAAAACCTAGGTTGCTCACAGTAGTTGATGATAAAATTGCTCAAAACCTAGGTTGCTCACAGTAGTTGATGATAAAATTGCTCAAAACCTAGGTTGCTCACAGTAGTTGATGATAAAATTGCTCAAAACCTAGGTTGCTCACAGTAGTTGATGATAAAATTGCTCAAAACCTAGTCTCCTCGAAATAGTTAGGATGAGCTACTTAAAACCTAATCTGCTTACCAGAAGTAGGTGAATCTGCTCCAAAACCTAGTCTGCTCACCATAGTTTGGTGAAGGTGCTCAAACCTAATCTGCTCACCAGAGTTAGGTGAATCTGCTCAAAAACCTAGTCTGATCACCATAGTTTGGTGAAGGCACTCAGACCTAGTCTTCTCACAGTTTGTAAGTCCTGTGCCACACCTGGATTCATTTTGCATGAGTATCAAATGTTTCTGACAGGTGAAATATCCTGGTTGATTACTTTTTTCTCAAAAACTGGACAGTATATCGTAGAGGTGCCTGAAACATGGTGTTGAAGCCAATTAACGAGTAATAATCACCAGATGTTTCAAATAAATATTTTTTTCAAGACCAATAACCTGAAATTCGTGAAGCTTGGTATTCTCTAGATGCTTATCTGCCCTTGTTGTCTCAGCAGTGTATGATGTCACACTGGAGATCAGCCATTTTGTGCAGCAATCTACTGAAATCTACTAATCACTCACCTAAGCTTTCATGTCTTCCCCTCGAACCCCTCCATGCCATGAAAATGGATAATTGCCATGCTACACGACCATTGTGAACCAAATAAGCGCTCTAAATCATGCACTAGCAAATTTGAAGAGGCGTGTTTTGATAAGACTTAAGTTAGTGTTTTGAAACAGGAAATGCTACAATTACGTCACGTATAATTGACACACAAACGCCATTCAAGGGCAGACAAGCAATGTGTAATTTTCTCTCGGAATTGTTTTATGTTAAATATGTTCCTATTTTCTACAAGTGAAGATACTCCTCAGATGCATTTTTTGGTATCCATCATTTTTGTGATATCACACATATATTATTCAGTTAAGTAAAGTGAAAAATAGAACCTGGACAGTTCTCCATTAAGTCGTTTTTCACCTAAAGTTCTTTTCATCTTTCAGTTTAACCATGGACAGAGAGTGCCAAGCATCTCAAGCATCAACTTCCATAAAAGATGAAAAACAAATTTATATACGGACACAAAGCTCGTACATGTGTACATGTTGATTCACAGCTGAGCTGGTCATCAGCAGTAATGAAGTCACAACAGCATTTGTCACAGTCAAGACGCCTGGCATTTGGTGCTTCATAGGTCATAAACATTATGGTGCAATGAACAATTCTGAAATATTAACAGGCCTTCGTATTTGAAGCGTGCTGTAACACTCCCACGCCTAGCACACTCCTGAAACATATTCTGGGTGGGCAAATTACACTCCTGGTCTTCTGCAAGGGGTGTGATAAGCACACTACTGCTCAAAAACCAAAAACGAAGGCCTCAGTATACATTTACAGGGGGAAAGACCAAATGTACAACATGCCGAGAAAATTAAAACTGAGTCTGAACGAGCCGAAATGTGAACAAGAATTAACATGGGGAACTACCTTTGGACCAAAAAGTGTTCAGATTTCAGGAGATGTACATGTTTTTATGTCGACTTGGTACCGTGCTGAACACTTACGATAATATTTTATCATTTTCAGCCTTGCAATGAGAAGAAATTAGATCACAAATGGCATTCGATGAATTTAAATGTTAAATTTAGAATTAAAAATGTTTGAATGAGAAATTCAAAGTGGAAGTAAAGAGGGGTGTGGATGTTACAGTGTCAGAGGGTGGCATCTTAATGTAGCTCTGTTTTTAATACCTGTCCTCAAATTTTGTGGTTTCCAGCATTTGATGTAGAAGAAAGTTAGACATGGATGCCATAATGCAGTCCCTCGACTTTGAGGCATGATGTTACGCACTTCCACTTATTCGCCAATTGGTGACAATCACACTCCTGCTTGAAAATAAAAGCAGAGGACTGATGTTGGGATGGGAATGGTTGAAAAGTTGAACCAATGAAACAAGTAATGGAGACTCCTAGGACAATCTCTTCTTAAACAAGGTGTCATTTTCTGTGAAGTCGTCAGTAAAACTTTTTATGATCTTCTTGAGATATGAAGTGCGTCATTATACTGCAAGATGTCAGACATTTCAGCTCGGCCTCTCAGCATCATGTAGGGGAATATGGTTCATCAGTTTTTCATGACGGCGATTCCGTTCTGTATGGCACATCAACCTTGTTTACCCGACTGCTCTCCTCTGGAGATATTTGTACGGTATTTTATGTCATGCTGAAGAAGGCTTCCGATAGCTGTCTTGCCAACAACAACAACCACAACCACAACCAGTCCATAAATGCATGGCTTTAGCCGTTGTTAAACCATTTCCTGTGTTGTGTGTGTGTGTGTCGAAGAGTGGATGTAATTATTTTTATTTGTCGGATGTCATACCAGATATTTTGAGTGTGAGAAACTGAGACTTCCATGAACTTGCATGTAGAAAACTTTGGAAAGCTTCTCCCAGAATGCAATGTGCACCCCTGAGAAAGGCGAAAACTTTCGGGATCTTTACCAAGTAGCGTTTGGCTGAGCTGAGCATTTTGGAACGGATGTGCAGAATACATTTTACAGGGGTATAGGATGAGTAGTTGGATGGATGATTGGCCGAATGACAGATTATAGCAGTTTCCGTTACATAACAGAGTGGGTACACATCTAAGCAACACTCTAACCGTAAGCCAAATTCCAAAACTTCCTGTAAATATCTACGTTCGAATCCACAGACTTATCTGATCTCTGTGAAAAAAAAAAAAAAAAAAAAAAAAAAGTGAAACTTCGCCGCAGTGTTTATTATTTTGGTACTGGAAGTCAAAATTTCACTATAATTTAAAATTTCAGTACCACAGAACTATAATGGCATCGTGTAATCAATTTTAGAATTTTGTAGATACGTCTTTTTTTTCTTTTATAGAAAGTTGTTGTAAATGAAATACTGTTTAGCACAATGCAAAACGAAACCAGAAAAAAAGTATGGAGTGTTTTGACAAGCTTTGGTTCTGTTCTTATCATTCGGGTTTAATACAATGTCAAGCCGTGAAAGCCAATGTTGACAAGCAAGACATTTTGAAAGGCAATACAGGAACTTGAAAAACATTGTCCACGTTGCTTTTCCATAAGAGTAGAGAGTTCATGTGATACGTCACGCTGTAAAAAGTGACATTGTCATTGCTTTGTACTACCAAACAGTAAGTAATATCCTCTATTTTTACAGCGTTCTGGTCAGAGCTAAATGTTGCCAAATTATATGAACCTTGTGACTGTAACAATGTTTCCAACAAGAAAATATTATCTGTAATTGTTGATTGTTATTGGTTTTAAAATTATTACTGGTCCAAGTGTACTAAAAATGGAATGACTCATTCCATCTTTGATAGGGGTGTTGGGTACAGAGGAATGACCCGATGCCTTTTGCAATCATATATTTTAGGCATATAATTATATATACTGTACACAACAGTTTTCATTCGCATTTAGCACATTTGTACTCGGAATAAACTACATGTATATCACTTTACTTGTAATCTCTCTTTTATTTAGACCCTTCCTATGTGCATGAAACTGTACTTTTAGCTCTACTGGTCGAAGACCAGAAGAGGTAATGTATTATCAGGTTTTCCGTCATCTGTCAGTTTGTCTGTCTGTCTGTCTGTAAACTTTTCTTCAAAACGCTTCTTGTCCTGCAGTTTCTGTCTGATTTCAACCAGACTTGGGCCAAGTGTAGACTACACCAAGATACATAATTCGTAGTATCGATTTTCGATTTTGATGATCGGTTGTCCATCTGTCTGTCTGTCTGTCTGTTTATCCAGAATTGTTAACATTTTCAAAATGCTTCTTCTACACTTTTCGTCCGATTTCATTGAAACTTAATTCAAATGTAGATTACATCCAGATACATAATTTGTAGTATCGATTTTCCATTTCAATGATCTATCGTCTGCCCGTTCGCCCACCATGTTAACATTTCTTTCAAAACGCTACTACTCCTATAGTTTCCGTATGATGTCAGTGAAACTTGGTTGAATTGTTGACTACATGAAGATACTTAATTCATGGCATCGATTTTCAGTTTCGAAGATTGGTTGTCCGTCTGTCTTTCTGTTTATTCAGTATATGTTAACATTACTCCTCCTACAGATTTTGTCTGATTTCAATGAAAATTGGTTTTATGTATAAGCCACATCAAGATACGTAAATCGTATTACTGATTTACCATATCGACTATCGGTTGTCCGTCTGTCTGTCTGTTCATACAGCATATGTTAGCATGTCTTTCTAAATGCTACCAATTACTGTTAGAACAAGACTTGGTACAAGTGAATCAAGATATTTCGTAATATTGATCTTCAGTGTTAATTGTCCATTGTCCTTTATATACATGCATAATTTTGTGATCGACTCCGTGAGTTTCCCCCTGCCTCTGTCGGGTTTCCTCCTACCATGATGCATAATATAAGTGAAATATTCTTGAGTACGGCGTAAAACACCAATCAAATAAATAAATAAATCAGACGTTAGACCGAAAAGGCCATTAGATGTGAAGGCCGGCTGGCGACAATTTGGCCGGAGTATCCCTTTTATTTCCAAAACCACAGGTCCTTTGAACATAACATTGACATGGTTGTGTTTCTTGATAATTTGCCTTCACGCTGATACATGTAGCTTACTAAGACTATAACGTGGAAAGTAAACCGGAGCTGTGACAACTGTAATAATTGCCAACTGGTCACACGTAACCCGTGAAATCTATCGTTGCTGATAACGTCCATTTTTGAGCGAGCTTTCTGCGACCCTGCCCAGACCGCAGATTAAAAAAAAAAAAAAAACAAGAAAAAAACGCTTCCTCCGCGACCCCTCGGAGAGTGCTGAAGGGTACGGATCCGCGCTTTCTGCGATCCCCTCGGGGTCGCGGAACGCGCGGAAGTCTACAATGGACGCTATCAGCCACCACAGGTTCGTGGGAAGGTCTGCCAGCAACCTGCGGATGGTCTTGGGTTTCATCCAAGCTCGCTTCGGTTTCCTCGCACCATAATGCTGGCCACCAATATAAGTGACCTGTCAGACGTCAGGACAGGTCGCGAGAGGTCACATTTGCGACCAGACGGAACCAGATACAATGACTTCAGCTTAACGCGAAAGATATGTTCCTTGGTCCCAATCGTAAACGATGCGCAAGTGGTTATCTCTTTACGACATGAACAAATATGCGACTCAGTTTAAACTTGTGATATCACACGCAATCCTAAACTTAAATTTCAACTTGAACGATAGGCCTAATTTTCATGTTTGTCAAGAAGACCTAGGACAACTCTAAAGATTTAAAATATAAAGCGTTAAGGTGAGTGACAATTTTAATACAGTGCATCAAACTGTTTCGGAGTTAAGACTGACTTAAGATTAAGACATCTTCGTTGTGCGGGGAACAGCTTACATCTATAAAGCCTATCAGTTCTTGACTTTCAGGGTAATTCCGGGTATAATTTGTAGTACATGTAATTACCGTAGAGTCAGGGCATATACATGCTCCAAGGAGCCTCTCGCCAATGCGGTCGCTGTGATGGCTGAGCTGTTCTAGTAATGGATGATGGTCACGCAGACAGAAACACAACACATAACGGACGCAAGGATCAAAGGTCAGCCTTACAACATGAGCGGGTAAATAAACAGGACAGCTTTCAAGATCAAAGGTAAAATGTTTTGAAAAAATGAAGCATAATTTGGCACCAAACCATTTCTCAGAAGTACAGTTTTACTATGTACATGTGTATATATATATTATATGAAACATAATGCTCAGTCACTCTGTGAAACAGGACTGGGGCCTTCGTGGCTCAGTGTCACATAATGTTATTTACACTTGAACAATGGTGAAAATTGAGGAGCTAAAGGTATGGGAACTTAAAACACAAGTGAGATTGGAGATCAGTAAAGTTACCAAACGTTGCCCAACGTTTTTGATAAGTCACATGATACAGTAGGACTCTTTTTACCTTTAGCGACAAAAGAGTTCGAACTCGAAAACTCCCCAATTTGGTGTGCGTATACCTGCACGTCAAACGTGGAAAAGCTCATCATTAACTTGCCACAGGTAGTTTACCAGAGGCACTCCAGTTTCGTCCACCCATAATTGTTATTGTTGTTGTATAAGTGAACAATATACGTGAACAGTCATATGAAATATTTTAAAATGGTGAAAGCTTTTTCCTTAAGCAAGAATAATTTATTTATTTTTTGATTGGTGTATTAATTATTTGATTTACGAACTACTCAAGAATGTTTCACTCATACGACGGCAGCCAGCATTATGGTGGGCGAAAACCGGGCAGAGCCCAGGGGAAACGCACGGCCATTCGCAGGTTGCTGGTGAACCCTCTCACGTGCGATCGGAGAGGAAGCCAGATAAGCAAGAATAATTCAATGATTGTGATCACGTCGGTATAAATACGGCCATAAACATGTGATAAAAGTGAGCAAGAAACAGATGTTTATGGGCATCTTCCTGAATCGTTTATGCAATAAAAATCTAACTTTATTTTCTTCGTTTCTTTGTTTTTTTCACTCCACGTGAATAGATGAGTTTCGAGTTCGAGCTCTTTTGTCGTAGAAGGTAAAAAGAGCTCAACTGTGTCATGTGACTGGTCAAAAATGTCAGGCAATTTGGTTAATTTTTGTTTACCGATGATCTATCTTGCTGTGTTAGGTTCAAACGACCTCTCCTTCAACCAGAAGCTTCTTAAGTTAAAAAACTTCCAGCTCCTTAATTTTCCCTATCGTACGTCTAGTCTTAGGAACTTTTTTGAAACTTTTCTTAGACGCCCATGTTATACTATCCGTACTGGATAACTGCACACATAACGCTTATTTATATATGTAAATTAAAGAAACAGAAGTGCCCAGAACAAAACATCTACCGCCCTTTAACAAACAACTTGAATTAAAGCTCAGACCTCATGCGGTGGTTAGAGGCGGGAGGTCGCGACGAAAACAACGGTTTGGCTGATTACGCCAGAAAGGCTCCTGAATTCAGTGTTTAATGCGAAATAATGTATAGAAACAATATTCAATTATAGATTGATCAGTACCTGGTCTGTATATATATCCTTTTGTTAGGAGCATGTCCCACAAGCATAGCCCCGCCGGCGGACGTTTGGTGCTTAATCAGTACCAAAATAGGTATATGTTTGACTGTTTGATCCATAATATTGCATGGAATAAGCTGTTTTCACTAAGGAATATTGCATGCATACAATGTAGAAAGGCGAGGCATACATGTAGCTTGTACTGCCGTAAGAAATTAAAACAAACCCAAACAGGATCGTCATTTATAAATTCGTAATTTAGAATTACATATTTGTAAATCGAAACAGGAATTTAATTATCCGCTCGAACAGAATATGTTCTTAGTAACTGGTACCACGGATTAGTAATCATATTCTGTTAAAAAAAATTAAAATAACCAAAAAAATCGTTACCAATACCGGATTTGTTTTGCCTTGTATATACTGACCATAAATGCGCACACTAACAAATACGTTGGGCAAAGGGTAAATTAAATTGTGCATGAGATTGAAGGGTATGTTGCTGAAATATTCTTTTTAACAAAAAGAGCATAGGCCTGTATCTGGACTATAAATGTTCTGCGCGGATGTCTGCATGGCCACTAAGCCCACTTTTACAGTTGTATATCGTATATGTGACAATGTGTAAACAAGCAAGTGTTTCGTTCATATTCTGTTTTATGTCTAAGGGCATAGAATTTCTCTGCAGATGTAAACATTTAGGTTTCGTATATACCAAGGAGATAAACAGCTATCTAGGATGTCGACTGTTATAAATTAAAATAAACAAAGACACACTGGGATGAAATAAATGTGAGCACTTGCACGAAAAACGATACGCAGGCCATTTTGCAGTGTATCGGTGAATGATACAGCCTATTTTCACCATGCAGAGCAATTTCATCACTGGGTCTTGTGTGCTTAGTAGATTTTCTTGGAAATCATATACCAATGAACGATGAGCAACACGTCTGTAGGCTCGTATAAACCATATGTACAGGTGAATAACTTAAGTAAAAAAAAATAGTACGTCCACCGTTTACATCTTGCTTAATTATCAAACATGGATAGGTATAAACTGTTATAAATCTTCTTCTCTAATGTATGATACACCGACGCGGTCGCTGAGAGTTCAAGTTCAGCTCATTCTGGCTTCCTCTCCCGCCGTACGCGGGAAGGTCTGCCAGCAACCTGCGGATGGTCGTGAGTTTCCCCGCCGGGCTCTGCCCGGTTTCCTTCCACCCTAATGCTGGCACCAATGAAAAAAAAAAAAAAATAAAAAAATAAAACAAACTTCTGTGTACAGCACAAATTTGCACATACACAATGCATGTGTATCAGTGGTAGGCAAATTGTGTATCACTACTACAAACGTCATTGTGAATGTATTACATAAATTACACAAATTTTGTACTTCTGGTACACAAAAATTATGTGGATGTGTATTTTTGCCCCAACAATGTGTGCGCTCGTACATAGTAGTTTTTAGAGAGCGTACATATAACTTGCAAAAAGTTTTACGCGGCGTAACATTTGAAGACTTTACATATGACATTCGCACTTTACAGCGTTCTATACGCTGTATCGGTCGTTTTGTGAACACTAAATAATGTTGACATATTTTACATTTGCGTGACACGAGAGTATAGAAGTGTATATATATATATATATATATATATATACATAAACACTCTTCATTATAGACCATTCCAAAAATTCTGCCAAATGAGACGTTATTTGACTCTTAAAAACTTGATCGATTTAACGGCTACTGTGTCTGTGAAAAGACATGTTTGCCACCGCCAGTTTGATCAATTAAGAATAAGAGTTCCTCTGGAACAGTCTGTGGCAAGAGTTACCCACACCCAAATCACCGGAAATCGGTACCATACAGGCCTATATGCCGTCTAGACGCCTGACTTGGCGGTTCCGGAGACAGCAATGTGAATGTCAAAGGTGCCACCGATGTGTCTTTTTACTCGCCTTATATAACATGCCTGACCCCTCTCCCCTCTCATGAAGGCGTGCACAGATACTGTTTTAGTTGCTGGGCATCACTTGTTGATGTTGGTATCGAGTTTCCAACTGACGCGACTCCCTACTTGCCCGCCGGTTACACGCATGGGTGGGTCGCGCTGACTCCAGCGACCGTTACCGCTCAGGCGGACTGAGGGCAAATTGAAATCCAACTGCGGGGGTCGAATTTCACGTCATATAACGATCCTTTGGCCGACACCCAGACTGACTTGAAGTGACGTGCTATAATTGCCGTCGTTGGTGGAATGATTCTGCGGTATAAAGACACGTGAATTCGTCAGTGAGGGAGAGAGAGAGAGAGCTGTATGAAGGTCTCTGGTGTACTACATAGCTGTGTGTGCTGGCTGGTGAATTCAGGTAGGTTATGGCTTGTTGTATCTTGATAATTCATTGTGTACAGTGTGCTGAAATTTTGAAATAGGCTTTATAAAAAGCTTTTTACGTTGCAAAGTCGAAAGTTTAGGTATCGTACACTTTCGTGCTAAGCAAAATCCAACTGATCCAACGAGGAGGTCTGGTTTATGTAATTTTGAAATTTGTAATTTTACGTCTGAAAATGGGGAACCTCCGTGGCCCCGTCGGTTAGCGCTCCATCGCAGCACAATGACCCGAAGCCTCCCATCAATGCGGTGGCTGTGAGTTCAAAACCAGCTCATGGTGACTTTATCTTTGGCCGTACGTGGGAAGGTCTGCCAGCAACCTGCGGATGGTCATGGGTTTACCCTGAGCTCTGCTCGGTTTCCTCCCACCATAATGCTGGCCACCGTCGTATAAGTGAAATATTCTTGAGTACGGCCTAAAACACCAATCAAATAAATAAATAAATAAACTTATGAAAATGAGCTGTTTCGTATTTAAAGTGCTAATTTTATTTTTGTTTTGTTTTTTCAACTTCATGATTTTGACTTAATCGAAGGTTGATCTGCGAAACTATACCATGAGTCTGTGCTTTACAGCATGGCGCTTCTACCGAAATTTTAAATCACACTAGTTAGCCGTTATCTGCAGCCAGTTTGAGTTGTGAGCTGGCACTGCACCGTAAAGATTTATCACTGTGCGTAGTTTGATAAACCAACTGCTATGTCCTGATATCCTTTGACATTTCATTCATACAGGAAGTACACGCTGCATGCTGCCAAACGAGTGAGCGTCTCAGACTTATAGTTGGATCACTGCGGCTCTGTATATCCTTAACAAACTAGGCGTGGGCTCAACAGCTAAAATCTTGAACTCTAAACACTACATAGGCGTTGTGAAATTAAAAAAAAAAAAGAAAACACGTCATCATGGAGATGAGTCATGGTTATCAATTTACCACATTAAAAAACTCGGTACTTGGCTTGACCTTGTTTAGCACGGAGCTTGTGGATAATGATATTTATGTAATGGTTTGATCGAAGACACTATATATAGATGCTATGACAGGCATACTGTGTTTTTTGAGAACATAAAGTAACGAACACGTACTCTGTAAAAATAGTGAACACGTAACGCGTGTACATCGTGTTCCTGTCCAAAGCACACCCGCTTTGTTTTTAAACGGAGGTGTGTGGGAGATGTTTCCGAACAAATCGTGTGATGTTTTGCAGCAATAAAATCATTTTCGTTTTTTAGAAAGTGGTACGTGAGAGACAATTATACATGTATTGTGTATACTCTTTTGCTTCAACAATCGTAAATAAAAACAGAGGGAAGGCGCAGAAATTGTCTAATTTAAATAACATTGTATTGTAGCCTAGACCTACTATAACGCATACAGATTATGTACGTGTTTACTGGTTAGCAGGATTGCTTTTCATTTCAATGTTGAGTTGAACTACATGATTTCATTTCCTTGGGATTTAGCATGTTGCAAAGGGAAACATTAGCAGTTAAAAACCATCACCTTTTGAAGACAAGGCGATTGTTACGAAATATGGTAAACATACACACGTTTCAAAAGTGTAACAGAAAAGGTGTTTCATGGTGTGCAATATTTAAACATCTGTGTTTAGTGTAGGCTACATAATACATGTATTTCTGAAGTGAATAAAAAATTTAGGGTGGGACACCTTCATACAGTTAATGGTGGTTCTTCTTCCAGAGTGTACAGCTATGTGAGTAATAATTGCAATTTGGGGCCTCCGTGATTCAGTTGATTAGCGGGCTAGCGCAGCGTATTGACCCAGAAACCTGCCACCAATGCGGTCGCTATGAGTTCAAGTCCATTTCATGCTAGCTTCCCCTCCGGCCGTACGTGGGAATGTCTGCCAGCAGCCTGTGGATGGTCGTGGGTTTCCCCCTGGGCTCTGCCCGGTTTCCTCCCACCATAATGCTGGCCACCGTCGTATAAGTGAAATATTCTTGAGTACGGCGTAAAACACCAACCAAAATAAGTAAATAAATAATTGCAATTTACACATTCAGTATGTAAAACATAAAACATAGGAAATCTTGCGTAAAGACAGAATACATGATCCATGTACCTACTCCATTGCATATCCAGTACAAAATGCACAACACTGTATATATATTGCGAGATACATCAGGACTATAACATCACAATGTGTATGATGCATAGAGAACGTGAGGCGAATACATTTTTTTAAAATGTTTTTTTCCAGAATTCTTGTGCTTAAGATAAACGTAAGAACATTTCGCCGTGTTGAAAATCTACATAGGCTGTCATCATAGCCTGATAACGTGAATTAACCACAGGGCCTATCGTAACTAACATGTATATATTCGAGAATACTAATTTGTACACAATGAACACAATAATGTGTCAGTATAATGTGACTGGATGAGGGGGCTTGTTGGGTGTCTTCGGCAAGTCGTCTCGGTGAGGCAGCACCAGATAAAAGATACGGTGGAAATCCGTCCTGCACCAAGGAGGCACCGCCTTCGTATAAGTGGAATATTCTTGAGTAGGGCGTTAATCAATGAGCATTCATTCATTCATTCATTCATTTATTCACTGAAATCCATAAATGTTAACCAATGTTTTAATTTGGCCCTATGATTTAATTTCTTTGCATACATGCAATTAAAGGCAAGAACATATAGGTCGTCAGTTAAAAAGACCTTTTCTGTAAATAAAGTGGCACCATGCAGTATGATGTTTAATATCGTGACATTATACTGTTTGATATCGTGACATTTATATGTTTGATATAGTGATAGTATGATGTTTGATATGGTGACTGTATGATATTTGGTATGGTAATATTATAATGTTTGGGGATGTGACAGTATGATGTTTGATATGGTGACAGTATGGTGTTTGATATCGTGACGTTATGGGGTTTGATATCGAGAGAGAGACAGAGAGAGAGAGAGGGCAGACTGGGCATGTTGGCTTTTCAAAACTTGCATACATTTAGGTCATGGTAAATTTGTTATTGCTGGGGGGATATACATATACTTTGTATGATCCGGTACTTTCTGGGATGATAGAAGAACAGTGTACGATGATAGAAGAAGAGTCAGTATTGCCTACGTTTCGGAAATGGGTCTTGCGGCTACCAATTTTGGACGCTCCTCGTCGTCCACGAGTGGTATACGATTGTCCGCCTTCACGGCTAGATGGAGTCTTCTTTTCTTTACACGAGTGGCTGATAAGTCTCGATTGCTGGCTCTCGACGCATGAGGAGGGGGAACAAAGTGTCCAAAATTAACCATAATGGTGCAACTGACCTCCTGAAAAAAGAAGTGGAGGGGCAGTATCGTTGTATACTTCATATGCATGGCTAAAGTCGATAAAATGTTTACATACACCGATAGAGTTATCGTTATCAAAACTATTCCAACATAAAATAGCAAACTTTGGTCCGTTTCCGGTGTTCCAAGCACACCCAACAACAGGTCGTCGACGTCCGTTTTACCACTTGTAATTGTGCCGATGACGTCATACAAATTTTAAATTCTCTTTGTTCGTCAACTTATGCCATAATTGAGTAGGGGAGGCATTGGAATGAGTCAGTGTGCGCGTGCTTGACCTGATAAGGAAACACTAGATTGGCACATGACCAGAAGTACCCCTGCTCTTGAGGAAATATGTGGCGGCAAACTAACTGTTGATATACGGTGATATTGTATTATCTTCACTTGTACATGTCTGTATAGGGCCCGTTATTAATGTCTCGGATAGCCTTGCATATGTCATTTCTGATATCCAAATAATTGCTTGTCACTGCTTTCTGAACGTAGACACCTGTTTGAAGATTCCAGAGATGTCCGAATATTCCTCTTTTTTATTAACCGAACTTTAACAAATGAAACATTTGCTCCTTTTTCAGCATTAGAGATACTCTCGAGAAAAAAATCTCCTCCGTTAAATCTTATTTGGTGATTGACGGATTGCATTTCCGTTGATTCAAGGGATTAGTCCAAATCTGGTAATGAATTTCTTCGTTCCTGATAATCTGGATTAATCCGTTAGATCAACGGATTATCCTCAAAGTAACAGATCTAACCGAACATTTTGTAAGAGTATCTGTTCACTTCTACTTGGTATTATTCTTTTATTTCGCCTTTTGGAGAACGACAAAGTCATCACTGCAGGAAACTTGGGATAACTAAAATTAAAACCATGGTTGGTCGTTTTCCGTGCACGAGACCACATCGAAACACGTGAGAGGAAGATGTTTTACCTTATATGTTTGTTTATAGGCCTTTCTAAACAAAATATCATTGAAGATTATACTTACCATCAATGTTTTTATCCAGTGTGAAGATACTTTTCATTATTTTTTTCTTTGCTCTCAGTTTTCCACTCATAGGAAGCACATCGTACATCCTCTAACTCAAATTATTTCTCCCGGTGTAAAGTACTCTTTTTTTTCTTTCAAAATGTTCACTGCATATATCTAAAATATTTTTGTTTTACTCCAAAGATCTAAATTTCAAAGAAAATAAACTTCTTTTCTTGGGTTAAAATACATTTATTACAGTTACGAAAAGGTTCTCCGGTCATGGTAATGATAATGTTAATGGTATTAAAATTCATCATTATAACTCTTTATAATTGATCAAAAATTTTATGTCATGTCAGAAGTAGCAACCAACCATGTATATATGTTTATTTTTTTCATAAAGTTCTCTAATATCTATAATATATATATTTATATAGTTGTATAACTATATCTGTATAAATATATCACTTCTACTATATATATATATATTGTTAGCATATGTATTTATATGTATATATGGGGAATCCGTGGGTTAAGCGCGCTAACGCAGAGTCATGACCCAGAAGCCTCCCACCAATGCGGTCGCTGTGAGTTCAAGTCCAGCTCATGCTTCCTCTCCGGCCGTGCGTGGGAAGGCCTGCCAACAGTCTGTGGATGGTCGTGCGTTTCCCCCCGAGCTCTGCCCGGTTTCCTCCCACCATAATGCTGGCCACCGTCGTATAAGTGAAATATTCTTGAGTACGGCGTAAAACATCAATCAAATAAATAAATAAATATATTTATACTTTATTAATTGTTATTTTGTTAATTGTTATTGTGATGATCGTCAGTTCATTAATTGTTATTTTGAGAAAATCACCATAGTAGCCGTTAGACTGTGAGCAATAATTATTAAATAAATAAAGAATTAAATTAGATTACGTATTAGGTACCAAATTGTGAGGATAAGTTGCGCTGTGGAATTAAGTATAATAATAATTTCAAGAAGTTCTATAAATATATTTGACCTTTGGTGCCTATCGCATGTTTCGCAGAAAGTAAAGTTTGCTGATCTATTCATTTTATGTACCGGACCTACATTCAGTCCATAAAGGTTCAAGTTTATGGTTATCTCAGATGTGAAAACTTCCATATGTTCCCCTTTAGGCGCATATATTTATCACTTCGGAAACTGTCGGCCATTTCCGGTAGATGTTCCGGGTTTCGCTCGAGGACCGGACACTGTCCGTTACCACCCTTCTGAGCCATTGACGTCATTTGACTTATATTTAAATTTTCTTCGTCGGTTGAGATACTTGAGGGAAAGTGGTCGTGCACTTATGAAGTGACACTGCAAAATACTATTATACCGCGCGCGCTGTATACCGGAAGTGGCGCCCTAGAGAATATACAGTATTTCATCACTGTAAGATTTCTGTTTCCATCAGTTAAATCTGTCCTCACGTGTAAGAAATATTGTCGCACATTGTTGTCAGTACGACACACTGAGATCGACAAGATTTATCTATTTAATTAAGCTACTGTTCTTTTTACGCCATTCTTAGGAATGTCTCCCAGTTACAAGCTGTTGGATGAATTGTGAAAATCAAAACACAACCCCTATGCCTATATCCAAATCGTAAAGAAATATAAGCCGATAGAACTAGAGAATCCCGTTCAAGTTACAACTATAATATACAACTGCCTACGACAGAGCCTACTGGTAATCAATATCTATCACAAAACTTGACCGATTTAAAGTGAAGTTCCTTTGTATGTATACTATGTTTAACGTCTTACTTTTTTCAGCCATATGACGACGAGGAGTCATAAGAATGCATATATAGGGCGTGTCCAAGGCTCCAGTGCTGCAGCCACTGGAACATCATGTCGAAGACATCAGACATGACATCCCACCCAGTCAAATTATACTGACACCTGGCCGGCCTTTCTCTAACCTCCTGGTACTGAGCGCCAAGCGAGGCAGCAACAAGTATCACTTTTAAAATATTTGGTATGACCCAACCCGGGTTTGATCCCAGATCACCCAACCTTGAGGCAGGTGTTTCGCCAAAAGTGGCTTTTAGAGCAGATATATCCAGCCTTGGCTCATATTTGGATTTACGGGCGATTTTTTTATCTGTTTGTTTTATTAGTGTTCAAAGCTTTGCGACTTGCACGACGCTGGTAAATTAGGCTTAGGGGCAGAGGGACTCGGAGTAACCTTCTGGAACCATACGATCGTTGCACGCCTGTGAAATATCCTGACTCCAACTCACAGATAATCGTTTTCTGTGCAATTGTGGATTTTACAATCAGCAACCTTAATGGCCAGGACCGGATAAGTTGTACCGAAGCCAAATCTTTAACCGACTGAGTGCCTGGGTAATGGCGGGATCGTACATGTGGTATATGTGGTTTATCGGTCACTTTTCACGCGTGCGGCCGGAAGACCCTTCACGGCGAGAGTCGATTCGGAAACCACTGCGTCGCGATAAGCTTCGCGAAACCTCAGCATGAATGTGAGCTTGAGTGGCTGGAGTAAGATCCTCCTATAGTGAACAGGCGTGAAGTCGGACTACATAACATATGCTAACACGAAATACATGCACGCGCACATGAATGGAAATAAGAACTGTGAAAAATTAAAGAAGTTATACCGGAGGGAAAAAAATCCATATTCGCTAATCAAATCAAATTTTCTCAATTTTCCCCCAAAATAGCTCAAATTACACATGGGTAGATCGCGAACAAAGTGTTAAAAATTACTCAGTCCTGAAAGAATGATTGTATGTATACATTTGTCTCTAATATATTTAAGGCTATGTAACTTACATTTAACGGTTAGTCTAATAATCTTGTCTGTATTCACAGTCGGTGATAAAATTTTATAACCATAGGAGAAAATGATCATTCTAGGAACGGTAAACTTCTACTTTGTCTGTATAGTTTTACAGTCAGTGTTTAATAGTGCTAAACACAATATTCTATCTGCGGCGATGGAGACACAGCATTTAGCGAGCTAGCTCTATAATGTTAGGTTAAAACTTTTCGAAGTGTTAAAAATTTAACACTTTAAAAACGAACAGAAACTCTTGTAATCTGACACATGTCTTTTATCAGACAAATTTCTTGGGATGTTGCATTCCGCATTGTAAATGCAAAAAGAAGAGATCTTACAGTTTAACATTATGTTACTTTAACATTATATAACTGGTCGGTTAGCTGGTTGCCACATCTTTTTTACACCCTTGGGATCAATCATCTGTATTGCCTTCTATTAAATTCTACTACATTTTTGCTGAGGAAATGCCTTGGAACCATTATCGTAAGGCATATAGATGCTTTTTCGTATATCAGAAGTAAGAAGTACTAAATATCCTACTGATTTAATGGTGCAGTGAAATCTATGATGTAGGAGACTACAGTATAGAGTAAACCCTTAGTAGCAACGACAACGTGATAGTGGGCAAATTGTAATCAGTAAGATTGGGCATCTCATCAATTTACTCCGTGGAGTTAGGGTTTTACCAAGGTTTTTTCTTCGTGTAAATGCTTAGGTATAGGGTATTCGCAACATAGAACAATAGTTTAAGCAGAATTAGCTGAAACAATGCAGCAATGTTAATCACGATTTATTATGAAGTTTGTTTCAATTTTTAGCTGTCTATTTCTTAATGTTTTTTTTTCAAATGGTTACATGTTTGATTTGCACGAGACACATGTATTCAATTACCCATGTTTAGGCCTGCTTTGAAATTTTGGTTAGATACATTATGGTAATTAAATCTTTATAATCAGTGGGAATTAAAATGGGTACATGATGCAGAATCATCTATCCAAGATGGTTCATTTGCTTTTGAAGTGACCGCACATATCAGGAGACCATTCATGGGGTCAGTAAGGAGTCGTTCTCTGATTTGCACGTGATGACAGCTGATCAACTTTCACTGAGTGCCCAGGTGGTTTTGTATCTGACGGTCTGGTCACGTGAAATGTTGATGACGTCACGGCCATCAGGATAATCCCTGATCAATAGGACACCGGCTATGTACTTCGCATATCCTCAGATGGTTAAAAGAACAGATAAATGATTATTAAGGCCTCTCTTAACATGCGACAAACAAGTAGCTTTGTCATTTTGTGAAAGGAATCGGTTCACACTTCAGATCATTTTAATTAACGCGTATTCCATTAGAATGAAAGATGGAAACTCAAAACCAACACTTCTTTCCGTCTTTGATGACCATATCAAACCACGGTAAACTGGGATTTAAAGTGGATAGGGCTTCGTTTGTAAATCTTCTGCAACGGCAAAGGAAAGCCATACTGAACTACGGTGACAAAAGGAAAATTTTCCAAATTTTGATTTTGAGCATCTCTATGTTATAAGACTATTTTGCGGCATTCTTTCAGTTATCCTCTTTTTAGCGAAGTATAAATACAGGCTTTGACCTGGGTCTCAATTATATTATATAACAGTTATATTAGTCCCAACTTTGAAGAAATACCGTTGATATTAGCTCTAATTTGCTTTCCAGTTAAAATGTTGGTCATACGTCAAAAATTTGAATATCACTTCTTTCCTTCTGCCATTGCATGATGGTATAGTTTACATCGAAACCCACAGACCTACAGCGCCCTCTACCTAAATCATGGGATAAGTTTGCCTATGACAAAAAGTAGTCCGACTGTGCACAAACGTCTTGTAATGTGTCACTTACGTAGGTCTATATCTAATTGTACCCATAAACCAACATAAAGACTGGAATTCATTTCCTGTTTATGTAGCCAATATCAGACTGTTTCAAAAAATTAGCTTAGTCGTCTTGGGTTAGCTGCTTCCTGATGTAATGCATATCTGGAATTATTCGGTTTTCTGCTGTTTGAATGCCAAATGTCTATACATGATACTAAAATTTTGACGAGGGCCTAGGCGATATGAGTTGATAATAAAGAGTATAGTAGTGCTTCTGTTACAACGCTATATTACAGACTAAATCACTGCGCTGAAAAGGTAGTTTTCGTCACACTTTCCAGAGACTCCGCAAAACAGATCCATTTTTGACTTTTTCTTTCCTGCATACCAGTTAGGATTGTAATAGGATTGTAATAGGATTGTAATAGGATTGTAATACCACGACAATGAAAATGATTTTTTTTTCGATGTTTTGAGAAAGTTTTGACTCCGGTGTCAGCTCTGCTTGTGGTCATATTGAAAGAAAGTCACAGAAAAACGTCAAAGATTTTCGTCATGGTGTCACGTGACGACATGTGATTATATCAGATTCCCGCAGTTTTCTTAACACCTGTCACGTGACAACTACCTGTAAATGAGACCATATAATCCCAACTAAACACCTCTTAGATTAAGCGGGATTACCGGTATACTAATCTTTTAATTGCTCTAATTACTATCTTGCTTAATGATTTTCATAATGTAAATGCTACACATATGTTGCAAGACAGATATATTTCTCCCGAAGAATATTCATGAGGCTGCTCATCTCGCTCAGACACGTATAGGTCACGTGCATGTAGTTTCCACAAAAAACAGAACTGTAATGGCGACATCCTGCAGGGGAAAAAGGTACATTTTCCCTAGTGCTCTCGTTTCAGGCTGACATAATGCCGTCGTTTTCTATTTGTGTCATGTAGATTTCCAGTTTATAGTTTGTAGATTATAGATATCAAGTTACGCCAGAAACATCCCATATCTCCGATTTGTTTTAAAGATGTCACCATCTTCCTCCTGCATTAGGTTTGACTGCTTTTTATTTTGTGTATATGGCCTTTCAAATTTATTTTTATTTCTTCAGAAAGTGTTCTCAAAAAATCACTTTTGGTCTCAAGCTGAGGTGTTTGTAGACCGTCTTTCTGTCACCATACTTACTACATGGTCTTCGTCGCAGTGTAGCAATTGAGTCATTAAGACGCGAGATTAGTGCCAATAATCTGTGTCAATCTAATAAAACGGAATTAACAGGCTTAGTTACAAGTAGTTGTGACATTGCAGACTTTAAAATAAGTGACTGATACCATTCAAACAGCTGCTCTCGGCGAAGTAGTTTGTTGGGTGAACCGTGCAGAAATGTTTAAAGCTTCAAAAATGGAATAAATGAGCTTTCGCTACATCTCAAGGGTTGCATTTTTGGCTGGCAATGAGTGGATAAAAATTACGGACTTAGAGTTTGAAACGTCAGCGGATTAGGCTCCGTACGCCTAACGTGGGTTCATACGTGTACATGATATTATTAAGCATATTGATACGTAAAAGTACTTGTCTTCTTTATGTAACAACGGAACGTTCGTGTATATTTACATTTGGAATTTCGTGTAGAGACATTTTTTTTATCAGCATAGCGTTGGAAACATGTCTTGCGATTTGTTTTTTTTTTGGGTTCAAAACGTTCATTTGGTTTTGAAAAACAAAAAATCCCTTCACGCCTGTCGAATTTGACACTTTTATTTAAATCAATTGTGTCAGTTTTTTGCCAAACATTTTTATTTTATTATTCATAATCACTTTTACTTCTGTATGATCTATTGAAAAGAAATTATGAGAGGTACAACTGGTGTGCCAAGAACCAAAGATGTGTGATAGGAGGCTAAGGTGTTTTACGAAGAGCAAGTACACTTTGGAAAAAAATAGTAAACATGTTTGAAAATGAAAGTGTGCTGAGAAAAAAAAAAGAAGAAAATGTGCTTTAGAAGGTGATAATTAAATATTCATGTACTGAGAAAAAAATAAGAAAATATGTTTTGGAAGGTGATAATTAAATTTTCAGGAATTGTGTTTCATGTAGACATATATGCCATAGCGTGAATGCGGCACAGAATGACATACATTTGTTTATGCCGAAAACCAACATACAACAAGATACAACCAACTGAACATACAAATAAGCTGATTGGGGTATTACTGGATTCAGATCATTCCGTGATATTTAGTTGTTTTTGAGAACCACGGAAATACTGTTGTTAATTACTTGTCTCTACTGACACGATGCGGAAACAAACTCATGTAATTGTATGTACGTATCACTGCAGCTGTTATTCAGATTGATTTTCCCGGTTCAGACATGTTTTCGTACACATACCCATCAACAATGCCATACACTCCGCGCGTGCAGATGTCATATATCCGCCTGCCAATCACTGTCCTTTTCAGGTTAATTAAACTCCAATCACAGGCAGTGCGGATAACGAGATGTGTATGTATATAACACGGGCGATGACATGACAGCTAGGTAGCATAACTATGTAGTCCAGTATATATACGTGTAGTCTCTTCTGAACCATCTGTCTGTCTATATGTCTGTGTCTGTCAGACTGTTGATTCTAAGATTAACTCCAATCCCCCAAAACCACACACCCAAAATATTACTCACTCAACAATTTTCAATCCGGGGAAAGTACCGATTCGACATTAACTTGCGTTTTTTAATTCACTGATTTCATTTTGAAGTGCATTTTATCGTAAATATGAAATATAGATGGCTTCACGCAAACGCCAACAAAGGTGTTTTCCCACTGAACGAAGCGGCTAGTTATGCATGATGTCTTGTGCAACTTGTTTAAGTGGCATTTAGAAGTTGGGATGGACCATTAGCATTATATAAAGTAGATCCTGTTTTTTATCCACTGTCTCCTTTATTCGGATTTGGAAAAAAATAAAGAGCAAGTGGTTGTTGTTGTTACCGTGCATAGTGTGATGATACCGATTATGGCTCGTTACAACGGTTACATTGCACAAGACACTGGAACATGTCTTTCTTATGGATATACAACTTCTTGGTTTATTACCACGACGTTTCGATGTAGATACTAACACTTGATATCCACTTGATAACGATGTTAGTATCTACATCGAAACGTCGTGATAATAAACCAAGAAGTTGTATATCCATAAGAAAGACATGTTCCAGTGTCTTGTGCAATGTAACCGTTGTAACGAGCCATAATCGGTATCATCACACTATGCACGGTAACAACAACAACCACTTGCTCTTTATTTTTTTCCAAATCCGGATAAAGGAGAGAGTGGATAAAAAACAGGATCTACTCCATTTAATGCTTCACTTAAGGCATGTGTGGGCAGTGTAGGAGATTTCTATTTGTGACAAAATTTGTTGGGAGAGAGTAGAAAAAAAACCCCATGATCTACTCCATTTAATGCTTCACTTAAGGCATGTGTGGGCAGTGTAGGAGATTTCTATTTGTGACAAAATTTGTTAGGAGAGAGTAGAAAAAAAACCCCATGATCTACTCCATTTAATGCTTCACTTAAGGCATGTGTGGGCAGTGTAGGAGATTTCTATTTGCGACAAAATTTGTTTGCAGAGAGTAGAAAAAAACAGGTTCTACTCTGTTTGGATAGTCCTGGATATGGATGGGATTTACATCACACTATATTACATGCAGACAAGCAGTCTTTTTATTTGCCACGTTTGGTAACAGTTTATACCAATTTATCGCCATTTTACGATGCAATTTGGCCTGTTAATGGTAGTCTATCGAAACTGTACGGAAACGAGACTATACTATAAATGGCTGCCTGAGGACAAAGTTTATGGCGGTTTGAAATTGTGTGCGTCACCTGACGCAAACTTTCGCCTACCAGCATGGGGTTCCTTATGAGTGGGGATAATTCCAATCCTTCGGTGTTACAGTATTATCCTTGACTATACAAACAACTTCATTCTCTGACACACCCGCCCCGTAGAGAGCCTCCGGTGAGTAGCCCTATATAACGTAATGATTATCCCATGGGAGGAATTACATATCGAAAGCGCGACTGAAGAGCTCGCATATTCTCTCTGCTGTCCGCGCGCCATATATGAACTTAAATCTACTTGCGGTTAAACGCATTGGATATTCAAACCTGGTTATAATTTCCCGGACTCTTACTTACTACCTGTTGAATTTAAATCTGCAGCGAGAATCCAGAGCACTGACAGGTAAGTGGTCTGGAAATTTTGATACCCTGATATCTATAGTTGCATGTATTATGTCCGTGGTGTTGATCTGTTGCCGAGTGTAGTAATTATAAATCAAAACTGATATGATAGAAGGTGTAATTTATTGATATTGGTAGCTTCAAGTGAAATTGTATTAGAAAAAAAATCGTGGGAAAAAACTGTCGAAATACTGACACAAGTATTTCCGTTAACGTTAAGATGTACAGCGAGAGCATGCGCTTTCTATCGTTACCTATTCTAGGTTTTTCAATTATGACATGTCTAATGACCCAAAATTTGTTTTTAATGACTGTAAATTGCGTGAGTCACACTCTTTGTATATAATAAGAGGAGTAGGTACTGACTGCCCACTGTTTTGCAACTGTTTTTTTTTTTTGTTTTTTTTTTAAATGAAGTACACACAGTAAGTGTCAGAAAACGTGGGAAAGTTCACATTTCACCGTCGTTTAGTTCAGATAAATCACTTCCCTACAAAATGCACGGGTAAAGTGGGATTTCTGTGACCATGGCTGGCATAATATAGCAGTGCGTGCATGTGTGGTTGATTTGAGAATCCCATGCATTATAAATACATATTTATATATATAAATACATACTGTACGACTGGGAGGTGGGTAGTGTGTGCTTGATGCAGGCTGTCAGAAGTTGATACCACATTCTGTGCCTTGAATCCCAGACTCCCAATGAAGATTTAAAAATAAAATACATATTAATGCTAATTTCTCCTTTTTTATTTGTAGCACGAATCTACATTAAATATTCATATATTGTGGCCTCATGTATATTGTACAGGTATATGAAAGTATGTCTCAGTTTATGATAGGAAATTGTAAAGGTTAGGCTGCTGCATGTTTGAAGTTGGCCGCTTTTTCAGGTGCTAATTGTGAAAAACAATTAATTAACTGAAGACAAATTCTCTACCACGTGACCTAAATAGCGGCCTAATTTTTATAACAACCTAAACATGAATTTCTTATTTCTCGTCACCCCACACACTTCATTTTACCCACCCCCTCAGAACTCATTATTTCACTTTTTTTCCAGAAATTGTTACGAAAGATGAGATTATCACAAAATGTAGCCAAATAATGATAATGAGAAATGAAAATTGGTCAACCGCCCGCATTAGTTTCCTAAAATATTATGGCGGGGAAACAAGGGTGTGATGGCCTAATAATTATCGTTAGTACATGTATTATCATTAGAAACAACCCTGGTAATTTAAACCCTACATGGTGTTGCCTCGGATTTATGCAGATGGTGTATTATGCCGGGGTAGAGGTATAAATACATTTAATTTTACCTCCAGTGTGTCAGGAAAAAAAAACGGTGTTGAGGAAGTTCGCAGAACATGCACGTGCTCGCTTAATGCACGATTCTCCCGGCCCTGCAAACACAATTCTCACCAGAACCCCGTGGAGACACTGGGTTCCTATTGGTCCCTGGATGGCCTCACTGAGATGGTGGTGAAGTTACACCATGGGGTGAGCCGGGGAGTAACCGGGTTTAATAGGAATAGACTACAATGGACTAAGACAGGAAAGATGTCCGCGGTTTACATTTGCTCCTAATACTCAAAATGACCTACTTTTACACGCAGGCAAATCTTGTGAAGATCAGCCTAGAATTTACTGCTATGACGTTCTTAATTTTTTCCGAATCAAATTCTATACCGGTCCTCAAGATAGAGGAGTAAAAAGCGGAGTAAAATTAACATGTATTCCGATGATATTGGTAATTTGGTAACCTTTTGAACGAAGTGAAACTGGCTACGGTTTATCATATTCATATCTATTTTATAGCTTTGCATAAATCCTGAAGACCAAAAAAAAAAAAAAAAAACCAAGTGTTTACCAATAAGGAACCTTCCGGGCCTAAAGTAACTCGGGCCTGAACTGTGTGCATAGTCTGTGGTTCATTTCTGCGTTTGTGAAGACGTTTTGTGGGTAAACTGGTAACGTATTACTTACTGTGATTAGTGCGGCCAATCCAGCTTGGACCCGAGTGTCCAGAGCGCGGGAAAAGACACCCACTGTCAACACACCCCCTCCCCACCTGGGGTTCTTTTTCTTCAGTGAGTGAGGAAATGAAAATTGAATAGCGGGAGCGAGATGGCCCACGGCCTTCGCCATAGTCTTGGCTACTTTCAGAGGTTGGCCTTAGAATAGAAGACACATACACAGCAATGGCCTCATGGTGCGTATCCTCCACCCCAAACTCCCACAAAGTGTGAAACAGTCAAGAATATAAAGAAGTCAAGTTGGAGTAATAATCGAATTTCCCATGGAATAATTCATGCATTTCCTGACCCATGTGTATAGGATATACTCTTTTCACTTACCTCCACCACATCCCCACCCCCTACCTCATACCAAACTCTGATTCACGCCTCCCTCCCACAGACAACAGGAATGGTCAAGTCCCTGTGTCCATACCCCCCTCCTCCCGAGTCTGATAAAACACGACATCAAAATGAGCAGGAATATCAACCAATCAGAACTTGTCCTTCGCTTTGCTGCAATGTCAAGCGAAACGATATCACCATCTATTTGGCCTGGGAGTCAGAGACCAATAAAAAAAACAAACAAATAAATAAATAAGTAAATAAATAAATAAATAAATAAATGGGGATTTGTAAAGAATAGGTTGAGCTATTGTTCCTCGCTGGCCCACATTTCCCATATTCAGTGAGAAAAGGACGCTTTTCAATGAATTGACATCACTCTACCACGTGATATCACCCTCGTCCTTACTACTGCCAATAAATGAAAGCGTTGTAGCCGGTTTTATTAGTTTTCGAAAAATCTTGAAGTGTAGTATCAGCCGGGGAAACTCCAGACCAGGGATAATTGCAAATAACACCACTGCCCGCTTTTTACCTAATTCTGCTTTAGCCATGTTGCTAGAACCGTTTTGTGAGGTGTTACATTTATAATAATCAGATGAACATGTAGAACAGGTCTAACAACTCAGCAGCAAACTGACAAGAGGACACACTCCACCGGTTACACGTGGCCCATCCACTAACCATCACTCTGTTGTCGCTGATCTGGTTTTACTCTCTGTGCTTTTGTCTTTTATATAAACAAAACAGTTAAGACCTTTTAATTAGGTAGATACAAGAGATTACTGTCCCTCAGCAGTAATATTAACAGATTCCGAAGGCCCTTTATCTTTTCATTTAGGTCACTACAGAAATTGGTAACAGAAGCTGATCTGTTACTTTATTTGCCAAATAACTATATTTCACCTTTTCTCGTTTGGCCGTTTCAGCAATATGGACCGATTTCCAAGTGTGATGGGTAAACATCGCCACTTCTCCGACTCGGACCGGCTGCCTGGACCTCATGCGACGGGCTCAGGCTGCCGGAAATTGTCCAGTATGGATGCTCTCGAGGATACCCTTGCCAGTCTGAACCAGAGGATCAGCGTAATGAGTTTGTCGTCACGACCGGCCCTTGACAGCTGGGAGTCCGGTAAGTCGTCTGTCACTATCACCACTGGTGACAGTACTGTCAGCATATAGCGTTCCAACAAGGCGACACTATAATGAGACGATCCTGCTACAATTATGGACAAATCGAAGGCTGGATAGTGTTGAGAGGTAAACAGTCACTACGTTCAGTTTGAACACTGGCATTGCCAGCACAACAGCATTTGCTATATAGCATTGTAGGTAGCACTACCAGTACAGTTCTGCATCAATATCAAACCACTAACAATACAGCTGCATCGGCATTAGCACTAACAGCACATTTCTGATTCAGCATTGAGCACTATACCGTTGCGTCGGTATTAGCACTATACAAACATAGGGGGCCTCCGTGGCTCTGTTAGTTAACGCGCTCGCACAGCGTAATCACCCAGAAGCCTCTCACCAATGCGATCGCTATGAGTTCAAGTGCATCTCTTGCTGGCTTCCTGTACGGCCGTGAGTGGGGAGGTCTGCCAGCAACCTGTGGATGGTCGTGGGTTTTCACCGGGCTCTATATGGTTTCCTCCCACCATAATGCTGGCCGCCGTCGTATGAGTGAAATATTCTTGAGTACGGCGTAGAACACCAATCAAGTAAATAAATAAATAAATATGCAAACATAATTTCAATAGCATAATTTCTCAACAACATTAGTGCCACTAGAACAGTCACATTAGCATTAGCTCTACAAAAGGCCATCACATTGGCATTTAGCCGTGCTAGACTTGAAAAACGCATCCAAATCAGCAGAAGGTGGAATCGAACCAACGATCTCATTGTTTAGAGCTTTCTTGAGCAGCTCATTTGAAGGCTGAGCCATTTAGCTGTATATTTGCGGTGCAGTCGTATTTTGGGTGTGAATTACCAAACCTTTCGCCATTAATATAACGAGAAAGTCGCCTAATCATTGTCCTTGGTCGTGCCCTGACATACATACGTACTGGTCTCTACACATTCTAAGTAAACCCTGTCGCCATAAGCCGCTATAAGAAGCACAACGGGTGAGACCCTAAGCATTCTTTAACGGTTATAAATGTCACTAAACTATGCCGCGGAAGGATATATAACCTGGCATTTATATATGGCGGGCTCATGCCACATGTATAACTGTGGAGTAGTAAGATTAGCCCTCTGTGTGTATATATACATAGGTTGCACACATTTATATTGTCCTCCGTCAGCTCTAACTGTTATCGACACCGCACAAAACTGTTCTGGATAGATTTACATGTCGGGGATCGATGGTGTCAGGGTTTGCATACATTCCAAGGTGCCCATGTTTGTCGGTTTTATGAGTGCTGGTTATTGAAATTGAAAACATTTCCGGTTTCTTCGGGCTACTATGTAGTGTTTTTCTTAAATGTTCATTTGACCGGTTACTCGAGTGTTCCCGGAATCAAATCATATATAGGCCCCATTGGCCACCATTATGTGCTGTCATCGTGATTCAGTGTGGTAATACTATACGATGTGTTCTGGCATTTGGACACCGCTCTGTGACACGAAGATACCGTCATGACGTGACTATCATGTAGTGCTCTGAGCAACTTTCAGTCCCAAGCAGACGGGCACCTCAGTGACCTTGGATTTGACCTTGCTTTTATTATTCTTTTTCCAGAATACTCCAGTGGATATGATGAAATGAGTTTATGGAGTGGCAGCAGCGTGGACTCCTGCTTCAGTAGCGAGGGCAGCTTAGACTACACGGTCATCCCCAACCGTGGGGACGAGAAAACACCCACCCAGGGGCAGACACAGCTCCCAGACTTCTCAGGTAAAGCATGACCGTAAAGGTCAGCGCAGTGTCGCGGAATAAGCCAGCTTTTCCCACGCTATGGCGACTCAGGTCCCAACTGGATTGATCATTGTTCTTTTGCAATGAAGGTGTACTACGTCACCAGTTTAATAACGAAACTTCACGACAAAGACAGAAATGAATCAACAATAGACCACGCAGTTTAGGCCCGTATTACTTCACACTGGAGAGATTCCCGATTTTCAGGCTTTACACAGTGTTGTATTTCACTTTTTGATGAGGTCTTCTATATATTGCCGAATAATAAGCTACTAGCTCTGATGAATAATAATTTGATACAAACTCAGACAAAACCGAAAAGCTGAAAAGGGGAAAGAGGGAAAAAGAAAAAAAACTAACCAAAAAAAAAAAAAAACCCCAAAAAAAATAAACAACAAAAAAAGACAATGTTTCTTGTAGGAGGGCAGTAATTTAAAAGTTTTAAAATATTTAATTACTGATTTCAACTTCCATCACCTCTTGACTTCAGGTCGCCCCGATTTTTTACAGAGAAGTTTCTCCACTCCAGTCAGCTTTCCATCTGTAGCGCCTTACCGTGACGTCAGACGGTCATTGCGCGAATCCGTGACGTCACAATCGCCCAAGTTCAGTGTCGTCGTATCTGCGCAGTTACGACACCCCAACAAGGTACTTGCACATACCATTATATATCCATTTTGTCTTACAATTCTGTTAACATCTTCTCTGCTCTTAACATGTTGATGTTCACACATATAGGGGTTTGTTTTATTTATATGCGGTCTTAAGAATGGGACCTCCTACGTGGCCGTGGAGAAGCACGGTAGTGCAGAGTAATGGCCAAGATGCCTCTCACCAATGCGATCTCTATGAGTCCAGTCCCAGCTCACGTTGGCTTCCTCTCCGGTCGTACGTGGAACGGTCCGCCAGCAACGTGCGGATTATCGTGGGTTTCATCCGGGCTGGGCCCGGTTTCCACAAACTATAATGCTAGCCGACGTCGTATAAGTGAAATATTCTTGAGTACCACGTAAAACACAAATCAAATAAATAAATAAATAAATAAATAAGTCTTAAAGTAATGCATGAATGGATGCATGCAGACCATACAAGTTAGTCAGGATGCCCCACCCATTCCTAGGAATGTTCTGGGCACAGGAAAAACGGGTGTTTCAGGAATTCAGGCTACCCTAATTAACAATAGTTAATTAATGGATAAAAATAATGAATTATATGGGAGTTATGCTGATTATTTATCGTCAACTCTATGCCTGGACTGTCTTATTGCACAGCCAATATGAGATTTTATCTGTGCTGTGATTGGTTCATTACAATGGCGGAAAACATCACGAGAAAACACGGAGTTGAAAGAGCGTCTTTTAAGCATCACTGGCTTATTTCACAGAGACTTCAAATCAGTTTTCACCGGATATCGTTTTTTTTATTCTCAGAAAGAAACTGGTTGGCGGACGTGGCTACGTGGTCAGAGCAGGTTGTCGCTAAGAGACAACAGCACGCGCAATAAGGTGAGAGTTGGAGCCAAATGTTCGACATTAAGAGATACTCCCCTCCCCCCAAATTAAAATGGAAGAATGTTTAATTGCAGAAAACTGATAACTAAATCATTAGAATAAGGACCAAACTGTTGAACGTTTTCCAACCGGGCTTCATGATTTTTTTTTTCCTGGCAGACAAAGTTGACGGTTTTTGACGAAGGTGGCGGAAGTCACGTGGTTTTGGTAGATGAGAAGACGACAGCAGGAGACCTGGTCAAGTCGATGTTAGCCCGAACACAGGGCAAGGAGAGCATTCACTGGTCAATAATCGAGGACCTAGATCTAGGAAGAGCAGGTTAGGATTGTCTCTACTGAAAAAATATTCTTAAATCAATAAAAGCAATAAACCCTCATATTTGTAAGGTTTTCCAGCAAACCATTTAATCCAAAGACACCTTCATTTGCAAACTTCCCTAGTTAATAAGTGTAACTATATTTTCTCAAGCATGGATGCATGTCCATGGTTTGTTGCGCTACCTTTATGAATATGTAAGAAGATGTAAACACATTAAAAGTAACAAAACTTGAATTTCGACGACTGTTTGCATAGTCTGTTACCTGAATCAAAGGACTGAGACTTATCAGAAGGATCGCTAGTTACCTGACAAAGGCCGGTGGTTTTGTTGGGAGAACAAGGTTTCTTCTACTCATAAACCTGACAGTTGTTGTAGAATTTATTTATTTGTTTGATGGGTTTTTTTACGCCGCACTCAAGAATATTTCACTTATACGACGACGGCAAGCATTATGGTGGAAGGAAACCGGGCACAGCCCGACGGAAACACATGTTGCTGGCAGACCTTCCTACTTACGGTCGGAGAGGACAGCCAGCATAGGTTGGACTTGAACTCACAGCGACTGCATTGGTGGGAGACTTTCTTGGTCATTGCGTTGCGATAGCGTGCTAACCGACTGAGCCAAGGAGGACAGTTGTGGTAGTCGTGAAATGTACTACAGGTTGGCGCTAAATATCCAATCAAATAAATAATGAATAATTCAAAAACAAAAATAACTGGATACATGGTATTTGTGTGGCTGAAACTGCCAGCCTGATTCTGAAAGATCATTGTAGGAAACATCTTGGGTCAGTTATGAGAGTTGCCTTGTTCGTGTGGCTTTCTGCATGTGGAAGCTCTGTATAAATTGTGTAATTATAGCTTTGTGGAAGGCGTTTGTCATAGAGAGTGATGAAAGTTTCATAGGAGGCAATTATAACACTGTCCATCAATCAACCAATCAAGATTTTCGACTTTCAGAGAGACTAGTGGAAGATCATGAGCAGATCTTGTCGATTAGAACCAACTGGACTTCCGCCCGTATGAACAAAATCGTGTTCAAGAATGAACCCCGGAAAAACGATCCGTTCATGCATCCAGAGGTGAGCTACATACACGCATACTCGCTCAAACTAACATCTGACTCACGCAAACTCACGTGTCTCGTCATCAACCTGACTCTGATGCTTACAGTGGCATCGGTTTCTGTTGGACTGATGATGACGAAGACTGTGAATCAAAATGTTCACGGAAACTCTTCACAGTGTTAGCAAATGGTAGAACAGAATAGAATAGAAGTGTTGAATAGACAGTGTTGGTTAGAGTGCATTTTTTTAGATGACCATCTCTCTGCTGAGTGTGAAAATTACAGCTAAGTGTGTAGGTATTTAAGCAAAGTGTATTAAAACCACAACCTGGCCTCATGTTTTTGTACTGCCAAAGTGCTGTAAACGCATAAAGGTAATCAAATGTACATCCATATTATGGTGTGACTCTCTTGTAAAATGCAACAAAATGCTGTGTATAAGTACACAAATTCTAAACAATGAGAGTATATTTAAGCACCGTGGCTGAATTTTCTGTCCTATGCAATTAACAATGTGTGTAAAAAGTGTCCAAATTCGGATCTTATTTATTTTCGCCAAAAAACTAATGTTAGATATATACTCTAACTTAATCAACATGTCCACTCTTATTTAATACGTCAAAGGGCTATCAAGCCTTCAGTGAAACTGTACACACAGACACTTTCGACAATTAAAGTTAATCTGAACAGCCTTAACATTGGCCAAATGAGAATACCCTAATACATGTACACACTCGCCTTTTCATATTTCGCGACCATTTATTTTCAACTGGAAACTTGGAATATTATAACATAAAAATCCGTCATACCTTCAGCGACGGATATAGGCGATACACAAAAAGCCAACTAACAACAAGGGAAAAGTCCCAGGTTGACCTAATACTTGTAAAGTCACAACGCCCTGGGAACGTTACTGACACATACTTAAGATACGTATAGTAAGTGCTTAAAGTGCTAATCTCGGTTTTTGCAGCGTCTTTTCTCCGACCACATGAAGGACCGGAAGTCCGACCGGAAGCGGTTGACAGCAGACGCGGAGAGAGCGCGGGAAATCCTCATGATGGTTGGTCAAAGTTTGAGAACATTTTATCGCCAAAGATTTGTCTCCCTTGACTTAGAACAGTACTACTAGCTGAGCGAAAGAAACTTATCACATATAGAGCAGCCAAATAAGGAGAAGCGAAGACGATTTCTGATTTTCCATCACTGCATAAAAGTCAGTCATTCTCGTAGAAGGTGACTTTTTGTGGGCACAGTTTGTTTGAGTGAATGTCTTCTCACAATGATCCAACTTATAACAGCGCCTTTGAATTAACTTAAAATCGGACGAGACAATGGTTTCATATCAGGCTGATAGTTAATGCCTGTCTTCAAATTATGCCATTTAAACCCATTACATTGTTTTCGTGATATTGTGTGTACGCGTTAAATGTGATCACAACACAGCATTTTGCGTAATTCTAGACCAGTGACGTCTGGCGTAATGCATTTGACATCACTGCAATGTTTTTTCTTTTTTACATAATTCTGCTTAACTCATGGTGCTGTGGGGTCTGGGGGGGGGGGGGGGAGGTGTAAGCTGTTACGTTTTAAACACTTACATGGACAGTGAGAATAAAATCCTAACTGATGTAAACTGACTCGAGGCCGGAATTCACCGGCAACGTGTGAACATTTGCCAACTATAACACTGTGATCACTGCTCTGGTTTGATTTTCTATGCTGTGAGGTTCTTATTCGACATGCTCATGAGTTTGGGCATGACTTAGCACCTTTCACACAGCTTTGTGCACTTGTCAGTCCTGACTGCCCATCGAAACCCGTCAAAGGCCCTATAACAGGATCTTGACGTCATTTTACTGACGTCAAATGTTAGTTTCCCTGATCATCATAATGGCGTCACATTACAGACAGCGCGACGTTACAACAGAAACCGATACATTGTAAAGTTGTAGACTACAATCAGTTTTTTACGTTAGAATGGCTCAAGGTCCTGCTCACACTATCGCCACCTCACGGGAGATTACAAAATATGCCGCCTTCCCATTTGGTGAATGAATGCGACAACAGTCACCGGAAGTTGGGAAATTATTACTTGTGATGGATGTATAGATGCGTGCAACATTCTACATGGTACATAACAACTAATCTATGCCTCCCATGTCCACAGGACTTAGTAGCGGAGTCAGATCGCACCCCTGACCTCCACGGGAAGCTACACCTCAAGTTAGCGGGAGAGAGCAAATGGAAGAAGGCCTACTGTTACTTGAGAGGGTCAGGACTGCACTACTCAACTAAAGGCAAAACACAGGTAAGTTAATATTTATTTACTTGATTAGGGATTAACATCGCATACTCAAGAATATCTTTGTTAAATATGGATGAGGTCATCTGGACTTAATGTTCGGTATAACACTGTGTTCCACCCTAAATGACCTTCGTCCACGGCGAAGTTGCGCTTTCCCCCTGATTCTGAGAGTTTTATTGACTTAAGAAAGTTGTTTTGAGGTTTGTTTCGAGGGTTGGATGATGTCTAACTGGAAAAATGTGAGTTTAATCTCCAGAAATAATATTGTATGACATTTATTTGCCTGTAAAGATGTACTTTTTTGAACGAAACTTTAGGTCATTTAACGCTACATGTAGATGAGTGACCGCGTTTTATTGCTAGCATGCATATGAAATGGCTGGAGGATTTCAGTGGAGGTTTGAACTCTGGTCTTCACATCCGAATTCCAGCACCGTACCAAACTGCACTAAAGGGAAATTCCCACTAGCTACCGCTAGTATAGGCACTGCAATGCAGCTTTTAAATGAACTCAGAACTCAGAAGCGGCTGCCATGGTAGAACGTCAGCCTGGCTAACGCCAGTGTAAGAATGAAAGCGTCATGAAACATAAATGATAACACTTATTTTGATATACATAGTGGCAAATCTCAATCATTCCCGCATTGAGTTATATCTGCGTAGATGTATGCTGATCGTTGTCTTGCCACAAACACCAATCAAATAAATAAACAAATAAATAAATAAATAAATAAATCTTCCCCTCCACTGCAGGATCCTAAACACCTGCGATGTTTCTGTCGGCTCGAAGACGTGGACATTTTCCTGGTGAGACGTTCTGAGAAGAAAGATAAACTCCCGACAAGACACTGTCTCTTGCTCAAGGTTTGTCATTAATAAAAATGAAATTGAAATAAAATTAATTAAATTTAATTTAGGGTAAATGTGTTTACAAGTTTGATTGCAGTTTGAAGGCTCTACGGTACCGCTACTCAGGGCTTTTTCACGTGTACGAGGGCGGTCAGGTTCAGATGGAGGAAAGTGATTTGTAGGGCAAACCTTCCCTTTCCCTTGTTGTCTGACAAACTTTCACTTAATTAAAGGTGCAAGAGCTGAATTCAAACCTCAGCCCACACTGGCTACAGCGAAGAAAACGCTTGCATCCACCCACGAATGAGCCAGCGGCGTCATCAGCTAAGCTCTTCTAAGACGCATTTTAAGACACAAACCTAAAGGAAAAGACCACCTTTACATAAAGTGCACATCATTTAAAGGTCATTTTATCCTGATTCCAAATGCAGCCTTAATTACTTTGTTATATTTTTAACACTGAATAAAATGCAAATTTTGTACTATTTAACAGTCTGAAACACAGTGACGTCACAGATTCTTTTTTACTTCAGAGCATCGTCTGATTGCCATATGTCTACGTTCTACATAAACATACATGTTTAGAAACAAAGAAGAATATGTGACGTCACTGTGCTTCAGCCGGTTCAATGTGGTCAATCTGTCCACCGTGGCACCTCAGTCTTTATCTCCGATTCAATCACTTTTAAAAAACACCCAAAATTATTGATGACCATGTTTGGAAACAGCACGAAATGGCCTTTTAGATGATGCATGCTTTATTTAAAGGTGGTCTTTTCTTTCAAAACTCTTGAAATGCAATGTAATGATCTAAGCCATTGAAGGCCTACCTGATTTATTAGGTATTATGTTTTTTCGGCAGGCATGCTTATATTGCAGGATGTAACCTGCACGTTTACAATATACATATTCTCATTTCTGTTCTATTTTTCAGAATAAGGGTACCCCTATGGGAGATGGTATCAAAGAAGCGGACTGTATCTGTGCTAAAGACGAGGAGGCTTTTCTCACCTGGTTGTCAGGGTTACGAATTGCAAAGGTAACTTAGATACTTTCCTCATATACGTGTAGAGTCAGTAACAACAACTGCAAGCCCTAATTTGTGGGCTAAAAATTTCCATGTGTATTATTAGTTTTTGTTACGTCTGCTTTATCCAAATCATGTGAAGGTTTTTTGTTTCACCACTCCGGTAATGTAAAAGTTATTTTTGTGATTTTTTATTTTTTCAGTTCGGACCCCTTCTACGTCACAGCTTCAAAAGGAGGCTCGGAAGTACCGACATCACATTTTTAGCGGAGTCACGATGACGTCATTGCACGTGGACATTATTTATTCCATCATATAATAGCCAGCCGTTGGTCTCGATTCTGACGATGACTGGAAAGAATAAACCGAGAGCTGAGTCCATTTCTGACAGTAAGACCTGAATAAGGCTTCACCAAGCGCACAGATACACCTACTCAACTGAACAGATTTCTTCCCACACTCGTTGTGGGTGTAAACGACCACAATGCCTGTAAGGAGAAAGCAGAAGCGGACCGTGGCTTGCATTCAATCGCTAGGACACACGAAACGAGGGTTCAAGCCTAATGTGGGACATCTTTTACAGAGTTTTGACAACAGCGGTAATGTTACTTATTGTATAATTCATGTCTTATTTAACGATCGGGCGAAAGGATAAAGGACATGACAACTGAATCAAAAACTTAGTATAAATTGTAATGGAGCCTCGCTGTTCCAGTGGCTTGATGCCGCTGTCACGTGTGTATTGGCCCTTTGTCCAGATCGCAGATCCGAATCCAGTCTTTGCCGGTTTAGTCATTGATTCAAGTCTGAAGGATTCTCTTGTTTCTCCAACCGATAGAGGCGAAATATTCTTGATTCGTCGCAAAACAATGAAATAATAGCAGTAAATTATGTATTGAAGATAATGTGATGGGATCCAGATTGTGAGTCTGTGGCACAATGTTCTGGAGTTTGTTGGAGACGGGTGGTAAGGTAAAACGTTCTTACTTAGTGACAACAACGTCTAAGTAGATGTTTTAGTGCTATATAGATTAACGCGTAGATGCTTTAATTTTATTGATGGATATGTTATTGTAAATTTAAACATGTACGCAAGTGCTCTAGTCTCTTGTTGGCCTTCCCACCAATATAAACAGACACTGTACAGATTCGAGTTTGACACGCCCTCTGAATTTCCCAAACATCGATAGTCTACCATTGACCTACATCAGAACGGCTCCCATGTATATATAATACCACATTAAAATTATATTAGATAATGTCGACATATGCAAAGTATGTACCCAAAAGGGTAGAAATTTTAAAGAGCTTGGAGCGATATTTCTGCGGAGAAGCATGCTGCCCTTGCTGCGGCTTTACATGTCAAAAGTCAAATGACGGGACTTTCCCGAGGAAACTCTCCATATACGCCCGGGGTAGCCATCCAGCTCATATGCATGTTGGTCTAAATATATATAGAGCCCTACTGGGGAAGCTTCAAATCACGTAATCAAAGATATTCATAAATTGTTTGCAAGTCATTTTCGCTCAAATTTGCCGTATCAGTTACTCTGTTGCTAATGTATGTTCAATTCACTTCACTCATTGTTACGCTCAAATCGGGGAAAATGTTTACCCCATTCTTGATATGTTTAGGCCGACCTTTCATTCCTGATGTGTTTAGGCCCCCCCTTCATTCATTTTACCCAGAGTAAAACATCCATTATTACTCTTACTTTTGATTATAAACCTTTGTCATTTTAATGTGTGTACAGCTCATTTTCATAGCTCATATTTTATTTTTATTATCGTCTCATTTCACTGTGCCATTGGACGGAGTATATATGAATATGTGTGTGTTATTTAGTCAAGAGACACGTTGTATTTTAGAATATCCTTTACGGAATAAATAATTGCTGTTTTAATGTGAGTTTTCCGTGTTTTGATATAACTGCCAGAGGAATGGCCATGTAAGGCCACGCTGACAACATAGTCTAAGACCAAGCTGTAAGGGTATCACCGTGGGAGAGGAAAAACGATAAACAAATGGCTTGTTCAGCTCTCAGGCAGTGATAGACCTTACACAAGATCAAACAAAGGAACACGAAGATACTTGAATAAGTTCAATACATATATTTGAACAAAATAGACAACTAGTACAACTCACAATAATATGCAGTAACAATACAGACAATTACAAAATATATAGTTTCTTATTGGTAATAGCGTCCAAACCCTGATGGAATATTCAGGCTTCCAAAGGCGAGTCAGTCCACGTGAATATAGAATCCACAATTCTTGGGAATTCTCGAATCGAAGGATGACCGTTCTGTAAGTGACGAACTGTGGTTGGTAGGGCACGCCGACGATGGTTTATATCCAACTGCCTGTGAAGGTCTAGCTTCTCAGGGCGGACGGACTGATACTAGCGTCCGTGATGCCGACCTGGCGATGTGTGTTTTACTCCTCGGAAACATACACACAAGGTCACTTTCAGGGTAAACTGGGATGAAATGTACGTAATCGCACTAAGAGACAATGAGCGATACAAGCTCCAAAAGAACTTCTCAAACAAAACAACAAGTGGCGAAACACAAGCTCACAAAGCTCTACGCACCGAAAAATAGATACAAAATGGCTACAACCCACAATTAATGCTTCCGGGTAGGTAGAGACGAAGCTAGTTCCATTCTATTTTTAGAGATATTTTCTTTTTCTCCGCTGAGCTGACCCTTTTCATTATTTCTGCCTGTTGGGTGGTACCATTTTGTAGGACAGGCTTCAAAGATTCATTCCAGGTTTAAACTTGTAGGTTTTTCAGGAAATGGTGGGTGATGCACTCAAGGCAAAAGTAGTAATAAATCAGGGTTGACTGATCTCTTACTAGGTGGGTTTGACCAATGTCAGCTGACAAATTTGCGAAAAATTTCATCGGTCATGCCCTATCAGGAATTTGACTGGAGTCTCGTCAGGGGATAAGACCTATCAGGCGCAGAGGATTTAGGGCTTGCAGATTTAGGGACGGTGCTGTGAGGTAAAACGTTAACATGTAAGTAAATGGGAAATTAATTGTGGTGTGTGGTCAAATGAATGTCGAATGGCATTTAAACCGAACTCCAATAAATCTCGAAATCCTCAAGAGGACAGAAGCGAACATGAGTAAAACACTCCGAGCTTTACAACTTCGTCGCTCATATTTACAGACTAACGTAGAGAAAATTCTGGATGGTCTGATCGTAAACATCTTTACAACACAGATACATCTTTCCAGAATGTTGGCTCTATGTACATTGACAAGAACTCATAAAGGCAGAAGCCTCGAGAACATGCGATTGAATTTCAGGGCAGGTTATAACGTTTACAGCAGTCAAAATCTAGATCAAAGGATGACCCGGTTAGAACACCAGAAGAAAAAAAACAACAGAATACAATATTTTAAAGACGGGGTTCGTAACAAAGCAGTGCGGCTGATCAAGATACTATAGCGCACACAGAGTAAACCGAAGACCAAGGGTTCAATACTCAGTAGAGTCATGCTGAAGACAGGACGTTTTGTAGACAAAGGCTGTTGTTATCTCACATTCTCAGTCAGAACAGTTCAAAAGCAAAGGTTACGACTGTTGTAGGATATTTCACAGAATTACATGTACAAGTACTTGCAAAGGTACAGAATGCTTGAATCATGACTCTTCGGATGATAGCATGATGTTATGGAATCTACAGATTGGTTTGTGTGTAGAGAAAACGCCCAAAGACTTGGATCAACACCAAAGGCCACGAGTTAGAATTTGATGGAGACATACAAAAACCTCGTGTGAATTTGATGACAGGAATTTTGGAGATGTAGTAGATACGATGGTTAGAATCGGCTGTCCGACGCCACCAGAAAAGCTAAACAAAAGTTACGTCAAAATATTAAACACGTCTTACATGCATCTATGCTACCGAGATACCAGCTGGGATTTGAACCAGCGATTTCTGGGTAAGGAATCCACGCCTTTAACACTAGACTAAAGGAAAATTCCTCCCACCCCAGAGGTAGACAGCGCTTATATACCACCCTGTTACATATAAATTCTGTCGATAAGTCGACCCAAAATTAAACAGGTCCCAGAGAAGAGTTTCGAAGAAAAACAAATTGCCCACTGAATATATCTTTACGTTGTACCTGAATATACCTGTTTTACTACACCTGTATCTCTATGGGGATGTATAACAATTAGTGACTGAAAAGGAATGTGTGACCTCTGTTCAATCAATCGTGACCCAGTTCGCCTTTCTTCGGCTTTATGTTGAGAATGGTCGAATCTAGTTGCGACAGGGAAGTAGACTTGCCCCTAAGTATAGATTGCCTGTTCAATAAGATCCATAAAGTCCACTATACAATCAAAACGTTTGACTGTGTTTAATTTGTTGGGCAAAAAAATACAGTGAAGGTAGTTTCAGATACAGTTTTAAATGATTTTTTCATTCGCCATAACTTCATTTTTTGTGATCTTTCCGTTTAAGCAATTCTTCTCCACTGTCAGATACGACACATTGCGGAGGGTTGGCCCTTTCGGCATCAGCTCTGGCGCATGCGCAACTCCTTATGTTGTACAGGAATAAATGGCAATAATAGCCAATAGTCATCTTTGACTGACAACAAAAAGTGTCTCAAAAATGACGTCATTTTTCTGAGGTTGTTTGATTTTTATAAATTCCGAACCCGTCTATAGACCTTTCCAAACTGTCAGTCAAAAACCGCATTTGAGCAATCATAATCAATATTCTTGCAAGTAACACTTACGCCCCACACTTTAATTACAAATGTTCAATCTCTCTGTGACGTCATTACATCACAAATGCTTTTACCGGAAATGAAATGAAATGTAACGTTGTCACGAGAAGGGGTATAATGGAACATTCGACGCAATGGATCTATTCATTAACCCGTTGTGTATAGTCTGAAATTAGTACATTCATAGTGTCAAGCCTATATCTGTGTTAAAGGGTGAAATGTAATGATTGTAGCATATTTGAAGGATAAAAACAAATCTGTGACTTCATCGCCCCTTGAGCTTATTGAATATGGTCAATATCAGACTTTGTCTTCACACGCTTCCTATTCACAGTGAGGAAGTGGTCAAATATGGTCATGAAAACCATATTTGGCCGCCCCATGAAATGGCCGCCGGATAACATGCATTCTGCTCAAGGGTGGTCAGCTCTATGAACGATTCTTTAACAATACAAAAGTTTTCTTTTTTGACTCCAGTATGTGTTAGCCATTCAGAGAAAACCTGACCTTAGCCTGCTCAGCCACGTGTCTTCATATCCGCTGGTCAGCCACACCGCGTGTGGTGCAGCGATGAAGTGGATCTTCAGCGTTACCTTTCGGGAAACCAAATTCTGGATTTGAACAAGCCTTGACTTGTACATGTATAGTCCATATCTTGAATTAATAAAGTAGTTTTGCTTACATGGAAATATTTGATGAAAAAATAAGGTTGGAAAATCGGGTTTTTCTGAACTTTTTTGCAATATGCATAAACTCATAAAAATTTAACATTAGGGCGCCCCTAAAGAAGAACATGCATCTGACGTCAAGGTTGTTTCAAAATGTCAACCGGAGGACACAAACATTGGCTACACATGTTCAATCTCTATTTGACGTCATGACGTCACAGTTGCTTTCACCAAGAATGGAATGAAATGCTGGCGTCTATTTTGCACGAAGTTTGCCGAGCGGCCTTCTACATATATGGTAATGCTCATTACTTTTCGTGCAACATTAACTTTCGTAACTCGGGTCGAAATGAAATACTTCGGAAAATTAATTATTGCTTAAAAAGAGAACATCACAAGCTACCGAGGATGATATTTCTGAAAGTGCTCAAGTCGACTATCGGAAGAAAAATACATAAGGTTCAGTTTAAATCGATTAAACCGAAAATATGCGATAATTCTCGGGTATAGTATATCTAGATAAGATTGTAACGTACATGCTTATATTGCCTTTTGTGACGTCACGTCAACTTCAAACTTTCTAATGACATCATGTACCTCGCGCGAAACATCTTCATGTTCCAGACGTCATAATTTTCACATACGTCATGAAACGTCATGGACGACGCTGACCGGGACAAACTTGGCGGATGCAAGGTTCAAAATGGCCACAGAAGTATGATTGGATTTTAGCCGTACAATATGCCCGAGGGCAAGATGGACGTGGGTGCATCGGCTATCGGGAAAGAATGGAACGAGACAAGATGGCCGACTTGTGATGTACCTGCGCCGGTATCAACAGAGTAAGTCGAAGAAAGTGTGGTCAACAGTCAGAAAATTGCGGCATGGAAGTTGTGCTTGTTGCTACATTTGTTTCCCCAAAGTTGCGGTCGATTCTATAACTGGTCTGTACAATATAAAGATAATAAGAAACAAATCCAAATCATACAAAAAATGGAGAATAGGCTGCTTTACACAAACTGTCTACGAAATACTACTCTTTAAGAACAATTGTGTACAACATGTACACAAGATGTATGTCACAGGAACACATTAAATGTAATAAATTTGCACAGTAATTTCGATGTGTACTATACATAGGACATCTCTGTGTAGGCCTAACCACATTTTGAGTGAGTAGCAAATTGTGAACCTGTGGTACACGTCTTGTTTACATCGCGAGCCACACAAACGGATGTTTACAAAACACTGCACATCTGTTTTTGATAGAATGGCTCGCTACAACTATCAGGCCTTTCACCTATGAGGTCGAGTGTTCAAATCCAGCTCTTCGCCTGCTTTGTCTCGGCTTTATATCAGCGGATACGCAGTAGAAGATCCGCGGCTACTCCGGCTCAGTAGTGTATTAATCACCCTTCAAATAAATAAATGTTTCTTCTTGACGTGTATATCTCACTCATTAAATTCCGTTTTCTTCGCCAGTGTCACCTCGTTGCCCAGAGTCGCGGATGGGGCCACCTTTAGAGGCCAATGCGCGTGCGGGGTTGTTCTCTTGGTGCTTTACATCATACTGTGTAACTACTGGCCTGAGGTGAGAAAACATGAATATGTATCGGTTAATTTCGTTTGTGAAGACTTTTCTGCTAAGCCTTCATGAGAATGCCTTATGGCTGATGTTTCCGGAACACGTACCTCTTGGGTACAATTCAATGAATACGTGTTTGATGCATTTTCATATAGATGGACATGATGAATGAATAGTTCTAGGCCTATATCGCTCTGTTCTTCACCTGACGAAGAGATTGGGGATATAGACTAGAACTAAAGACTGAGCTGCATGTACTTTAGAACTTAGATCCCATCGTCAGTTATACCATAGTCCCTTATGCTATGCTTGTTCCGAGTTTGTATCCGTTAAGCACAACGGCGCCGGAAGGAAATTGAAAGTGTGTGGGATGCGGAGCAGCTATCCAAGCATTTCAGGGGAAGGTCCGGACAAGCACATTTGGATCCCTAAGGCTTTGTTTACGTTCCGAAAAGTGAACATGATTCGATTGTTTCTGTTCTCAGATCCCCACCGCGTTTCTGGCTCTAATCACGGCTGTCGGTTTGTCTGGTTTCTTGGACAAGAAACAAGTTGTAACAGGTAACGTCCGTGATCTTGAAATATCTAATCAAAAAACCACATACGGAGTAACTAGGGCTCGTAATTTAACCGTAGTTCCCAATTATAGCTCCAAACGTCGTGTCTGTACGCCCAAGAAAGATTGTCAGTGAAACAACATTCATTAACGGAAAAAGAAACCTCAAATGGTTTAGCTGTAAATGTTTTACATGCAGATAAGGTATCTGCTCATGCTATATGGGTAAGAAGCTGTAATGGTGACTGTAAAATGCTACACATAAACGTTGGCAAACCCGTAGTTGGAGCATAAATGATTTGCACCTACAGCCGTATCACAGTCTTTCACGGTCAAGTGTGCGTAGTGAAAGACTCAATCCATGAGAGACCACGACATTTTTGTCGCAAGAATTTAGCATGGCCACAAGTACAAGCCAACCATATATAACTGAAAATGTGAAAAGGTGTGTTTCCTGTCAGTGTAAATGTGATGTCAGTACATATCTTCTACTTCGATGGTAAAAAATTACAAATTTCCCCTCTTTGTACTAGTAAACAAAAACCTCTCACTTTTGTTAGTGCAAGTGTAAACACACGACAGCACTCAGCACAGACGTTGTTTTGTCCATCCAACAAGCTTGAGCGGGATTTCTGTCCACAGTGTCTTCGCAAACGTCTGGTACAAATCAGACCCTCGACACACACACCGGATGGCCACAGACTGATGGTTTACATAACAAGACGAGCCCGGAGAGCGTCTATGGGGAGCGGATAATGAGTTCAAGGGTAACTCATAGAGAACACCACTTGTACTCAGAGCTATCCCAGACAGAACTTCAGACGAATGACCTGAGAGAGCACCAATCGTGTTCAGTCCAAGGAGAGAGTCATCGTGAATCATTTTCAGAACTAGCCCAAGCAGAAGGTGAAACGAATCAGCTAGCTCCGTCATGTTCAGAGATAGCCCAGAGAGAACGTGAAATGAATGAACTATATGTAGATTCAGAACTAGCCCAGAAAGAACGTCAAACAACCGACCTTGGCCAGAGACACCATCTGTCGTGTTCAATGCTAACTCAGAGAGAACACGAAAGGACTGATTTAAGCCAGAGGGAACATCAATCGTGCTCAGAGCTGGTCCAGAGGGAACGTCAAATAAATGTCCCAGTCCAGAGGGAACATAAGTCGTGCTTAAGACTAGACCAGAGGGAACGTGAAATGAATATCCTAGTCCATAGGGAACATCAATCGTGCTCAGAGCTAGCTCAGAGACAACGCTACACGAATGACCTGGGCCCGAGGGAGCATCAATCGTGCTCAGAGCTGGTCCAGAAAGAACGTCAAATAAATATCATAGGCCAGAGGGAACATCAATGGTGCTCAGAGCTAGACCAGAGAGATGATTACACGGATGACCTGGGCCAGAGACATCGCCTAATGTGCTCAGAGATAACTCAGAGGAATGACTTAGACCAGAGGGATCGTCTACAGCATGTGCGTTCAGAGCTAACCCAAGGAGAATGTCGGCCGCCCAATGACCTAATCCCAACCGATAGCCAGTCGTGTTCACAGCTGGCCCTAAAAGAACGCCAAACGGAGTTAGTCCACACTGAACCTCCTACAACCTCAGCGGAACTGCGCTTGTCAGAATGTAAAATGGGTGCGGGGTTGATTCAAACAGAATCTGAAACAAATGTAAATCAGATTGATTTGGAATATTGCGCAAGAGAAGCTGCTACTCAAAATGCATATGCTGATAAATACATGTACCACGGAGAGGAAACAGTGATTCAAGGTGCACGAACTGAAGAAAAAGAAGCAACGGACATCAACGAAATTTGTGATCGACGAGTCCGACAGGCGTTTGTTAAGACGGGAGACTTTTCGGGATCAACAACTGAAGCTGACAAATGGCCAGGTTTATCGGATTGTGAGACAAATTTGGAAGATTTAAACCTGGATTCGGCGATACAGATGCAGGGGCCGTCGGGGCTGACAGGGGACGCCCATCCCGAAGTTCAAGCTGAAGCTCATTCGCTTCTAGCTTTGGATGCTGCACCAAGGGGACGCGAAACGGGAAAACGTGAATCCACTGTGAAGAAAATGTCGCCAGATGTCAAGCGCACAAAAAGGCAAAATGGCCACCAGTTCTTGTCAGCGACTAAAGCCAAGAAAAGTCCCAGAGTGACGCCACGGGTACGAGTGTCTTCGTCTGAAACCGTCGCCAACAGACCGGAAATGCCGGCATTCGGCAAGGTATGGCGGGAACAGGAGGAGCGCGTCAGACACCTCGATGGTGGCTTCATTTCCCAACAAAACAAGAACACAGATGACGGCGATATTACCACGGATTTAACGAGAGAAGAAAACAGACCAACGGCTGATAGTGAACCTTCAAGCGACTGTAAATCGATTGTTACAGGTGACTCCATCGACCAAAACCTCAACTGTCACAAACGTTGCCTACATGACAACGTTCCGTCAGACTGTCTCAGTGATCCTGTTTCGACCGAGTCCGAACACATAGATAAGGGCCAAAGCACTCAAAATTTAGAACTTCGGCTGAGGAATAAACATGGCCTTGACTTGGATGCCATTCCAAGCAACGGGCATCCGCAAACGCCTAGCGGAGGAGTTTCACCGGTGCCATTGTCAGTGGTGGAAAGCTCTGTATCGCCAGCAACACCACAAACTGGCGAGGCCCACACACAGACCGTTCTGTTCTTGGACATTTTGCGGATCAACATTCGGAGACAGCTTCAGGCGGAGACACGACGCTTCCACACTCGCCGTCGTCGGCTTCGGATCAAGTATGCCAGGGACTGTAAGTATAGCAACTTCCTCAATCAGTACTCAAATTCCAAGCACCATTACAAACTGGTAAACATTTAATTGTCCTTCTCCAAAGCTGTCATGTGGTCAGTGTTTTTTCATATTAGACACCTGGAACCATGTGAATATACACTGTAAAATGACCAACGCCCAAAACGTTGAATGATTAAACTTCAAACAAGCGTGTTTAATAGATATACACATTCATTTAAGTGTTGAACAAAAGTGTCTAAAACATATATAAAGCCCTATACTATCATGCTATAATCTCCAAGTTTTTAGTATCTGATGCATAAAAGGGTTTATGCATGTGTGTTAAAAGTTAAACATCGAAATTTACAGTGTAGCAGTTAACTTTATGAAATAAGGTAAATGGAATGAATATTAAACATCCTGGTGGTGTATCCTAAAGCCCAATGGCTTGGTTATCTACACTTGGGCCCACGGGAATTCCCCTTTGTTGTTGTGGCAGGATTCAAGATGATATCCTCGTCATTAATACGGCTGCAAGCAGGGTTAGTTGGGGGTGGCTTAACCATAACCTTGGTGCCACCTCTCCTAATTCACATCTAATTAAACAATAGTGTATAGTACGCAAATATATTATTTTGTATTAGGAGGAACTTGATTGTGGCTGTGCTAATTTCAGTGAATTTTAAATTCTAAATGACATGTAGTCTGCAGTTTATGCCATAGTTTAGTGATACTACACCCCACCCCAAATAGAGAGGCCAGCAGTTAGCGATGTTAGTTAGCATCAAATGAAAGCTTAAAGCTGACAGTGCACCTTAGTGAATTTTGTAAGACATGCTTTGCAATTATGTGGTGGTGGGTATGATATGATTTTATTACACTGGATGGTGGACACACGTGCATATGTATCCGGGGTAAAATATCCACGTCACTGTTGTCAAGCTGATACTTTCAGACCTCTCTTGGCTTTGAGATCCACTACATGAAAGCTTCCTCCACCGTGGTAATGTGGAATTTGGCTCAGTAATTTATTTATTTATTTATTTGATTGGTGGCTTACGCCGTACTTAAGAATATTTCACTTATACGACGGCGGCTTGGCCCAGTAGTAAGTCACGTGTGGGGTCAACAGCAAGCTCAGGCGGTTTGGGAGCATGTAGCTTTAGGGACTACTCAACGGCACGATGTTAAACAAACCATGCGGTAAAGAGTAATTTTGTCACGGAGTAATAAAGCATGTTGTTACGATGCCAAAAAGCATAAGAATTGTTTGATGTGCCCATAATGACCGTATAATGCCATAAGAACTGCCAAATGGTCTAAGAGCTGTTTCTTGGCCTAAAAACTGCCTAACCGCCTTTGTCGTACCTCCCGACTCCAAAAAAAAAAACAACAAAAAAAACAAAACAAAACAAAACAAACAAAACAAAAAAACAAAACAAAAAAAAAAAAAAAAAAAACAACAAAAAAACAAAAAACTGCATAATGGCCATTGTCTTAAGCCCTAACTCTTAAGAACTGCCTAATAGCCTTTGTCTCACGCCCCGATGCCTAGGAACTGCATATTGCCCTTTGTCTCACCTTTTGATTCCTAGTAACTGTCTAATGGCCTTTTTCTTACGTGCTGACTGTTGGCCTTTGTCTTACGTCCTGATTCCTTAGAACTGCCTAGTGACCTTTGTCTCATGTCCTGACTCCCTAGTACTGCCTAATGGCCTTTGTAATACGGCCTGACTCCTAAGAATTGCCTAATGGCATTTATCTCACGTCCTGACTCCTATAAACTGCCTAATGGGCTATATCTCACGTCCCTACTCGTAAGAATTGTCTACTGGCCTGTGTCTTACGCCCTAACACCTAAGAACTGCTTAATGGCCTTTGTCTTACGTCTTGACTCCTAGGAACTGCATAATGGCCTTTGTCTCACCTGTTGACTCCTACGAAATGCCTAATGGTCTTTGTGTCCTGACTCCCAAGAACTGTCTAACGGCCTCTGTCTCACGTCCTGAGGTCTGAGAGCCGCCTAATGGCCTAAGAAGGGTCTCGATCGACATCTATGCATATACATTCATGGTTAAGCTCCGCTCGAATATTAAGTCCTACTCTGAATTTTAGCACTATAATACTGAGGTGATTAAGGCGTAAAACACCTATCAAATAAATAAACACTGCTGGTGCATGCAGAGTATAGTGTTAACATGGCGATTGTCTTTTTGGAACAGTGGAAAAGCTGAGACGAGAGCTGTTGGGCAAAAATCAAATCCTGTCCACCTTACAACTGAAGATCCCGGCCCTGGAGTTAGAGATCCACGGGCTGAGGACGGAGAAGGATGAGATAATCCGGGCCCTACAGGAAGAGAGGAGCAAAACCATCACTCTCATGGGGCGCCTGAAGGATGTGTACGACCGACTCATGGTGATCAACTCCGCCCATCTCCTGCAACAACAACACTTGCAGTTTGATCACTCCATGTCGCTCTAGGCTTTCGGCCAGACGGTAGTTATGGAGTTGCGTGTGTGTGAACACTGCGATGTCAGACTTAGGGTATATATCCTTCCAACAACTTATTTTCTAAAATGAGATTATGATATTCATTTCGCAGAACTTTACAAACTAAGATATTTCTTTCACGAAAGAAGAAACAAAACAGTGATGGAATCATTAGACGACTTACTTACAGGCCATTATGTGACGCTTTTCGCCATTACAAGACATTGGCGGCATACTCTACATTATTTTCATAGGTTATCATTTTTACATTTGAAATATCATGTATTGGGCCAACATTCCTTCAAAAAGAAAAGAAAAGAAAAGAAAAGCAATGTCATATTAAGGGAGTTGATGGATGCTTTCCCACCAGTTTTGATGAGATATTCTTGTTAGTTTGTATGATAACTTTGTCCGTTATGCAGAAAATGGTAAGGTCATGTCTCTCAAGTGTTAGCGGATTTGTTCACACAGATTTGTATAGGCCTTACCCTTTGCCCATACACGAACTACCTGATTTTAGATGGGCTTGAAAACCCCACTTCAAGAGATCGGCTTGTAGATCTGTGATTAAATAATAATGAATACTTACTATTATACACCTGTATTTCATTATTTTGTTAGCAAAACTGCCAGTTTGAAACTTTGCCTAAAACTCATCGGAAAACAATCGTCGGAACTTATATACAGGACTGTGTCAACCTTTGAAAACGCTTGTAGTTGGATAGACGACTACGACTTTACTGCTAGTTATGACACCTTCAGGCCTTATGTTTACTTGTTGGTTGTATTTAACGCCACACTAAAGAATTTAATCACTCATACGACTGTCACTTTCATGGGTGGAGGAAACCACAGTGCCCGGAGTAAACCACTGATATTTGGCGGGTTAGTGACGAACTGTCTAACACGTGACAAAGATTTATACACCATGGCCCACTTTCACATGTCAGTTTCTCGTAACTTTTCTCGTTAATCACGTCCCCTTATGGCACTGTAACCTAGACGACGTCTTTTACAAGAAAAGTTACGGAGAAATATAACTTACGGCAGAGCCCGCGGGAAACCCACGATCTGCATGTTGCTGGCGGACCGAATTTGAAATTTGATTTCAATTTTTGTTTTTGGACGCTTATACCGATTGAATTTTGAATAGGTGACAAATGTTATGGTAGGACAAATATTATGGTCAGACAAATGTTATGGTAAGACTAATCCATGGTATCCAAAATTGAGCTTCTTGGGCTGTAGGCTACACTGTGTTGAAGTTTTAAATTTTGACCCAAGTCAAAACTGGCTAAGGGTTACCGTGGCGTTTAGGCAGCGGTTAATCCATATACATGATATAGAAGAGGGAACGGCATGGAATAACAGAATGTCTCACTTACCGACAGAAATATAAACCCAAGCCTTAAGTCGTTAGGACTGCTGCAACAATTTTAATTCGGTGATTTTATTTTTTTTATATTCATACATGTAAGTCTTAACCATTGTATCACAAAAATAACACTTCAACAAGACATCCAGTAGGTAAGGTCTTACAATCTCAAAATGGGTGTGACTGTAACATTCGTTGTCAAAGACGCATCACGATTGAATGCCGACATTTAAGCTGGGCGTATACATTGGTTTCAACAACACAATAGCATGTAACTTAAAGAAGCTAAGTGGAATGCATCGGACCAAACATGCTACCCTCCCCCACTCCCCGAACACAAATACACACATGTATACCTGGGACTAATAAAATATACAATCTGTTACATTAGTTCCAGCATGTACACACAGGTAGATATTAGTTCCGCGAGTGAAACCGATACCAGATTTAACTCTATACCATACATCATCCCAAGCTGCACTGTCTGGATACGCCACCAATGCTTCGTACATGCATCATCAGTGCATTGTTGAACCAGTTTAACCTCGCACGTGCAGCTACAGGTATATACAGTACTCACAGCACCCGTACTTATAAAAAACAGCACAGACAGTAAAGACAATTTACAGATCCACCACATGCGATGTTTCAATCACCCCTTCTCGAGACAACGTCATTTTTCATTCCATTCCCGGCGAAAGCTCAGTGTGTGGGACATCCGGTTGACCTACTTGCAACAACACTATGGTTGGTCAAAATGCGCGTTCTTGATTGACAGTTCGGAATTTAAGGACCATAACAGCCACGAGAGTCGACAAATAGTCATTGTTTTTAATAACTGTTCGCGTAAACACCCAAGTAGTAGCAGCTTACACATCCTCCAGCAGGATTAGGTAAGACAAAACGCAATGATGGTGGCTGTAATCATAAAGGCGCGTTAACAATCTAGAATTGCTCAAAATACTATGTTGTTATAACTTTTAATAAATATGACATGCATACGAATCGATGCATGAGCGTCTTTCTTCTACTCGTGTATGAGCCACCATGCACGGTAGATTGGGCCATATGTGGAAATATCAAGGTACCGAGTTCTACAGAGGCTGTACGTTGTCAGGCGAGGAACAGGGATCGATTCCACAAAGCCATTTCTGACTTAAGCCATAATGTAAAAACTTTTTCACAGTGCTTAGTTTTTGGCTCGGGGAATTGAAATTTTGGAATGTTTGTTTAAGATACCATTTATGCGGTGGTCAAAATTGTAATTTCTAAAGCCAAAGAACACGCACTAAAACCAATTTTAAAAGTTAGTCTAAGGTCAGAATTAGCTTTGTGGAAACGGCCAAAGTACTTGTAGCAGCCAATTATACCAACGACACCACTCGCACACCTATGACCTATTCACCTACGAAGACTGACAAGCCAGTGGTACAACTAGCAGTAGTTAACCCAACTTAACTCTGACTTGTGGTATTACTGCTGACTTGGAACATAAACTATGAGCATGCATTAAGTACTTGGTCTCGATTACGTTGTCTATTTTCGAGAATAAAATAAGATTACTATAAGCACACGCAATGCCCTAACAGGCAAAACCGTTCCCAAAACCGTTCCCAAAACCGTTTTCATTTATATTTTAGAGCTTTTGCTTCCCCTACAAAGGCAGCATCTAAAATTGGATTAAATACGGTGGTGTTTTCGGAACACATGTGACTAAGTAATATTACATCGCATCAATCTCGTCCCAAGATTTCTCTCAATCAGACTAGGGAACATTTTGAAAACCGTTACTATCTGCTGATGACATTTTTATTTGATCTTCAGTTCCTCAAAATAATGTGGAAAACCAAAATAATGTGGCTTCAAAAACACATCATACAAAATAACTGTTTCCGTGTCTTTTCTGCAGCAGCAGCAAAAAAAAAAAAAAAAAAAAAAAAAAAAAAAAAAAAATAGAATGTCCTCTACTGCTCTTTTATTTGTGGCACTAATTATTTTCCACTTGATGTTCTTTGACAAACATTCGTTCAAAACTACCAATAAGATGTAAAAAAAAGAAAAAAAGAAAAAAGAAACAAACAAAAACAACCGAGTAGCTATTTTTTTTTGTACGGTGCTCTTACAAGTAACCTCTTTATAGATAAAACCTTACACTGAGCCTTCAAAGCTTTAACTGCCTATCAGTCAATTACACACTTGTTGCATTAATTACTTAACCGTCCGTTGCCTAACCCAAAATGTAAAGGAAAAAACTTTCTTTATTAAGAACTACAACAATTGCAAACTTTTTCCAATCAGAGACATTCTAATCAGCCAGGTCACCTCCCATAAGCGGAGGTAACATACGCCATCTGAGGCCGCTTTGTTTCCTTTTTTTTTTTTTTACATATAAAAATATTATAACATCAGCCACCTGATTGGTTGCCAGCAGAGATAAAATTAGCCAACCGACCTCTTTGAACCAGATATAAGATTATCCAACTGACCTCTTTAACCAGAGATAACATTAGCCAACTGATCTCTTTTAACCAGAGGTAGCATTAGCCAGTTGAGTGTTTTTCATCAGACATAACATTAGCCAACCAACTGCTTGTCAGCATAGACAACATCAACCAACTGGCCTCTTTTAACCAGATATAACATTATCCACCTGACCTCTTTTAACCAGAGATAACATTAGCCAACTGATCTGTTTTAACCAGAGGTAGCATTAGCCAGTTGAGTGTTTTTCAGCACAGATAACATCAGCCAACTGACCTATTTTAACCAGAGATAACATTAGCCAGCTGACTGCTTTTAGGGAGAGATAACATTAGCCAAATGACCTCTTTTAACCAAACATAACACTAGCCAACTGGAAATCGATGAGATCCTGCCTCTTGTCCTTTTACCTGAGCCAGGGTTTTATTCTAACTGAAAATGCTTAAATACTCACAGCTTACAGGTCCCTTAGCACCATGACTTAAGCAGAGTAAGTTTTAAAAAAATGCCGCCATGTAAGTTGCAATTTATAAGACGTTACTTGTCTAGAATTACTCTGAATTACACAAGCCACAAAAGCTCTGACGGTTTAACCGAATACTGACCAACATCCGCCGTATTGTGGTCCAGAGCACTGGTGATGCCCACTGTGCCTAGTGTTGACACGAGACAAACCATGCCTAGTGCTAATATGAGACAAACTGTGCCTAGTGTTGTCACAAGACAAACTGTGCCTAGTGTTGATACAAGACAAACGGTACCTAGTGTTGACACAAGACAAAACAAGTTGCTCAAAACCCCGCCTGTACATATACATATTACTCACTAGTAACTGCCTCAATCTCATTACAATAAAATAATATTTGCTGTTTTGTTGTTAGGCCAGCTAACAATTCATTCAAGACATTTTCAAAATTTAAACTCATATGTTAAGTGTATCACATATAAACACATCAAAAACCTTCAAGAAAAATTGCACATAACTGATAAGAATACCAGTGCGATAAAATACACTATAAACCTAACTTTAGGCCTACACATTCTATTTCCTCTCACCAGCCAGCTGCGAGTGAATACCATATCTTCAGATATATATTCATAAACTCAAAACTCTGGTTTATACGCTTTGAATTCATGACATGAATTGGTTGACAATATTTTAGTACATCAAGCAGATAATATGAAACTGTAATATCAAATTGTCTACCGGTCAACCATGCTGGCCAAACCACTATAGAAGTGTCCTACTAGTTTAATATTTAAGCATCAGAGCTGTTGTTTTATACTAATCATTGTTCTTACCCATGAAAAAAGAAGTTTAATAATAATGAAATTTCATGTGGAGATTAATGGGTGCTATTTCTGGCAGTTTCTTTACCCGTTCAATTTAATGCTATATGACATTTAACATTGAAGAACCAAGTACTTTCGAAGGCTTATCCAAAAAGGAACTCACTTCCAAGGACTTTCAAGGTCATTTTCAATACAAGGTCATTTTCAACAGAACTCGAAAACTACCAAAAGTTTCAAAGACCAGCGGGCAGATTGTATGAGAACACCTATTGGCTCCTCTCTGCTCCTACATTTATCCTCTCTCCAACAGTGACAGATGGATGAAAGCTGAAAGGTAGCAATGACTTTGATGAAAACTCCCTTCACAAATTCTGATTGGTTACTCTGTGTCACATGATACAATGCTGAATAGACAAGTGTAAAAGGCGTGAGTCAGAATAGTCAAAACTGGGCTGGAATGATGGGGCGTGACATCAAATTCTGTACAAGAATACAGATTTTTCAACTGTACACAGAAAAGTGTTATGAGTGAAACGAGAAATGAGTACAGTGGCAGGTGCCTGAGTTCATGTTCACATGTATATACCCCAAATCTTCACCCTTTTCAACCAAGCTCTGCAACAAATGTTTTGAAGCAGTCTGACAAAACTATGGGGTGTAGAGAAATAATTTGCACAGTTTTATGAAGCTCATATCTTTAGTCACACCATCAAATCATTGTCATTTTCATGATCAATGTATGCATAAATTCCACTGCTTCAGTGGTTGAAAAGGTTGAAAATTTACAGTAGTCACAGAAATAAGACGTCATGTACAAGGAAAGAACATATAGACTTCCCAGTGAAACAACATTGACCATATAATTTACAAGTAATACAGAAAAAACAGACAGGCTAACATAAATCCAAAAAACAAACTACAAACGCAAAACAGAACAGAGCAATTGATATGAGATGAGTAAAGCTTCCATAAAAATGACACCTCGTTCATACCAATGTATGCTGCTGTCCCTGGTCTTATGATTTAACATTACATTACACTGACATACTTAACCTGTTTCACATGGCATACATACAAAAGGGAAGAATTTACACAGATAAAGGGAAGAATTTACACAGATAAAGGGAAGAATTTACGCTGATAAAAAGAAGCTGTTCTGCAGAAGTTCAATTTCCATGCAAATTTAGGAAAATTTACCGTTTTGTTAAAGGAAAATACTAAAAAATATTTTATCAACACAGTGTCATATCGTTCTGTTGCCCTGATGATTTGTGCAAAAACTAAACCCAATGGGGAAAAATCTCCAAAAATTGATGTCACTGTACATAAAGGGCATCTAGAATACCTCGTAAAAAAACTCAGGTAGGTAAAATTTGCACATTAAAATTAACAAATGTTAAAAATTACACGCAACTGTTAGGGTGGATGCAACTTAAAAATTTTCATTTTAATTGGTACAAAAATCACAAAGTTCCCTGATAATGCAGCAGTGCACACGCTCCAGTCTGTATCGTGGTTGTCATTAGAGGTGTGCCTATGTCATGGTTTATTCATCTACCCTAAACCCTCAACCTCGGCTGGTATAAAAGATAAAACATGTAAACTACGTATAAACTGTCTGATTTGACAGGAAAGGCAACAACGGTTAGGTGGGCCAGCCTAATGGCTTGAAACCCCCCCCCCAAAATGATGAAAGGTGGTAATTCCATTAGTGTACCACTGAACTTTTTTTCTAAAAATATGGTTAAATTACTAAACACCATTTACTCCACGCCGGACAGGCAGATGTAGTGTAGTATAGTATATAGCGATTTCAAGGAACCAACTCCACATACCTCCGTGAAGAACTACTTGAACTCATGTGATTGTAACTGGCACATAAAGGGGTTGAATGCCACTTTGCTCAATCATTTGGGATTCAACTCCCATTCAACAATTACTTCAGTCCTACGAGGCCATTATCCCCCTGTAGCAGGTCACAGTTCACAGTGCTTCACTAAAACACCATGCTAAAGACACCTGACTAAACACAACACAGTGACAGTAAACTGACACCGGGCTGACCTCCGCATGACCTGCCCTAAATATGAGTGCCAAGTAAAGGGGATTAGGACTGTTTGGTATCAGCAAATCTTTAATGATTTTTATCACCTCTAGTTTTATACTCTTTGGCTTTACTGCCCAACCCTGACTGCCAAGTAAAGGCGTTTAAAGTAAAATTGCCAATCCTGAGGTCTTCAGCATAACCCGTCAGGTGTTCCTATTACTATTATTTCGCCAAGCCGATGACAAACACTTTTCACCCGGTTAATGCACCACACGTGTCCTTCTCACAAAACGACGACAAAAAACTTCCACGAAAACACACGCATGAATCCAGAGCTTAACCTAGGTGTTACGCAGCAGGTACACTTTTTAATCCAAAAAGGAGCTTTAGAAGGCGGAACTGCTGGTTTGGTCAATTTTGTCCCTCATTGGGACTTTTTCATCAAAGCGCATGGCAGGTTACCCTAGGTTATAGGACAAGGAGAATATTTATTTATTTGATTGGTGTTTCATGCCGTACTCACTGTATGAAAGAGGCCAGCATTATGGTAGGAGGAAATCTGGCAGAGCGCGAGGAGGAACCCAGGACTATCCCCATGTTGCTGGCAGACCTTCCCATGGCCAGAGACGAAGCCAGCATGAGCTGAACTTGAACCCACAGCGAATGAATTGGTGAAAGGCACACGTGTCTTTACGTTGCACTAGCACACTAACCCCCTCGGTCATGGAGGCCCCCTAATGAAGCAGAATAGACATGCTTCCTTTTACAATATCTCAGAATTAGACACTTGGTATAATAAGGCCAGAATTGCTTGATTCACACATGCAATGCCGCTGTACATTAGAGGGGACCCAAGAAATGACAGGCAACAGGATTCTAATGTCCTCCTACCTCTTCCAGTCAATGATGTTACATTAAAAAACACAATAACACCACTTCCGTAACTGATATACTGTAACACATGGCTTGAGGTCCTGTTTCGCATTAATGTCACCTCATGGGATTAAAAAAAAACGCAGCCTCCCAATGGCCTTAAACAACATGGATTAAGACTTTCACTGATAAAATACAATGATAGCCCTCAACACATCTAAATGGCAAGACACTCAGCCTGGTCACAATTCACAGCCAAGCTTAAGAATCTGTATCCTTTGGACAAACTAGCGAGAAATGCCATATTCAGTGTAACGATGAAAATTCCACCATACTACCATGGCAACCAATCATTGCCATGTGCCACAGCAAATGCCATCTCTAAATAGGACTGTTTGGTATCAGCAAATCTTTAATGATTTTTATCACCTCTAGTTTCATACTCTCTAGCTTCGCTGCCAAACCCTAACCTTGATTTTGTCCTTGAACCTGAGTCTGGCTTGGGCGTTGGATTTGTCCTTGGCCCCAGTTCTGTCTTGGACCCATTTTCTGTCCTGAATTCCCCGTGGCTGTGTTGCTCAGGGAAGTGCCGATGCCTGTGTCTTCGTTTTTCAACACTTTCCCATTTTACATTCTCAGCTGTCTCTGAACCCTTCAGGAAGACTTCGTCTCCTTCAGCCTGCTTATGGGCACCCCCCTCCACACCCTCTCTGAATACGGGTGAATTGCAGTGCAGGGACCTGCTTGACTTGCTACTCCCTGTCAGGCTGTTTTCTTTACGATGGTAACTGTGTCCCCCACTCTGCACCCTCATGTATTGCGGCTCACTGGTAGGCTCCATCCCATCGTCTTGGTCGCTGAAGCTGCGGCGGAAATTCCTGTCTTTCATCTCACCCCCTCTTCCCCTTCCCTTCCACGCACCCCTCTTCTGTCGATGGTCAAACCCTCTTCTGGGCCCTCCCTCAAACTGCCTATCATCTCCGATGCCACGCCCACCCTGCCACTTTGGCTTGTGGCCACGTCCATCCTGCCACTGAGGGTTGCAGCCCCGCCCACTCTGCCACTGACGGCTGTAGCCCCTCCCACGGCCCAACCCCCTACCTCTTCCTCTCCTGTTGGGATTGATAGGCTCCTGAACCTGACTGAAGCTCTTGGATTGAGGGGTATCTCTGTCCTTCTTTCCCACGTCTCTGTTAGCACTGGTCTGTGCTCTGTGTGTCTCACCCTTCGGCTTCATGGAGCTCTTACACTTACAGCACACCTCAGCATAGCTCAGGTTCAGTGGGTCTTGGGGCTTCCCATCTGAATCACTGTCAGAAAAGCCGCCGGGGTCGTCTCCCTTGGATGCAGAGCTCTCCTGAGTGTTAGAGCCGGCATGTTGTGAGGAGCCACGGTTGCTCTTGATGGAGGAGTGCTTGATCTCTGAGTCGGACATGACGTGTGTGAGCCAGGGGAAAGGGGGTAATGACTTAGCGGTGCCGGGGATGGGCTTCGGAGAGAAATACTCGGGGATGCTGGGAACAGAGGGCTTCCGTCCAGTCACAATGCTGGACCACACATTAGGATCTGGAACAATACAAGCACCAAGCTCTGACTATCATCAGACAATGAATGTCGGTAGTATTCAGCGAAATGACCACAAATTTTGCCCTCAAAATGGATTTTTATAGGCAATAAATGTCCTCAACTGTTACTTTTAGTGATGAACCCTCTATTTTTCCAGATTCCACCCTCTAAACAAACCTCCACAAAATCAATCGAATTCTGAAGCAAAACGTCAAATTCTAACAGACATGGGCAATATTTTAGATCATTCACCATAATCCTGACTCTGCACAATCAGAACAAATAGTGGAGATTTTTTGTCGGTTTTGTGTTTATTCTGGCCAATGATCGAGACAATTCAGAATAAAGCCTTTCTTGGAGTGTCCGATGGGTAAGGGTTACCCCCAACAAAGGTGTTTAATTTCCATAAAACAGCGAATTATCTATTATCTATTATCTATTTCTCTCAGTGTAGAGTGTATTTAATAGGTATCCTGTTAATCCTTGTCCAATCCCTGACAGAAACCTCTTCGAGGGAGAATTTCTCAGCAAACCCTTATATAATAAAGTCCAGTTTTATAGCTTCACCAAGATCACCAAATTTTACACCTTGACACAAATCTAAATGTAAATAATACATTATGGGGAGATGGGAGGAGGGGTTAACTGCTGCTGTGAGCTCATAACTGACTTGTCAGTCAGACTTTTAATACGTATATTTATTTATTTATTGGATTGGTGTTCTACGCCGCACTCAAGAATATGTCACTTATACGACGGAGGCCAGCATTATTGTGGGAGTAAACTGGAACGAGCCCGGTGGAAACCCACGACTATCCACAGGTTGCTGGCAGACCTTCCCACGACTTACATGGATGTAAAGCACCTATATTTAGAGACAGGGAATTAAACGGCTCATTCAGCAGAAGTGGTGTTCTCTCTGCATCCAATCAGCCTCTCACCAATCGATAAGCAGGTTCAAACCCAGCTCTCTGTCGACCGGCCCAATGCCTTAATTCGGAGATACTTAGAAAGAGTCACTAGTTTCTATTCAAACCATAAGGAAAGATTTTGATCACTGCCAATCAAAATATATAAATAATGTTACACCTATGAACAGATAAGCAGCGATGGACAAGCCTAAATGACCTAAAATTTCAGCCAAGAAGTGCATTTTTACAGGCAAATCAATGTCATGCAAAAATATTTTTGGTGCTTAAACATGTATTTCTCAAGTATTTATTTATTTGATTGGTGTTTTACGCCATACTCAAGAATATTTGACTTATACGACTCCGGCCAGCATTATTGTGGGAGGAAACTGGCCAGAGCACGTGGAAAACTCACGGCCATCCGCAGGTTGCTGGCAGACCTTCCCACGTACATTTCTCAAGTGCAATATCCACTTAAGTAATCAGCAAACCTCAAAACACTGCTCTAAAATCAATACCCAACTTTTAATATGAGGAAAATAAGCAACTTGGTCATGGACTAAAGTTTAGTCATGTAGGGTATACTAAAGTAGAGGCAAATCTTGTGAACTCACTTTTATTCCTGGGAACACTGACTTGAAACTGGGGTCTATCCCACACCCCCTGGGGCTGGATGCTGCTGGCCGTGGCCTGACAGGACTGATAAGACTGACAGGACCAGGGTGGGGTGTCGAACCCAGAGTCACTTGTTCCCACAGATGGGTGAAGGGTCAAGGTCACGTCTTTCTGGGCAGTGGAGGACTGGCCCGAGGGATCAATTTTGTGACTGTACTTGGTTGATTTGGGTTTCTTCACTTTGTCTGGCTAAAATGAAAATATCAACGGTAAGAATTACCGTCATGTTGCCACGGAGATTACGGTTTCAACTTGGTTTTATTATCTGTCTTTGACATGCAATGGTACACATGTACCTTAAATCCCCAACAAGTTCAACCAGTGCAAACTAGAGCACAGACAAATGGACCAATGAGGGGATGTACACACTCCATATGGTCATTGTCATGATGTTTAATGCAAGTTTGGTGGAAGCTGGCTCCTTAGTTTAAGGGATATCATGCAGAGAAGATTATGGTGGACAAAGAGCAGAGACAATAAAGGTGTGTCTCCATACATACGTGTATGGATACATAAACTAGAGGACAAGCATGACTCAATTGTGCTGACTTTGCTTACTAGTTTCATGACGGCATGAGATTTATTTATTTATTTATTTATACATTTATTTGATTGATGCTTTACACCGTACTCAAGAATATTTCACTTATACGATGACGACCAGCATTATGGTGGGAGGAAACCAGGCTGAGCTCGGAGAAACTCATGACCACCCTCAAGTTTCTGGCAGACCTTCTGACTGACACAGTTCTTAGTGAAGAATACATAGATTTATGTTTGCTTACACTGAGCTTCATACTTCCGGTGACTTTGGTTATCATGGATCAATTCCAGGAATAGTAAACTCTGGTAACAATATTACATTTTTATTATACTGCTTGGCCAGTAAAAAGCCATAGCAAATAAGTATCAAGTGATTTTCACGAATGTTGAAAGAACCTATGGCCTAGTGAGCCCAACAAAGATGGCATCAAATGCAGGATATGCCCACCTCATACGACACAGTACAGTCTATCACCATATCCGGGCCAATTCCCACACACCATTTCTCCATGATGTAAGGTGGCTAAAAACAAACCAAACAAACAAATTCAACAACTTTATATTACATGACAAATATGTAAAACAATAAAATATGTAGCAAACAGAGCAGAATCACTTTGTCTTTACTTTATTTGACTGTTGTTAATCGCAGTACTCTGGGATTTTTTTCTTATTGACTGGTGGCATCCTGAGAGAAAACCACCTCCTTACACATGATTAGTTTCACTTTCACTTTACATCGTCCCCTGATACTCACATGAGAAACCTTAAAGCTGTCATAGGGAGGAGATCTACGAGTGAAGGCCACATCTCTGATGCACATTAGTGGGTTAGTTTCACTTTCACTATCTTCATCCAGTTCTAAATACATCTTCCACTTGTGCTCCTGTAACACATCAGTTTTTAAGAAAACAACTTGAGATCGCCTGACACTGGTTTCACGAAGCACACTTATTTAATAAGCAAGCCCCTAACTGCCATGGCAACATAAGCTGTCAAGATATGAAGGACATCCAGTTAAGGACTGCTTGACACTAAGTCTGAGGGCTTTACATACGCTGTAAAGATATGAAGGGCATCCTAAAAAAAGTGAACTGGACAACTTGAAACTGAAGTTTTTATTCTTTAAAAAACTCCACAGTTTAAAAGATAGCAAACTACTCATCCAACTGATCAGCTGCATTACGATGGCATAAAGTTTAATCTCAAATGTCCACATCTTCTACCATTTCTGATTTAACGTCATGTTTCATACATATTCATACAAGTTCACACATGGTCTTTTCATGTGTAAATTTCATATTCATAAAAGTTCACATATGGTCTTTTCATGTGTAAATTTCATATTCATAAAAGTTCACACATGGTCTTTTCATGTGTAAATTTCATATTCATACATGTTCACATATGGTCTTTTCGTGTGTAAATTTCATATTCATACAAGTTCACACATGGTCTTTTCATGTGTAAATTTCATATTCATACAAGGTCGCACATGGTCTTTTCATGCATAAATTTCATATTCATACAAGTTCGCACATGATCTTGTGTATATTTCATATGAAATTCACTTCATTCACGCTTCATGTCACACTCAAAAATCTCCTGCTTATAGTTAGGTTTATGAGTAGAAAAAAACCAGAGCTGCTTAGAGGAAACCTGGGGAAACTAGAGCTTCTTGGGCAAAAGCAGAGCTACTTTGGAAGAAACCAGAGCTACTTGGGGGGAAATTAGAACTGTTTGGGGGAAAACCAGGGCTGCTTGGAGCCAAATCAGAGCTGTTTGGGGTGGAATCAGAGGTGCTTGAGGGAACCAGATCTGCTTGGGGGAAATTAAAGCTTCTTTGGGAAAACCAGAGCCAAATGGGCAAAACCATACCTGCTTAGGAGAAACCAGAGCTGCTTGAGCAAAACATAACCGCTGTGCAGAAAACCAGAGCTGCATTGGGGAAACTAGAGAAGTTTCCAGGAAACCAGAGCTGCTTGGGGGAAGCCACAGAAGCTTGGGGGCAAACCAGAGAAGCCTGGGGGAAACCAGAGCTGCTTGGAACAAACCTCTGCTCTTCACCAGTTAGTGGCATGTGCGTATCAAACTTTGAGACATGAGTCTGCTAGCCAGTGAGAAATACCTGCGGTGAGGCCCCCAGGCGGATGTGGTGGCCAAACATCAGGGTGATCTTCATGAACTGATACGCTGTGATCTGCTGCACTTTGGACGGTGTAGAGACCTGGAAGAAAAGTCAACAACTCTCATGAAGTGCTAAACTGCTCCATACATTGATCTTAACGGGAAAGAAAAAAAAAAAAGAAAAAACTAAACAGACCCATAAATGAAAAAATCGAAACTCACCAAAAGAAAGGAATGCCTCAGGCCACAATAATAAAATTGCTAAGCATATCTTTTTTAGTTGGCTTAGAACTTTTTGTTTCCTCAGAATTACACAAAAATGAAATGTCTCAACTGTAGGGTGGATTGTACAGATTCACGAAATGTGACTGTAAACATTCATTGTTTGCACTCAATAATACGGCTGAATAAAATATCGCAAAAAAAAAGGTTACATTTCACTTTAGGAGCATATTGGCACTTTTGTAATTACAATGTCCATCTGTGCATACTTTCTTCTGCACTAAAGTTTCTTTAAAAGTTTCCACATCGCTTGCAAACTGTACTGATATGCTAGCACGCTCCCATGTCCGAGCAGGAAATAAACTAGAATACAAAACCATTTATATTCCATGGTTCATTGCCTGCACATCACGACATGGGTTCCACAATCAGCTTGACTTATATGTATATGAATACGCTCTGTATAAATCTCCAAGCACTAACCCTCATCAAAAATTACCATGTTTCTGGTTTTTCAGAAGGCTTTCAAAGTGCAGAGTTATATGAGCTTCTGTCATGGTCAATGAATAGCTACAACATTCGTACCACACAACTGGAAAACAGACCTTGACTTACCGCTGACAAGGGTGGGAAATTCAACAGTCTGTAATTGTGTGCTTTGAGGAGTTCAATTTCAGTCTGTGAAGTCGAGAAAACTTTATGAAGTTTCAAAAAAAAAACAACTACAGAGCAATTACCAGTCAGAACACATTTCTGTACAATTCCACTAAACTAAAAAACTACTAAAACTTCTACAAAAAAATTATTCAAAATTTACCCAAGTTCACTTGATGAAAACTTTAAAAAAAAAAAAAAAGAAGAATCATGCAAAAAAAAAAAAAAGAAAAAAAATTAGAAGACTTATGCAATTAGATCTTAAGATTTACAACACATTATCAAACATAACTTAATACACAGGTGAGTATTCGGCTGTGGGCTATTAAAGAATTACATACGAACAAGTCCAGTATGTGTCCCACAGAGGAAATGCCCATGGCTTTGAGGTCAGCCTGGGTCATAAGTAACAAGCGCTTCCCGTTAATATTGTTCTTCATAAACAGCTCAGCATATTCCCCCAGGTCAGGATGATCTGCAAAATTCAAACATTTAAGTGTGATTTAAAAAGCTTTCATTGAAAACACTTTTGTGCTGTAGTAAAGAATTAGGCACTAGATGTCATGGAGTAGAGTGACATGAATTCACTGATGCATCTGCTTTCCAAGCAGCAGGTCATCAGAAAACATTTATTCTTCTCTAAATTGGTGAGGTTTAAAACAAAGTTTTATCTTTATGAAATGGCTAGCGGTCATGCTAGGCATTTCTGGACTTTTTCATCTGCCTATCTGAAAAATCTTGTCACCCATTTCCAAATCTGACTACTATGTACGCCTGACTACTATTTTCTTTTCACTGTTTCCTATCTCAGTTGGATATTGAGTCAGGCATTAGTGCATGGGAACAAGAGTCAGGCATCAGTGCATGGGAACAAGAGTCAGGCATCAGTGCATGGGAACAAGAGTCAGGCATCAGTGCACAGGAACAAGACAAATCTGTAGCATGTATAGTTGGGCCATTACTTGAATGCCTGATAACTGTATATCAATTGATAATTGATACATCAAATGACAGCTGTACATCAAATGATAGCTATGTATCAAATGATAATTGTATATCAACTGATAACTATATATCAACTGATAACTGTATATCAAATGATAGTGAAATATCAATTGACAACTATATCAAATGAAAGCTGTATATCAAATGATAATTGTATATCAAATGATAACTGTATGTCAAATGACAGCTGTATATCAAATGATAGTGATATATCAACTGAAAACTATATCAAATGATAGTGATATATCAACTGAAAACTATATCAACTGATAACTGTATATCAACTGATAGCTGTATATCAACTGATAACTGTATAGCAATTGATAGCTGTATATCAATAGACAACTTTTCATAGGATTACCAATATGAACAAAACTCTTTCTACATGAATTTCCTGCAAGTTAAAGACCAGCTCATGCTGGCTTTCTCTCCAGTCTTACATTAGAAGGTCTCAGAGCTACCCACAGATGGTCATGCAGGGGTTTTCTAGCCAATTTGATTTTAGAGACTCAATTTGAACAGACCAGAAAATTCAATATTTTTCATCAAAACGTGCAGAAAACTCAATTTATTTCATGAAAACTCAATACAAAATTTGTCTAAAACTCAACTTTCCGATATTTCTCATAGTGGTTACCATAATGACAAAGTGGCTAGACAATCCCCTGTTGTAAATTTCCCCCAAGCTCTGGTTGATTTCCTCCCACTATAAAGAGTGCTGCTGTTGTACAAGTGAAATATTCCTGAGTACGGTGTAAAACACCAATCAAATAAACACTTTTATTTCAAGAGATGTCGCATTTAATAGGTCAACAAGGACATCAGGAGAAGTGACTTACCATTCGCTAACTGCAAAATCCACTGGCACTAGCAAAATAAACAGAAAACAAACATGAACAAATCAATGTCTAATGTCTAAATACAAATTCTAAAATGAGATATGATAAGATACATGATTGCAGAGATCAAAGCAGCCTAAACTCCAAACAAACCTGGTTCTAAAAACGAAAGGTTGTCTCACTACCGTAGTTTCCACACACTATATCACTTTTCATGGCAATACCTGGCCTAATATTTCCCGAGTTTCCACACAGTATATGACTTTTCACGGCAATACCTGACTAATAGTTTGCTGCTGACTACACTGTACATTTTTCCAGATTCTGAGAATTCTACGGATCTTAGAAAGGTGTCTTCAGAGTAGTTTGGTTAGTAGCATGATACCTGATTGGAAAACTGTAAGTTTGGGCACAAAAAGTAATATTTTAGGAGATTTATCTGCCTCCAAGATGTATTTTTGGGGGCAAACTTCAAGTTCTGTCGCAACACTTGTTATTACTGTAAAGATCAGTCTTACCACATCAACCTCCCTCCAGGTTTGCACATCGTAGGAGTCCAGCTTCTACAACAACAACAGGTGGAATTCATTTATCCTTTTATTTGTTTTATTTATTTATTTATTTATCTGATTGGTGTTTTATGCCACACTCAAGCATATTTCACTTTTACGATGACGAGCAGCACTATGGTGGGAGGAAACCGGGCACTGACCAGGGGGAGAAACCCATGACCATCAGCAGGTTGCTGGCAGACCTTCCCACGTACTGCCCGGGAGGAAGTCAGCATAAGCTGGACTTCAATTCATGGCGACTGCATTGGTGATGGGCACCTGGGTCATTACGCTGCACTAGTGCGCTAACCGAGTTATTTATTTGTTTATTACTTGTCGTCAGATTGCTTGAAACAAGTTTGAAGCTCGTTAATATTTAACAATCCATTTAGTATTTTCAATTTATTAATTTATGATTTCACCACTAAGCTTGAAACTCTAATGCCTTACATTCCTACACTGAACAAGGGGATACTAACAACAACTTTGAACTGCTGTTCGAGGTTTTCTTCTCGCTGTTGTAGTTTAGTTTCTCTCTCGCGGAGTTCTTTTTCTTTCGCACTCAGGTCTCTCTCTGCTTTCTTCAAGCGATCAAGCGTCAGCTGAATTTCCTTCCTAAATTCAGAAAACATTTCATTAATGAGGACTAGTTTGCAGCTTTTTTGAACATGTTTTCTAGGAATTTAACACAAAGTTTAAACGTTGCCGCCACTGAACATCTAAAAATGTAAAAACAATTGCCTCACTGCAACATCATACCAAAGACACCAGACATGACTGAATAACCAAGAAGCTTTCCAAAATTAAAATGAAAGACAGCTCATGACTGAGGTACTGTTCATTATGAAGATTACAAAATTCTCTATTGAATGTAAAAACCTGTCTGAAATTGTATGAATTCATTGCTGAATTATCTTTGTTTGACGTGTGGAGCATTCTGCTGCCAACTGGGGATCTGAAGGTGCCCATGTTTTACAGCTTATGAGAGACTGACCAATCAGAGAGCTAGGAGATATCAACTGTGACGAGTTGTGTGTCAATGGAATATGTAATAACATAGGGACAGCACACTGTCTTAATGTTGTGGGTTTTAATTATAACAAAGACAGGTGTCAACAACACTACAAAATATTTCCAGATCATTGTGTTGTGCGAGTAAGTTTCTTGATCATTTCATGTTCTAAATTTACATATATACTTAAGGTACAAACACAACCCTAGCAGTTAAACTACAGGTGACAAGAGTGTTTTGCGCTTGAAACAATTATGTCACAACCCAGACAGAATGCTAGTCAAATGACAGTTTCTGCTGTCGTAGTAACTGTTTGCAAAAATACTTTACCGAAATAAACATACTACTGCGCAACCTTTTTGGCAAACAAACGCTAGTGCCATGCAAGGGTGGTCAAGTTGATGGTTAGAGGTGACCGACCACTGGCAAGTACTTTATGAACTGTCCCATATGGGGCAGAAATACAGCAAGCTCTATGTGCAGGCCACACTGGTGCAAGGCAAAGTGATTTCCACCACACTTCATGTCAGACCACATAAACACGCACTATCGGTCGCTTACTGCAGGTAAGGCCGGCCCCAGAATGGAACTGAACTCACACCTCTTGTGTTTGTACAACTTAGAGGAAACCATCTTAACCATGCTGTCATGACCACATCACATCCACTAAAGATCATCTTCTAAGAATTCTAATCACATCAGGACCCATAAAACTTTTCACACGACGTTAGTTTGAACGAATGAAATGACAGATAATCACACTGCAAGTTGTGAACAACTACAGAGTCATGTTTCCACATACACCAGCGTGAATGTTTTGTTTCACATGGTGTAGGGTACAATACTGACAAGCACATTAATAATTTAATATTTAATCCTTATCTTTGTCTCTTCACAGCTTGCAAACAGGTATCGCATTCATCTGTGGGAGAATCAGCATTTCAAGCACACTCAGGGGAAGATAACTACGCACTAAACCAGAGGCCCTGGAAAGTTGGATGGTCTTAAAGGAGACGAAAGCATAAGAATGATGCCAAAATCAGATGAAAGGGCGCTAGAACTTACTTGCAAATCTTGTCTTTGATATTTTTTAAAATTTTTTTTTGTTTTGTTTCAGGAGAAAAGGGTATTTGAAAATATTTTTCTGTGGTGGGTATTTGGGACCAACTTTTGGTACATACAGTTATAGCATAATAATGCTCTAAATAGGTATGTGACTCGGAACCAAGTCTAATATATTTATTTGAATGTAAATTTGTTTTTTATATCAAAGCAGAAGCATTTAACCCAAATTATGATAAAATTTATGAACATATTAAAAATATAAATATGATCCAAATCCAGGTTGCACACATTAGTTAGCTGAAAAGGACAAATTCTAGTGCAAATATATTTATTAAACATCGCTATGTCCTCATTTATAACATTATTACACAAAGACTATATATACAAAAAGGTGGTCCCAAATACCCACCATACAAAAATTATTTTCAAGTTTCTTATTCTCCTTAAACAAAACTGAAAAAAACACCGAAGACTACATTTACAACTATCTTTTCACACTTTTTCAACAGACCTTGATGTAATTTTTATGTTTTCTCCACCTTTTCTTCATTTCTTCCAAGCTACTGCATAACTTACTTCCAGATCTCCTTGTGCTCCAGAAAAGAATTAGTGAGGTCAGGCAGACTGACTGCAAAAAAAAAAACCCATCAAAGTCTTACGAATGTATTTATTTAATGGTGTTTTACGCCGTACTCAAGAATATTTCACTTTGACAATGGCAGCCATCTTTATGGTGGGAGGAAACCGGGAAGTGCCCGGGAGAAACCCACAACCATCTGCAGGTTGCTGGCAGACCTTCCCAAGTACGACAGGAGATCATACGAATGTAAATTGTGAATTCAACTGATCATTAACTTAAACAGACAACAGAAAACGGAGCGTGGAAGTATCTCTCCTCACATACTTGTTTTTTTTTTTTCTGTTCACATCATTTTCCCTTCCACAAAATAACATATTCCTAAAAATCTGGAATCTGATAGACAAGAGAATTGTCAAGGTAAAATGTTAACGACTTACCATCAGCAAACATCTTCTCCAGACAGGTGATAATCTGCCTGAAGGATGGGCGCTCCTTAGGCTCAGTCATCCAACAGTTCCTCATCAGGTCAGCAAAGCTGTGTGGACAGGTGCTCGGGATGGTCAGTCTCTGCATATAGATGGAACCACACCTGATTCCTTGTTTCCCAGGGATTTTTTCAAGCGATTTCTCGTTGTGGTTACCACAACGAGAAATATCGAAAAATTAAGTTTTAGACAAATTTTGTACTGAGTTTTCAAGAACTAAATTGAACTTTTAACACACTAGTGTTACAATAATGAGAAATATTAGATAATTGGGTTTCAGAGAAATTTTGTATTGAGTTTTCATGAAAAAATTGAGTTTATGACACACTGGTGGAAAAAAAAAAAATATTGAGTTTTCTGATATGGTAAAACTGAGGCTAAAACAACCTCTGGTTTCCTGTGCACCTGTAATTCCTATCTTGTCTTTATGATGGTACAGTTATTCACTTACATGTACAAAAAAAGAGATCACAACTGGCAGTTTTTGTACAACAAGTAAGGCAAATCCCAATCGATTCCTTGTTTCCTGTCACACTGCCTGAACCTTCCACACTTGTTAGCCTGCAAATAGGTGCCAGACATTGCTGAAAACACCTCTTTTGCTGGAAGTGACCCACCCATGAACTTTAACCAAAGCTGTATAACATGGAAAACATGGTCACACCACTTTGTCCAAAGGGGTGTTTCTGAAAAATGCCAGGCACCTATCTGCAGGCTTGTAATGTTGTCTCCATGGTTTCATGGTATCTGATTAACTGACTTGTACAAAACATTCACCAGCAAAAGGCTGGTATACAAATGTCAGATATGGAACTTGAAGTCTTTGTCCAGATAAAGTTGGAACGCATCAGAAGAGACCTTACTGTACCTTTCATCTCTGGCCTGAACGGTTGCCAGTTCAATTCAGCTAAGGAAACAGATAGGACTACATTCCCTGACTTACCTCCCCTTTCTCCACTACCAACCAGGCCACCTGGAAGCCCTCGATGTCTTTAAACGGCACTTCATGTGTCAGTAGTTCCCACAACACCTGGTGACAGGTAAATCATAAAACACCAGCCAATGAGAACTGAATAAACCTGTCGCGTCCACCTCTTTTCAGTCAGTCAAGTCTGAAAATAGGTGCCTGACATTTTTGAAAATACCCCTTTGGAAGAAATGGTATGACCATGTTGTCCATGTTATACATACTATCTTGGGTCATAACATTTTCACCAGAGAGGTATGTCCAAAAATGTCAGGCACCTATTTGCAGGTTTGCCGTCAAGTGTTTTACGTTGTAATCAGTACTGCTTGTAGCAAAACTGAACCAACTGAAAGAGTGCGTGATGGGCGAACAAAAACCATCTGTGTATGTGGCTGATAATAGATGAACAGAACTGCCATAATCATCAGACATAGCTAGCTTATTTAGTAATTTATTTTCCTGTCTCTCCCTGTTACCGTCATCTTAGATTTAAAGGGGACTATCGGGAAAGCTGCTCAACAGATAAAAATATAAGCTCTCGCCTACTCTGAAAGATTGCCTGATGAGGCAGAATTTTACACCAAACATCACAATCTGAAAACCAATACTATTACGTCAGAGAAAACATAGTACACTTGAGTAACAAAAATAAATACTTGGTTGGAATAACTTAACTATTTATTTAGTTAGTTATTTGATTGGTGTTTTACGTGATACTCAAGAATGTTTCATATATTCGAAGGTGGCCAACATCATGGTGGGAGGAAACCGGGGCAGGGCCTGGGGGAAACCCACGACCATCCGCAGGTACCTGGTAGACCTTCCCAAGTACAGCCAGAGAGGAAGCCGGCATGAACTTGACAAACTCACAACAACCGCATTGGTGCGAGGCTTCTGGGTCATCAAACTGAGCAAACGCACTAACCGAGCTATGGAGGCCCCAAATTGAAACAATTACATCTGTCTTGTATAACAAAAGAGTTTGTGGCAACTGGCAAAAGTTTGTAGCAATAGCATAATTTACTCTGCCATCACTCAAAAAAGTAAACACATCAGTGTTTTAGGTTTTCAGTGAAGTCCACACAATTGCTGCTGTTGTTGCTGTTGTAACTCACCACTCCATAGGACCAGGTGTCACAAGATTCTGATACAGGCAAACTCTGGATCACCTGTAACAAAAACATACCCATAAAACATAATGTAACAGGCCTGTGACAGACAGGACAAGACCAAAATGGACAATATCATTCTCCTTCACGGGGTGGGGGGTGTGGGGTGGGGCATTAGTGTCTGAATGTTTGACAGGGAGGGGAGACAAATAAACATGCAGAATCTACTGATCTTAGTCCAGCTCCTACAAGTGCATTTATTCATTTTGACTGTCGTTTAGTGCCATACTTAAAAACTTATAATAACAGTGGGTTTTATGCGTGGAGGAAATGTGAGTACTCGTAGTAAACCACTGACCCTTGGCACTTTCCTGACAAACTGAAAGTACAAACGGTATTTTCCTTTTTCAAATTAGTACTTTCCAAACAGCAACACTTCTGAGAAGGTCCTTAGTTTGTATGGCTTGGATATTTCAGCAAACAATTTGGCAGCCAAAAATGTGAGGTCCCTGGTTTGTATGGCCCAGACGTTTGTGTGTCCTGGCTCAGAAGCACAGGTTTTAACCTTACCTCCGGAGCCATCCACGGGAAAGTGCCGGCCAGCGACATTTTGGTTGTGCTGCCCATAAACCGCGAAGCACCAAAATCACAGATCTGAAAAAAAAAAAAAAAAAAAAAAAAATGATATAAAATATAAAGGCGTACGGTCTGTTTTAAATTTCATTTATTCATTTATTTGATTGTTGTTTAAGGCCATATTTAAGAGTTCTCCAGTTACTGTGTTAAAAAAAAATTAAAAAATTTAATCAAAAAGTCCATGAACAAGTACATCATTGACCGCAATTCGTTGTAGGATGCTGGATTCATTTACCTTGCATGTCCAATCTTCTGTGATAACCACTGTTCAAACAAAGAGACAAACACAGATAGGAATAAAGTACGAGTACATCTGGCAACCAAAACTGTTTCATTCATTTGATTTATGTTATGAGAGAAGCATTTTATTCTTAATTTCTCATTAGCTTTCTAGCTATCCTGAAAAATTCCCCCAAAAAACAACCCGCACAAAAAGTAGATGCTGCACCAAGGGTAAGCAAGACATATACATGTATTTATAAGCCCAACCCACCCTCCTGTTTCAATCATGAGGAATATCATGAAACCTAGCTACCAGGTAGTTGAGATCTACAACCAGTATAACACTCAAACCCAAAGAAAAATGGCCTACATCCCAAACCTGTAAAATCTAGTAAAATCGAAAAAAAATAAAATAAAACTATGTTCTTCAAAAATTTAACCCCTTGACATCAGTCGGAAGTTGAACAGCCTTATTTAATAAGTTTTTGAAATGTTTCGCTCAAAAGATTATGCCACACACGGAAACACTCACAGACAGGCAGGCACAAAAGATTATGCCACACACGGAAACACTCACAGACAGGCAGGCACAAAAGATTTCCGTCTGAATTGCATTGTGTAAGTTTGTGGTTTGTGACAGGCTGTCTGTCACCAGTATGTATTCAGAATGATGACAGCGAAGATGTCTGATCTTACCATTCTTTGACTTGAGATCTCTGTGTATAACAGTAACAGGGGCTTCTTCATGGAGGTAGTTCATTCCTGTACAGAACATCAGTGAAAGAGGAAGTGAAAGTAAATACACGTGTTGAAAAATAGATCCCTTTAATTAAATAAAACCTTACAGATCATTCTCAAAATAATAAAAATGTAAGCAAAACCAAGTGTCTCTTTCACACCTAAATGTTTGTCTGATACCTATCTCATTGTCGATCAACAGAGTACTCGAGAAGGTCCCTCCTTCTATGTTAAACAAAGGTGGTGAGGTTTATGTTTGACAGATACTGTAAAGCTTGCAGTAAACTGCCAGAGCTGGTTTCAATCCTGTAACCATCAGAGGACATTACATACTGTTCTAGACTTACAGTTGCGATTGGGTTAAGGGATTAACAACACTGTAGTGGTGTTTATTGTTTAACCTGACACTGCTGAACCTGGATTCATGCCAAGTCAAATCCCTCGAATGTGCAACTATGAAACCAGCTACACAACAAACACCAAGACAAATGTGTTAAAGCCGATTCTATCCCTCAAAACTAAAGAAAGTGTCCAAAGACCTTTTTTATTTTATGCTTTTTTCGCTCCCTACGCAGGGGTCATGAATTTTAGACCAATCAACAGCAAGCTTGGGCTACTGCAGTTGACCTAGATATTTGAATGGTGCTGTGTGTATGATATCATGTATTACTACTGCTTGACACAATAACGTAACAAGTTACTATACATGTATTGTGATGTCATATTTCTAAGCTCAGACTGGAACGTCATGAAACATAATGGTTCTTTTTCCGACATTAAAGCCTTTGGGTCTGAAATAGTAAAAATCTAATCAATGTAATCTTTCACCACTGAAGAAAATCCTGATATTTTCACCTCTGTATAAATTATATAAATGATAAAGCGAATCTATAAAGTACAAAAGTTCAATTCCTTTTATTTGTGGAAGTAAACAACATGACAGAATATTACTCTGGAAGGTAAAAGTACTAGCCGTTATGTCGCGTGATACACTCGAAGTTGTTTGAAAGCTTGTCTCTGTGTAATTGACAGCCGGGGAGAATTCCGTTTTTACTAATGAAGACGTCAAGATGTCATCGGGTAATCTTCAAGGTTTCACAACCTTTCGATCCTCTTTGACAAAAGCTCACGGCAAGAAGACTGAAAGCTTCTGAAATGCTGACAGATGCTTTGAATTTTTCATTACTATATAAGGACACTGAATACATTTCACACTAAAATTTTATTACGTTACCTAAAGCGATTTCTTTTGCCCATTGTAGAATGCACTGGAAATCCAGAACAGCTTCTGGGTTTTGAAGCAGAGCATATAAAGAACCGTTTGCTGCGAACTCTGAAATGCAAAAACAAATGAGAAAGTGACATGATGTTAGCAGGTGTATTTTCATGGAACCATTAATGTAAATTACAGTATTTCATTATTTCGGGAAAGAACACAAAGTATAGACTAAGAACAAAATAATAACATGAGCACATTTCCTTTTTTTAGGCTTTACAGGTAATCGCAGCCAGTCTGAAATCTTTTGCGAGGAATGAAAAACATAAAAAATGACAGAGATGCAGTCCATGTTTAGTGTTAGTGTGTACTTATGTTTAATATCATACATGATATTTCGACTGTGTGACCTGAATGCAGTACATCACTGGCTTTTGCAGGCAATATGCACAGCCGTTTCAGTTCTGGAAAGCTTATCGATGGCCACATTAACCAAGCTATATTCATACGAACAGATAATTGAAATAAAAATATAATGGTTTAAATGGTTAATTTTTATACAAATTTCTTCCACTGACAGGCCAAAAAACTATTCAGAGAGCATTACTTTGAACTGATGCACAGATGCAATGCAATCTTTAACGCTTGAAATTTGAACCTTCAGTTTTTTCTTTTGGGGGGATTGGCTCTGCTTGCATAAAGAACCAAGAAACTTTGGTACATGTGACCCACTTACTTTCATGCGCAGAGTAAGGTGGCAGGCAAAGGGTCTGTGACAAACTTTGGTACATGTGGCCCACATGCTTTCATCCAAAGAGTAAGGTGAAAGGCAAAGGGTCTGTGACAAACATGTGATATCTTTGTCTTGCAATAGAAGGTGTTACTGAGGTGGCTGGAATCCCTAAATGTCAGGGTTTGCCACAGTGTGTGGCATAAAAGAAAAAAAAACTGACAATCAATTTAATGTGCAGAAACATTGGACTCTCTGCAAGACAAAGATATCACATGCAGCAAAGTTTGTCAGAGAACATTTGCCTTTCACCTTACTCTGTGGATGAAAGCATGTGGGCCACATGTACCAAAGTTTGTCACAGACCCTTTGCCTTCAACCTTACTCTGTGGATGAAAGGATACGGGCCACATGTACCAAAGTTTGCCAGAGACCCTTTGCCTTCCACCTTACTCTGTGGATGAAAGCATGTGGGCCACATGTACCAAAGTTTGTCACAGACCCTTTGCCCTCCACCTTACTCTGTGGATGAAAGGATACGGGCCACATGTACCAAAGTTTGTCAGAGACCGTTTGCCTTCACCTTACTCTGAGGATAAAAGTATACGGGCCACATGTTGCACACATTTTTTTTCTGTTATGCCACACACCATGGCAAATCAGGGACAATCAGGGACTCCAGCCAGCTCACTAACGTCTTCTATTGCAACAGGTCCCATGACTCAAGCAATCATTTTGTCCAATAAGTAAATCAAGGAGATATTTCCCTGTTTGAAGTTTACTCTTCCGTTGATAAGTGAGGAAAAACGTGCATAACCTAAAATTTTGTCCATGATCAAGTCATTCATTTGACCTGATTGTGAGAGTTCTATCCATCTCAGACAGGTCTTTTGAGGTTTGTTTGGAAAATAGGACCATACATATACAGCACTTGAAAATGTGCTTACCTGCCCCTTTTGGGGTGAAAAACTATAGGCCCTGAGCAGTATTTAAAGATATCAGGTCATTCTTAAAGTATAAGACAGCTCATGATTGAGGCACAATTAAACAATTCTCTCTTGATGCAAAAACCTGTTCGATTTTGTATGAATTTTCTTCGTTTGAAGTGTCGATTAATGTGCTGCAGACCGGGGACCTGCAGACTGGTGACCTGTGCCAATGCTTTTAGACTTATACGGAATTGACCAATCAGACAGTTAGGAGATATCAGTTGTTTCTAAGCTGTGACAAAAATGTTCTGAGCTGACTGTCAATGTAACATGTAATAACTCAGGGACAGAACACTGTTTTAATGTTATATGTTTTAATTATAACAAGTACATGTGTGAACAACACTGCAAAATATTACCAAACCATTTTGTTGTGGCAGGAGTAAGTTTCTTGATCATTTCACGAATACTTAAGTTAAAACACGACCCTAGGAGCTTACTACAGTCTCAGGTGACAAGAGTGTTATGAGCTTGGAACAATCATGTCACAGCCGATACAGAATGGCTGAGTTTCATGCTAGCCGGCAGAGCACGATCAAATGTCAATTTCCACTGTCGCACTAGTCGTAAGAATAAAATGCATTACGGAAATGAACATAATATTGTCCAACCTTTTGACAAACTTCACTTTTAACATGCACTGTCTTTACTTCAAAAAAACTCTTTGTTGCACATGGCACAACACTGTCACAAAATATTTTTTTTATTTTTTTTTTATTTTTGCTAATGGAAAAGATAAGGATAAATAAAAATAGCAATTCCATCTAAAGAATAATAAAAACTTCTGACTATGGTCTTTCTTTGTAGGGTCTGACAGGTTATCTACAACAATCATACTTTTAATGATGACCTTACTAGCCCACAAACCTGTAACAAGACAGTAATTTGGCTCTTCCGTCACCGCCCCATAAAACTGGATGATGTTTCTGTGGCTGAGAACACTTAGCACTTGAGCCTAGGTAAAAACATAAACACATCAAAGATGACACAGGCCAGATTACACTGCTGACACATCAAAATAAAATTTGCACAGAATACCTATGGACGCACACACCTGGATACAAATTTGGTTCACCACGCATCAAAGCGATTTCCCTGAGCTAATGTGACATCATTTGGAAGGAATCCCTCGCCAAACACATCTGTTTAAACGTAACAGGACCGAATCCATTGCATATCTACACCAACGCATCTGAGTGAGTGAACAATTATTCTGATTGCTCGATTTAAATCAATGCCAATCAGATAACACAAAGTTTGGGTGTCCAAAGCTTTGCTGAATTTTCAAACTGTTACTCAAAATTTGTTGCCAAAATGTTGATGCAATGAATAGATGATCGGGACTTTTCACCTCATTATCAATATCACAGCTGTACTGTGCTGTGTACCAGTACATTCAAAATAAGACAGGTTAACAAACATTGTTCAGGGTTTAATGTTACTATCAACACTAATTCAGCAATAGCCTAATAGTTACAACAACATCAGGATCATTTAAGGTGCTGCCTCACTAAAAATATAAACCAAAGACCTAGCCAGGCATATGGAGTATATATAGTTGTATTACACTGACAATCAGCCAACCTCACCTGGTTTCACACTCAACACTTTTTTGCCAGCCAATAATTATGAGTATTCGGGGGGTTTTCTTGCCCCTTTCTCATTGTAGTCACCACTATGAGAAACATTGAGTTTTAGACAATTTTTGTATGGAGTTTTCTTGAAATATATTCAAGAGTTTTCCATACATTTTGACAAAAAACATTGAGTTTTCAGATTTCTTCAAAATGAGATCCAACAAGGAAATTGGCTAGCAAAAATACCCTGGTAAAACTTGTAAGCATAAAGATTTTCAGTTCTCAAGACATGAACCAACTTGATATTAACCCATGATATATTACAATATGTTATTGTACACTGTCCCTTAAACTCCAAATTATCTAGTGTTTCATCAACTTAAATTTAATGAATGCCTTCTTAACATACTTGAAAATCCAAATATAAATTATACATATACATGTGTATGTAATTTATAAAATGGTAAAGCATAAAACAGAATTCCTGGTTTCCTCCCACGGCGATGCTGGTCGCCATTGTTTAAGTGAAATATTCTTGAGTACAGGGCAAAACACCAATAAAAAAAAAAATAAATAAATAAAATAAAAACAGGGTTCACAGCTTGAATACATCCAGTGCTTTTATACAAATAAAATAGATTTACACATGATGTAAATAAATGTACAGTACAAGACTGAATACAATTTAAACCTGAAATTAGCACAAATAAACAAATACTTACAGGACTACGGTGGGATTAAATTAGTATAATTCCAAAATGGCGCAAGCAGATTAACACTAACAAAGGAAAAAACCACTGACCTCCTTCTCTAGCATCAGCAGCTTTTTGACGGCTACTTCCTTGTCTCTAGACTTCCACAGTGCTCTATAGACGCTGCCAAATGCTCCTCCGCCACAGCGTTCAAAGAACACCAGATCATCAAACTCAATCTGGTGGAAGCCGTCCATCGCCTCTTTTCACCGAGTCGTTCCACTCTCCTGAAAATATGATCCAACAAATTAGGGTTGAATACTTTGTCCATAAATCCAAGGTAGAAAACACGGGCCAAGGAATCAGTGCTGAATACATAATCCAAACATCCGACATCTACATCCGAAGGTTTGATCTAAAAAAATATTAGAGGTGAAGATGCGATCACAAAAAAAAAAAAAAAAACAACCCAAGGCCGCAAGCTTAATGTAACAAATCAGGGCTGAAAACTTGATTCAAAGAGACCAGGGTTAAAAACATGATCCAAGTAATTAAGGTTGAAAACAAGATCCTAGCAATAGGGGTTGAAAACATGATTAAGTGGTGGTACTTGGGGCTGAAAACATCCTCCAAATTCCTGCAGCTGAAAACGCGATTCAAGTGTCCAGGGCTGAAAACATGGTTCAAGTGTCCAGGGCTGAAAACATGGTTCAAGTTCCAGGGCTGAAAACATGGTTCAAGTGTTCAGGGCTGAAAACATGATACAAGTTCTCAAAGCTAAAAACCTGATCCAAGTCCTCCAGGCTGAAACCATAACCCAACATGGCAAAGTACTTTGGTATGAAAACTTGATCCAAGTATCCAGGGCTGAAAACATGACCTCAGTACCCGGGCCTGAAAACAAGATCGCAGTACTCAGGATTGAAAACACGGTCCAAGAACTCAGGAATGAAAAAAACGACACAAGAACTCATTACTAAAAACATGATCCAAGTATTCAAAAGCTATTTCATGAGCCAAATTCATGTGATGTGATTCAAATTGCACACAACAGAAATGACACGAACTTGGGTTTTGAGCTTTGAGTTGCAAAGCACAGCCAAGAGATGTGATTGAGGATTTCCTTTCTGGGCAAATATCTGCATAGTTGATTTGGGGGTTTTAAAACAAGGGTTACCTGGCACCTCAATGGTAAGTGCTTTACTTTATACTGCTGTTGACCAAACATCAGGCCATCATTAAAAATATGTTTATTGGGGGTAACCCGACCGACCCTCCATAAAAGGGCTCGACTGAAAAGTTTAACTTGGGCTTTAGATGGAATTATTATTTTTATTTTCTTCTCCAAGCTTATTTCTTTAAAATCATTATCTATTTCATTAGCAAGAATAAATAAAAACTTGCCTAACCACCGACCCTAATTTTCACGACGGCTGTGTTTTCCCCCAACAGAGAATTTTTTAAGGAGAGCCTTATAATAATAATAAAATTCACTTACGGAGGGAAATATACACTCAGTGAACACAACAGCTGACCCTCCCTAAAGCCCTCTCCCTCCCACATTCATACAAACTTTCAGCCTGTAGTCCGAAGAAATGCACATTGTTCCACATTGTTGGGCAAGAAAACGAAAGACTAGGTCTGACGTGAGGAGTTTGGTAAGGGTCATCTTCACTATATCAAGCCAGACATTCTGTGTATTGCTATGTGTTTTCTGCCTTGATCAATTCATAACTTTATGTACACCTTTATATCCAACTCTGAAAAAAGATCTTGTGAAGAGTACTCCTGTGATGTTTGCCTCTGTATGAAAGCGCTAATATGACATTAAATTTCTGCTTTAGGGCCATAGAAAAGTCAGTGTGACGTCACTGGTGAACCACATCATCAATATGGTCCATAAAACCCACCATACAAGCAAAACATTTGTCTGCGATTTTAAGACTCACCATAACTTCATTTGTGTGAGGTTTTTCGCTTTAAGACGAGGCAGGCTGTTGTTTTTTAGTAGTTTGCAAATTTGTTCCATAACCCACTGAACACTCTTCTGAAGTTGAAAGACAGTAGGTGCATGTAATGAGGAAATATACACGTATATGCATTGCAGAAATGCAATCACAAGGTTTGTGGCATCAGCTGTCTCTGTTTTCTTCAAACTGATAAAAAAAGTCTTGATATTTTTGCATAGATGTGAGCCACTTGTTCCTATTATTTTTGTTTGCTATCAATGAAGATTCCTAATAATTTATGCTGCATGACATTTTGTATGGACATATTTTCAGTTCTGAAACTGAGATCCGTGTTTTCAAGATATCTGAATTTCTTGATTCCTCTCAGCAAAATGGATGCAGCTTTACCTTGGTTTATTACTATTTTTGTTTATGGAACACCCAGATGGATTTGAGGGACGTAATTGTCAAGAGATGATAAAATGTCAGTAAGATGTGTTCCAGAATAATAAATTGTGTTAAAATCAGAAAACAGTTCTATATCTGTATGTTTCTAAAGGTATGGTCGTGTAAAACTACCGAACTTTCTCCATAATATAACTGTGACACCTTGAAGCAATCTGCTCTCCCTATCATTATAGAATTCATGTTGTATGAAGGGTCAGCGTGCAAATTCAGTGCACATTTGATTCATCTTTAAAACCACTTCACTAGCACCAAGAAATAGGGATATATAATATTATAGTCAATCTGTATTACAAACTTCATCAAACCTTATGTATGCACACTTACTGAAGCCCTAGGTCATTTAGTGTAAATTTTTAGAAAAAAAAAAAAAAAAAAAAATATGCTGAATAGATCTTAATTTTGTATATATTTAGAAATCCCAGAAAATATCCTTCGGTAGAAACTTTTATTTTTTACCTGATTATGTGAAATTGAAAATTATATGAAAAACCTCTCAGTGGTCTGTATGGCAAGAAGTTGGACACTATTTCGCCACGGATGTTTACAATTCGTGTTTCAAAATTACAAGTACATTTACCTGTGATATCAGACGCTATTAGTTCACAGATTGATGAATTCTCCTAAAGCCATAACATGTAGTTTACTGAATCAAAGGTTTTGTCTAATAGTACGGCCTAGAGACATGTCAGTGCATGCATAGCTTTCAATGGCACAAAAAATGAAAGGAAAATAAAAGTGACATTTTTTAAACTCTGAACGCGATTCTTTATCAATACATAAATACAACTGGCTCTGGGGCCTCCGTGGGGCGTCAGTGTGGCGTTATGACCCGAAGCCTCACACCAATACAGTTGCTGTTAAGCCCAGCTCACACTGGCTTCCTCTCAGGCTGTACATGAGAAGGTCTGCCAGCAACCTGTGGATGGTGGTGGGTTTCCCCCGGGCTCTGCCAAGTTTCCTCCTGCCATAATGCAGGCTGCCATTGTAAAAGAGAAATAGTCTTGTGTATGGTGTAAAATTGCCTTATTGGTTGGCTTATATTTAATAATACGTAGCGACTGCTGGCCACCCTTAGCATGAGGGCTATGTGGACCTGATTTAGGTTTTTGAAAGGTGCTACTCCCTCGTTCAGTTCTGCTGCATGCATGTTAAATTCTTCTTGAATACACATAAAGCACTTTAATTCCGACAGTTGAAATATTTGCGAACTTTTTTCCACAATCGCTATTTAGCATTACCTTACCATTCTAAAGTAAATCTTAGCCAAAGCAGACAATACGGTCTGCCGGCACATCCTGCCATGGTTTTTAAACATGTGAGCTCATGTTCATCACGGCCTGACCTTTCCGTGACATCATATCTTGGAATTTACATCCATACTAAACAAATCTACCACTTCAATCAATCTGCATAAAGGTCAACCACTGATGCACATATGTGGGGATCAACAACATGGCTTCTTGTATCAAGTTGTCAACAACACGAGTGTAAGTCACTAATGTGAATTATCTTGGATTTACTGGACACAAAAGTCCGAGAATGTGAAAAAATTTGGCAGAGGAACTGGGAATGTGTTGGTGAACAAAGCTGATCTCAGCTTTACCGATTTCATGAATGTCCTCATTCATTTTACATGGACTAACCTACATTTACATACCATTATTTTAACATGCATAGCTCCACAGCTCTATGCCTATCCCCATATTAAAAGATCACAGGCGAGACCCTTGGCTGGGCGTAAAGCACCATTCAAATAAATAAATACAAACAATTGGTGGTGTTGTCTTTTCTTTTAAATATTAGGGGAAAGTGGAACTTATCGCAATATAGCGAGGGTGTAAATCTGCTATTAGAGGAAAAGTACAGACAGTTCGATGACAACAGATTAAATCAAAAATGTACAATCACTCTGTTGTTTACTGATCATCACTTTTAACTGTCTTGTCCTATTATGATCACTGTCGTAGAATTCGACGGCCTGATGAGACAAGACTTGGTGAACGAACACTTTGGCCGATCAAATATAATCTTGCTCTCCATGCGAGTTTGACTAAAACAGCTTAGTAAGAACTGAAGTACGCATAAAAGCGTCAATAACAACTGAACTGGAGATCGATGCGTGACCAGATGAAGCCATGCGCTGCATCCACACGAGGTCGTGGCCGTAGGCAGGGCAACGAAGTCACCATACATATATAGACAGATGTTGATCATGAAAACCAAACCTCACGCTTGCTGTTGTGACGGCGCGCAGACGATTAAAAGAATAGCACAATTAGCATAAACAGACAAGGATCGATTACAATATTTACCCTTTGTCCAATCTCGTGGCCAGACAACATTGCCTCTATCATTAGCACGAGGCCCTGACGTCGTCTTGGCTGATCTAAACTTTGTGTGTACACGACGGAAATGTGTATGCCATAAACAAGTCTGCTCTAAAGTGGTTGTCGTAATAGGCTGTGTGTATCCAAATTGAGTTGTTCATCATCGGTTGATATCGTAAAACCAGTGGACTGATGTATTGTTAAATGGCAATGTGATGACTTTTAATTAAGAAGGTTGTAATTCCAAACACACTTTACCCAGTCAACCACCTGGTAACGACAACCACTAGTGAGTCGGTAATATATGCGGTCACTGTCAGCATGGACGAAAAACAGGAAGGCTTCAGTGACGAGCATACATGTACGATGGCATTTCTTCTACCGTTCTCAAGAAGCAAAGTTAATTTTGGAACAAACATACGCTCAGTCACATGAGGTAATGTTTTTGTTTTGAAAACACCCCAGGTTTGAGTTGTCACAAGATATATCTATCAATGGCATGACTCATGTGTCTACACGTACTACTATTAGTGATACTAGCTACATAAAGCATACCGAGGCATAAGACAAATCGGCATTGCAGAAGTCTCTCGAGATCACACTGGCTTTGGACGAGACAGGGTGGGAGCTCTCACGCTCAACAACAACAGTAATTGCTAATGCGCGTGAAATCACGGGAGTTCCCAGTCCCTGTGGGTCCCAGCAATGCCGATTCGGCTTATTGCAGAGGAATGGGTTGAAGTGTCACTGGGTATAGCTTACAATGCCATGTTTATACTTGGCTACTTGTATAGTGTAATTCTCCAGAATTTTTAACTTTTGCACTGTCACTTTAATGAGTCGTTTGAAGAAATGAGTGTGCCCTGGATAAACAACTAACCATTGGTAAATTGATGACAAATCTTCCAGCATTGTGGCATATCGTCTTCCATATTATACTGGTGCATGATGTGTGATAAAAGCCCTGGTCCACTGTTGCTCAAATATTGCAATAAGAATACCACCAGGGAATACAGGAAACCCATGGGAAAGCCTGGAATTGAGAGTAAACTACATGACAGTACACAAATGAGTCAGGATCTAAGCTATCCCTGATCACCTAGGCTGGTTGTGGCCTGTTGAAAAGACTCAGAGTTGCAGACATGGTTATGTCTTTTACTTCTCATTTTAAAGCAAAATTTCCTTTTATGGCAACTATTTTTAAAAGTTAGGATTTCAAATTGTACAGTGTAGGCTATGTTAGCTGAGTGTTTTCAGTGTTTTTTATGGCCAATTTCTTTTTTGGAAACTCAATTTGAACACGTCAGAAAACTCAATACTTTTCTTGAAAATGTATGGCAAACTCAATACAAAATTTGTCTAAAACTTTATTTTCCACTATTTCTCATATTGGTGTCCACAATGAGAAAGTGGCTGGAAAAAACCCTGGTTTTCTGTGGCTAGTGCATCATAATGACCCAGAAGCCTCCCACCAATGCGGTCGCTATGAGTTCAAGCCCAGCTCATGCTGGCTTCCTCTCTGGCCGTATGCGGAAAGGTCTGCCAGCAACCTGCGGATGGTCATGGGTTTCCCCCGGGCTCTGCCTGGTTTCCTCCCATCATAATGCTGACTGCCGTTTTATAAATGAAGTATCCTTTGATACGGTGTAAAACACCAATCAAATAATCAAAATCAAATGAACAGTAGGAGTGGGCGGATGTACAAATTTCCTGTCCAAGATTGGAAGTGAAACAAGCACTCTTTTACCACTTGGTCATCTACTGCTCCTCAGCAACTAATGTATTACAGCATTACACTTAACCAAGGTTTCTCAGAGTGTTGTGGGTGACTTGGTGGTTCAGTTAGTTAGCATGCTAGCGCGGTGCAATGACACCTCACCAATGCGGTCGCTGTGAGTACAAAATCCAGCTCATGCGGGCTTCCTCTGTTTCCCTCGTGCTGTGTCCGGTTGTCTCCGACCATAATAGAAGTGAAATATTCTTGGGTACACTGTAAAACATCCTTGAGTACATTGTAAAACATCCTTGAGCACACTGTAAAACACCAATCAAATAAATGAATAATTCTGTTATGCCTTGTGTTTTCCTACTACATACAACGTTCAGTGTCAGCGACTCTAAATTCAGGGACGTGAATCAGAACATAATGACGTCACGACTGGCGTCACAATACCTGACCATGGGTGACATCAAAAAACTTGTCCATCAGATTTATCGGCACGGACGACTATTAAGTCACGCGATTCCATGAATAAAATATATTGCACAGTAAAGGTTGAATACCTAAATATTGTTGTTTGAGTGGTGAAAATGATAACTTTTGTGCAACATTCTATGTATTATTTATGTTATAACCGTATCATGATTTTGTATATGTTAAGGAAGTTTGTAGGCAATGGTTTTAGTTGTAGGCCTTTGATGACATGTATATAGCATGACGTCTTGTATGGTTTGTCTTCTTGCAAACCATACAAGGTAGAAATGTTACAATTTACTATCTTGTATTATGACATCATCAAGTTGAGCTCAGATTGAATAATTATAAAATAAAATATTTCTTTTTGTGATGTCATTGCGTCTGGCTGTGAAAATCAGTATGAAATGACAAAAGTGATAGGCCTGTTTCATTTTTATCAGTGGAGAAAATCCTAGTATTTCACTGATGTATGAACAACAAACAACACAACAGAAAGCACATGAAGAAATTTATGCGAAAAAATAATAAGAAATTTGTGAAACCAGTAAACAAAAATTTATTTCTTGGTAACAACTTCTAGGGGGGAACCTCAGCTTTTCAGGGGAGATGGGCTTTTCCCAGAGGCTCATACTGTTGTTGACAGCGGACAAGTGAATGTAGGGGCGGCTGGGTAGAATGCTGTTTAATGTGTGCCCCATTTGATCATATTCCCGTCTAATTCATATGCAAAAATTTTAAAGGAGGTATAATAGAACAGAAATAATGATTCTTGTTCTAGTCAATGTTGCTTGTTTTACATGTACAACAATGAATGTGGAAGAGTTGAAATTTTAGAATTCTGACACCTTCTGAAAAATATGATGGTGTTGTGTGTGTATTTTCAGATATAGTTCCCATGGTGATTGCAGCATCATGACAGACCCTGCGGATCTGACATACTCTGCAGAGCAGATTCAGCGCCTGTTGAGATGCCCAGTTTGCTTAGACCGATACCAGCAGCCTAAACTTCTGCCCTGCCAGCACACCTTCTGCCTGAGCCCGTGTTTGGAGGGTGTAGTGGATGTAGCCACTCGGACTATCCGGTGCCCTGAGTGTAGAGCAGAGCACAGATTACCCAATAGGGGTCTCTCTGGGTTGCCCCAAAACTTGACCATCATCAGCTTCCTGGAGCTTCCCTCTCCGACCAGCGGAGCAAGTGGATCCACACCAAGAGACCCACTGAGTGCCCCAAGGAATGAAGGCACCCTCGGAGGTCATTGTGCTGGCTGTGGTCAAACGGGGACTCTGGTACTTTGCCCCCACTGTCACGATCAGATTTGCGAGTCGTGCTCCCGCTCGCATGCCTCGCAACTGCGCCAAGACATTGCCAGACTTGTTGGCCAGATGAGGCGAGGACTGCCCAAGCTGTCAAAAATGTCCTCTCTGACAAGCCAGAGATCGGACCAGCTAAAGCAAAACTGCGAAGCTGTGTCAACGGCCATTCAAGATGCCATAGAGGGCTTGATCAAAGAACTGAAGGCACGTCAAGTCATGCTTAAGAGCGAATTAAACACGTTTCTCTTAGGAGAGCAGCACTCGTATCGCCTGATTCAAGAGACGCTCGAGGTGGAAGCGGCCACTGTGTCAAGTTTCTGCGACCTGACAGAATCGGTACTGCAGTGCCCTCCAAACGAGGTGCTCATTGGGGACTTGGTTCCCATACAGCAGCAGTGCACTGAGCACCTCCAGACAGTCCGAACCCAGAGCAACGCCCTGGACGGACTGCCAGCTGTCAGACAGCCACGCTTTGTGTGCGACACGCGAGAAGCTTTGAACATCATATCCAATCTTGGTGAGCTCGTCGTGAATACTGGACCCAGTCTGACCTCTTTTGGGATAGGCAGTCTTCCATCTTCATCTGTGAGACAACCTGCGTTCAATGATACCTCTTCAACCTCCAGGTCATTGATCCTCTCAGACGGAACTGATTTGTCTCCGCACGGAAGGCAGGTGTTGAGGTACCTTCGGAGACTTCCCGTAGATGAGAGCAGTGCATTGCAAGCAGCACCAGTGGAGGCTCAAGCGAGGGTTAGAAGCTTCGCTGACCAGAGAGGAGCACTGCTGAACCGGAGAAACCCAAGGGATAGAAACAACTCCGACAGAATCGCTGGCTTGATTAGTGGAGAGCCAAACTGTAACAGGCCTCGTCGGACTTGGAACGTCAACAACCGTGTCAGGCCGTTAGAGGTTCCGACTTTGGAGAGGTCAGATAGCAGAGCGGAGAGTGCAGTCGAGGAATCACCAGGGACAAATTCTGATACTCCCTCCAGGCCAAGTGGAAATGGCGAAGAACCAGCGAGGAGACAGACAGGCAATCCCCATGCCCCACGGCATCCTGTCCCGGCACCTGTACGCTTTGACATAGACATTAACGTAAACCTCGAAGACCTTGCAGATGACCTTGAAAACACCATAACCTTTCGGTACAGCACTGGCGACAGCAGCTTTGTGTCCACGCCCAGGAACAACTACCAGCAAAAAGGCCGATCCATTTTGAGATTTGGGGAGAGAGGGAATGGACAGAACCAATTCACCTGGCCCAGGGGGGTTGCAGTTCACCCGCTGACCAATGACATTCTGGTGGCTGACAGCAGCAACCACAGAATACAGATGTTTGATGAATGTGGCCGCTTTGTGAGGACCATTGGCTCTTACGGTCAGGGGGAAGGCGAGATTGACTGTCTAGCCGGGATCACCGTGAACCCTGCCGGGGAAATCATCATCGCAGACCGATACAACCAGCGCGTCCAGGTCTTCGACTCTAACGGACAGTTCAAGTCTAAGTTTGGTGCTGAGGGCTCAGAAGATGGTCAGTTAAACTACCCCTGGGGTGTCGCCTGTGACCCACAGGGCAACATCTACATCTGTGACAAGGAGAATCATAGGGTGCAAGTCTTCAGGCCTGACGGAACTTTCCTGCGCAAATTTGGAGAGCTGGGAAGCCGGCCAGGACAGTTCGAAAACCCCAATTATGTGGCTGTGAGCTGTGATGGTAAAGTTTACGTGACAGACAGCAGTAACCATCGTATACAGGTTTTTGATGAAAACGGTGACTATATGTTCACATTTGGAGTTCAGGGGACACAGAGGGGCCAGGTGAAATACCCCAAAGGGATTGCAGTAGACGAGCAAGGATTTGTGCTTGTGGCCGATAGCGGGAACAATAGAGTCCAAGTCTTCAGACAAGACGGCCGCTTTTATTGTATGTTTGGGTCCTGGGGAAGCGAAAATGGTCAGTTTAAAGGCCTAGAAGGTGTTGCAATTATGCAGAATGGAAACGTGGTTGTAAGTGACAGAGAAAATCACAGGATCCAAGTCTTTTAGATCATTCTACGAGATTGCAGGCATGAAGAGATTGAACACGAGCAGGGTGCGAACGATACAAGATTGTGTACGCTGTGTGCTTTATTTGCCGAAGACTGACATATAAAGATTATGTATGGACATTGTATGGTGGATTTCCAAGGCATATTCAATGCATAATGTATGCTTTGTTTCAGTGTGTATCCTATTATGCATGGGTTGTTAGTTGTAATCAACAGTTTGTGGGGTTAATTGCGCGATTTATTTTATCGTGCCCGGCCTTCCGTACAGTTCGCCTGAGCAGAGATATGATGAGGCATTTACTTGAGTAATTTTTTATAAGTATTTTTGCTGATGAAGCACATGTATTGCTTTACTCAGAAGTAACCCTTGACTCCTGAAGTATTGTTTTACTCCTGATCAAACACTTGTCCCATGAAGTCATGTTTTACTCATGAAGCATTGCTGTACTCATGAAGCATTGCTGTGCTGGTACTCACAGAATATTTTGTTCATTATGAAGTATTGCTTTACTCTTGCAGTGTTGCTTTACTCAGGTAGTATTGTTCTACTCTTGAAGTACAGCTTAACTCTTGAAAGTATTGCTTCACTCCTGATTTATTGCATTACTCCTGATTTATTGCTTTAATCCTGAATTATTGCTTTGCTCATGAAATAGTGGTTTATTCTTGAAGAAATGCTTTGTTAATGAATTATTGCTTCTCTCATGAGTAAAGCAATAACTCATCTGTGCTGGTGAAGGTGTATCAGAGGTGAATTTCTTTGAATTACATCATTAAGGCTACACATGCAATAGAGCTGTTGAATATTTCTCGCCTTCTGTGTTTCAACCTTGCAAGTTTTGCATGTACAGTATTATCCCATGCCTTCTGGCATCCAAGCACAGACGGTAAGCAGTTTGTTGGGGATCAATTAAGTCCATTCTGATCAGTGTCGATTGTGAAAGGTGATGGTCTAGTGCTTGGTGATTGTTGGGCCTTGGTGAAACTTGCATTGAGCGGTTTGATGTTGTAGCAAGCCACTTCTCTGTCACTAGTATGTACCCGTGAGCCACACGTGGGGAAAGTTTGCCAGTGGCATTGTGTCACGACATTTTTGGTTCTAAAACACCTCGGACTAAGCACAAAAATAAATATATATCTCTGTACCTTCAGTCGAAAAATTGCCATTCTTGAGTATTTATGTGTTGTATTTGACAGATGTTGTTATTAATTCTTGGAAAGGTGATTTTATTATGTGATATATTATTTTGGTGAAAGAAATTCATTTTCCTGGACAATATTACAGTTTTACACTTTACATGTAAAGAAAAAAATTTTTGTTTATTCCTTGTCTTTGAAAAAGTCATATTTTGGGATCTTTTGTGTCTGTGATACGCATATACTAGTATTCTATAAGGGTGTGGAATTTTTGTTGTTATTGCTTCGTTAAAAGGTCAATTTATTTTATATATATATTTTGTTGGTTTCATTGGTGTTAATTTGGATTTGAGGACTGGGTTGGGGGAGGTGCTCAGATAATTCTGATACTAACTTGAATATCTGTAATGTACAATCAGTGATATGGTCTAAAGCGGTCCCAGGGAATACCTTTTTTCATAGATGTATATAATTTGTAGTTACATATCATATTACGATTATCTACTCGTCCTACCTTATCACCGCTCCAAATTCTAAAGACAAGTTTTGTTAAAGTGAAAGACAGCGCATGATCATAGTTACGTTTGTCAGTAAAGTTGGACAATATGATGTTTATTTAGTTGAAGTATTTTTTTTTTCTAACAGCTACTATATGACAGTGGAAATTGACACTTAACCGTGCTCCGTAGGCTAACATCAAATGCAGTCATTTTGTGTGAGCTGTGATGTAATTGTTCCAAGCTGAACACTCCTCAAGTGAGACTGCAGTAACCTGCTAAGGTTGTTGTTGAAACTTAAGTATATATCTAAATTTATAGCATGAAATGATCAAGAAACTTACTCCCACCACAACACAGTGGTCTGGAAATACTCTGCAGTGTTGTTCACCCATTTTTTTTTCAATTAAAATATATAACATTAAAACAGTGTCCTGTCCCTATGTTATTACATGTTACAGGGGCAGTCAGTGAGGTCCCTATGTAATTACATGTTACATGAACAGTCAGTGAGGTCCCTATGTTATTACACGTTACAGGGACAGTCAGTGAGGTCCCTATGTTATTACATGTTACATGAACAGTCAGTGAGATCCCTATGTTATTACATGTTACAGGGACAGTCAGTGAGATCCCTATGTTATTACATGTTACATGAACAGTCAGTGAGGTCCCTATGTTATTACATGTTACAGGGACAGTCAGTGAGGTCCCTATGTTATTACATGTTACATGGACAGTCAACTCTGAAGCTTTACATCACAGCTTATGAACAGCTGATATCTCTTAGCTCTCTGATTGGTCCATCTCTCATAAGCTTAAAAGCATGGGCACCCCCAAATCCCCAGTTGGCATCCAATTGCTCCACACTTTGAAGGAAGACCCAGCAACGAATTCACAAAAATTCGAACAGGTTTTTGTATTCAAAACAGAAATTTGTAATCATCTTAATGACCGGAGCCTAGATCATGGGCTGCCTTTTACTTTCAGACTACATGTAAGCCTAAAGGTTAGTGTGATCATGTTTATTACTGTTGATTGGGATGCTTTTACATGTACCTTTATCTTCAGTTAATTGTCAGTATATTTGCCTAGGTTGTCTGTCTCTAAGACGTACGTTTAAGTTGCTTTTTTTTTCTTTTTTTTTTGGTGGAAAGTGTTTATTAATTGTAATTTATGCCTTGAAACTGTGGTGGGTGGGGGCATGTGCAAGCTGAAAGTGGTGTTGCGAAGTTATAATATCGCCACTTTGTCGACTCTTTTCCCATGGCATTCATTTGTATCTATTAAGAGTACATCAGCGGGATGTGAACAGGATAGAGGGAATGACTGGTTAAGGCTTACCATATTTCAATCATCTCGTCGAAGGCGACTGGATGTGCAAAGCTGGGCCTGTGACATCAGACTTTAAAATCTTTCCCTTGACCTTGTCGAACCCCAAGGTGAGGGCAGGGCATAGTCTATATCCCACTCAAAACTAGATGATAGTTAGTGGTTCCGACAGACTGTAACCTGTTATGTTATAATGTTATAATACAGTGCAGGTACAAAAAAAAAAAGAAAAAAAGAAAAAAAAAAATGAAAGTGAAGAAATTAGAATTAAAACTTGACCGAAAGAATACAAACATATTAATATGTTGACGAAACATCAGTGGAGTGAGAAATATTCACCTGCACAGCATCCTGTAACAATTTAGAACGCATTGTCAATTGCTTCCACGTTCAAGTTCATGCCTTGCCTAAACTTAAATTGTTGTATAATGTGTATTACATTAAAGTGATACACAGCCCTGCAGAGGGTTGAAGTTTCAAATGAATGACATGTACATTGTAGGTCAACTCAAGCAGGTGCAGACCACTCTGTTTATTTATTTCATTGGTGTTTTATGCTGTACTCAAGAATATTTCACTTATACGACGGCGGCCAGCGTCATGGTGGGAGGAAACCGGGCAGAGCCCCAGGGAAACCCACGACCATCCGCAGGCTACTGGCAGACCTTCCCACCTATGGCCGGAGAGGAAGCCAGGATGAGCTGGACTTGAACTCACAGCGACTCCATTGGTGGGAGGCTTCGGGCCATTGCGCTGCATTAGCACGCTAACTGACTGAGCCACGGAGGCCCCCACAAAATTTTAAGAACACCAGCCAACCTTGGGTCTTGGTATGCAAATTAGCTGTCATGCTGCGCTCTATATCTGGTTATTCAATATTCAAGTAGTCTGGCATAACATTTGAGGAATGTAAGGCTTTGCTGGCTTAATTGTTAAAGACGATTAACAACTGCAGCTCAAACACATAAGGCGTTTCAGCAATATGACTGTGATGAATGAATGAATGAATGCTTATAGGTTAACGCCCTACTCAAGAATATTTCACTTATATGCAGGCAGTGTCTCCTTGGAGCAGGACGGATTTCCACCGTGTCTTTTATCTGGTGCTGCCTCACCGAGACGACTTGCCGAAGACACCCAACAAGCCCCCTCATTATACACACATTACATTATACTGACACCGGGCCGACCAGTCCACCCTCTATCCTCTTATTGCTGAGCTCCTAGCGAGGAAGCAGGATGTACCAGTTTTTAAAGTCTTGGGTATGACCTGACCCAGGTTTGAACCCAGATCTCCCTGTCCGAAAGCGGGATTGTGATGAAGTCAGGAATAATAATGTGTGTGCATACACACAGCAGACTGTAAACCATGCGTCTATGTTCACCCCAAAAGTATTGTGCGCGAATGAACTGATGGATAAGCCTAGCCGCAATTCTGGTCATCATGACTTACAGGTATGGTTTGCAGTTCAGAAAGAAACTAAATAGACTGTAGTTCTAAATGAATTTGCAGATCTACTGACAAACCTGATAGCTGACATCAAGAGACCCTTGGCATTTCAATCAATTTTGGCCGAAATATATCACTGTCCAAACACTAGTCTTGTCTGAAAACTTAGATATAACCATGGAAGTACTTGGGGCAGACCTCCCCAACTGGGGCCCTTCATGTCCTTCGTTCACTTGAATTTGAGTTTTTTCAGCATTTCGTGTTCTGAATCTTTGGAGAGCATGTAAAAACCTGGCATGGTCGTCTGTAGTATTTCATCAGTCCACATGCCCTATCTCTGGGCAAGAACGAGAAGACAGCTGCCTACATTTTCAGTTAGCGTTTTCAGATTTCGTATGTACAGGATATGTATGTAGACCTACTTTGTGTCGCACAAGATCCCTGTATAAAATTGGGTTGGCGATCCTAGTAAGATTTATGCTGGATTTAAAAAAAAATCATACCTGCAGTATAATGAAACAATTAAAATGTTAAAATTTGTGCTATTCAACTGCTCTTCTCTTTGTATTAATGTTCTGGAGTAATGATTTGGGAGGGGGGGAAGGCAAAGACACCACTGAACTCATTACTTTAATTGCAGGGGTGGGGGGGGGAAGAGGAGGGGAGGGAGGGGCATGTCTGGAAGGCCAGGATCTAGGGGCCTGATGGCCCCAGATGCATTCTAAGCAAATTCTAGCAAGTAAAGTGAGAAATGGGTTGGTTTCACAATATTTGTGATAAACCTGCCGACAGAAAATCACTTTGTACATGTTCATACAAGCTTTCAGAAAAAAGTCAGGTAGACGCTTAAATAAGTTTTTTCCGAAGGCTCGCATGAACATGTATAAAAGTGATTTTGGGTGTGTTGTTCATCACAAATAAAATGAGAAACTGTAAAAATGTATATCAATCCCGCATCACATATTTCGAAATCAAAATTCTGGTTTGGAAATATTTCAATCCATATTCTTGTACGATATGCATTGTTAAACATTCTAATTTCACATCCCGGAAATAACATAACATAACAATGAAATAACATAGAATGAATCATCTGAAACCTCGGGGATCCATCAAAATCACCTCAATCACTCTCCAATCCACCCTTCCCTCCTCCCCCCCCCCCCAAGAATTCCTTGGCTACATGGTACATGTGAATGTACCTATCCAAGTACCCGCAATTGTGTGATATTCAAATCATGTCTGCATCATTAGCAAGTCATTTTATGCGCTTTCCATAACCTCACCACATACATCATGTTAATGTTGTCATACTTAATTGCCTCTTTGTTAATAAGTCTCATCACAAACGTTTACGTGTGGTTGATAAATATATCGTCTCCCACAGGTTGCTGTGCATTCATACAATAAAGTACTAACTTCCTTGACTTCGTGTTATGATATATACCTCATGGAATAGAGGAAAATAATGATGGCTTAAAATTGCCTCTTCTGGGATTCAGGAACATGTACGAAAATGATAACTGAAAATTGCAGGTATTGCCTCTAGCCCTGTAGGAGTGATAGGGTTTGTGGGCATTCTCATAATAAGGTTAGTCTTTCAATCTGAATTCATTTGATGAACAAAATGGATTGGTATTTTTTTTTCTTGTCTATTCAAAGCTATGTTTTCAATTGCGTGTACCAGTGTGTTGAAATTATTGTTTCGCATGTTTTGGCAATAAAATACCACGAACTGTGGACGTGCTTTATAATGCCCAAGTTACTTCATAAGTTATTAGAAGTCCACATAAGTTAACCTGTAGGACACCTATTGAAATCATTAGGACTGTTGGCCAATATTGGTCAGGGGGTCCGTCCGCCCGACCTCATCATTGTAAAGGCTCTATCTCTAGGACGATTTAACCCAAGTTCAGCAAACTTATAGCACACATACACATTGGCGTGACGAAGAACCCTCTTGATTTTCTGCAATTTTATGGATAGCTGGTATTTTACATAATATCTCTAGGAATTTGTATCTTTTCGTTACATTGTACATGTTCTTATGGCTGTGGAGTTGAATGGTATATTTATCATGGGTCTATTGGTGAGAATCGCCAGAGGTCTATTACAGGGGCATGAAGAAATATGCAAAAATTTCCGGAAGTAGTTTCACCGAAGTACTCAGTTTAACGAAATTGACTGTGTGTTATGGTCAAATATTAGCTAACTTTCGTGATGTTTTCTTCATTGTTTTGTTGGAGTTTATATACAATGATTAAGCATTGAATAAAACTTTTTATTATGTCTGCAGTGGTGCTTTCATTTATTATCCTTCTAGTTTTATGTCTCAAAAGGTCATCAAATGCGCTTGCGCTATTTTCAGGATGGTAACGGTAAATGTTATATGTAACAGTCGATACACCGACTACCTGTGGTAGCGTATGTAACGAAAAGATTTACATCATGTGAAATAGCCTACATAGATGTATTTAACAGTTACTACTTGTATGCAGGTCTACCTTGAGGCAATCAAGCGCTTGGATAGTCATTAAAATGGTGGCAGTAAAGAATAATGTGGAAGTTAATTATCAGGCGACAGGTATGCCATTTGACCTGACCCCTTGGGTTACTGCCCAAGAATAACAGGCTGGACTAGAGTAAAAACCGGAATTGAGGGAGTGTTAGTCTATCCGGATGCAGTCAGGCTGTTATTTTAAAAGTCTGACATTCATCGCAACTCTGAGTCCATCACCCGCAGTCCAAACTATCACCGCAGGTCTCCAAACCCGAAGTTGATGGAACTGCTTTCGATGAGGTCAGCGTTCAAGTCACGTATACCCCTTGGGTTACAGCCCAGGGATATATAATAGACAAGTACATTGCCTGTGACATTTACAACCGGTGCAAATTTTCCAGGCAATGTCCCACCAGAAGTGTTGCTCAAAGTTGGAAAACAGGCAATTGTTGTAAGTGCGTTAGATTAAATAATCAAATTTGTCCCACGAAATAAAGTACTGTGATCCAAATGACAAACAGAAGACATAGCATAGAGGCAAAACTGTGTGAAAATAAGGCCTTTTCAGTGACAAACTCAACGGTGCAAGCGTTCTCTTTCACAAGAGCAAAACAACAACAACAACGGCATATTATTTTTCACTGTGTAATCAGCTTCAGTAGGCCTCGGATTCCAGGCAACCGAAAATCGCCGCCTGCTGCTGCCTACCAATGAACACCCAGATATACATATGAACTTTCGTTTCTTAGCAATCACATCCAAAATAAGCTTCATAAACTGAATTAATGGGATAATAGGATAAGGACACATTTAACTTATTTTATAAATTTTACTAATAGTACGCAAGTTCTGCTTTCATGGTTTCCTAGCAAAGCTCACATGACATTTTTGGCCTTTCCATCTCTTTGCCTTCTGTTTCAGGGTAAGTTTAACAGTGGTTCTGTGCATATGAGTGCCTGCAGGCATTTGTTTGCTATTATAGACTTTTAATGAGCATATTATTAAACAAATATCGTGAAACATTTGCAGCTTTCTGCACAGTTTTAGTTTTGTACTGAAAGAAATGTGTTGCCCAGTTTCGCATAATTGTTGACTTACAGAAATATGTCATTTTCATATCTATCTATCTATCTATATATATATATATATATATATAATTTTCAATATTTATTTATTTACATATGTATATTTACATATGTGTATGTGTATACTGTAAAAATTAATGACCTCAAATTTTATTTCTTGTTTTGCTTAAACATTTGCCTGTTTAAGTTAAAAATGTGTTTGTAAGCGCTTAAGATGTACGAAGATAAATTAAAACCTTATTCGCTTAATGATAAACCACAAAGACAGACGCGATTTACAGAAAACGGGTGACACAACCACGTGGTCGACTGTGGACGCTTCCATTTTGTTTCAGTCACATGACCCCTCTGGGATGTTGGCAATGCTCATTACAGCCACCCCAATTGCCCATACATTGACGTGGCATGTGCAACGACGTTTCATCCACGTCCGCCATTTTAAGTAGTTTACAGGTTCTGATAGGTATAAAAGATCTGGTCATCACGGGGTATTCAAAGCGATAGATAGTTTGGATTCAAGTAAGACGATATTCTTACTTACAGGTAATTTGAAAGAACACATTCTTGAGTTCTTATATTTTTTACTTTCGCGACAAGAATGTTGTGAAAACCGGCACTCTACATTTTTTACTGGGAGGTTTGTTGAAGACCTGGACGAAGTGGTTTTGATTTATTTCAAGTTTTACCTTGCTTTTCCATAGAATTTATAGGTATGTGGCCGATAGGTGCGAAAGATTCAAATCCGCCTGTTACGCTGTAATAATATTCAGCTGGTATTGATAAACAGGCTAGATCTAGATGTTAGTCACACACCCAATCACTCGTACATGTCGATGACACCGGCGCCGGTAAGTCAGGGTTACGTTAACAGTTCTCGATTGCTGCATTTGTCTTAAATATTAAATATTCTTAAATAGTACACATCTTTCCTGTATAGGGTACGCCTTGTGTTGCTATTTTTTTCATCAACAGCTACATGTAGGGTTATGTTTATTGGATTATCATCCAACATGTCTTGGTATGCGATGTAATCCTGTAGGCCCACAGGTATCTAAACAGTCCAACCATTATTAGATTTAATGATATGAAGTATCCTGCCATTTATAAAATCGACCTAATTATACCTTAACCTCAACTCCTGCAATGGGCATTGATCCAACATGTACAATATTTGCAAATTTATGTCACCTGGTTCTATTTATTTAATTGATTGGTATTTTACGTACTCAAGAATATTTTAGAGCAACCAGCATTGTGGTGGCCAAACAGACACACCCGTAGCCACAACTGCTCCGACTTGGAACTTGTTGATTTTACCATTTGTACATCCAGAATTGGCAAAGGAAGTTGATTTGTGCAAGTTCCAACATGGTGGCAAGGGACCTGTTTAGGTGAGCGAGTGAGAGATATTTTGTTCCTGGTGAGTCACTGCAACGAAGTGGGAAAATATGAGTAGGGAGCGGGCTTCCCTTGTGTTCTTGCTTCACATGAAGTGCACTTGTAGGGACGCCTGGACTAAATTGAAAGGCTCAAGGACGAACTTTGAAGCTGGTAGCATTTGTGAAGATGGTACATAGGTTTAGTAACCATAGGAGCAGTTGCGGCTAGGGTTCTGCCAGTTTGCCCACCATAATTCTGGTCGCCCTAAAATTTTCTTGAATATAGCGTAAAACCGCAATCAAATAAATAAACAGAACGAGGTGACAAATTTGCAAGCATTTGCGACGATGGTACATAAGTTAGTTCAGTAACCATCAAAGTAGTTGCAGATAGTAGATCCAGAGGGAGACTCGCGTCTATCTGCAGGTTGCTGGTGGGCTTTCCCACGCTGGAGATTAAGCCAACGTGAGCTGCATTTGGACCCCAGTTATCGCATTGGTGAGAAGCAACTGGCTTATTATGCTGCACCAGAGCGCAACCCTGTCCACCTTGTTCTACGGTGGAATATGGTCTTCGCATTTTTCAATTTAGTTGCAGTGGCAATACAACAGAGTTCAAATTAACAGTGGCATTCTGGCATGCTCACTACATTAAATATTTGTTTTTTGAAACCCTACATTGTGAATTATATTCACATTCCGAGTAACTGAGAGCAAAAACAGTGGAGGGAAACTGAAAAAAAATGGGTGCTCACTTGTGGCGAACATAATAGAATGTGAATGTGAAATCTGAATGTCCCTTACAGGATCCCTCTTTCATAGAAATGCGACAAAGATATTGCAGAAGTTGGGTTAAAAGCAAAGAAAAGTTGTGTGGAAAAGTAATTATACGCCACTACAAAACGTGCCACAACAAAGCAGGCTGTAGCATTGGTCAGATTAGCACCCAATGGCCTAATTCAAGCCTGAAGCTGAACCTGCAATCTACAGAATCTAAAAATGGCAACATTTTTTCTTTGTACTTTGAATTCACAATACCTTTTGACTTAACTAATTGGAAATACAATTTGTAATGGTGGACTTTGAATGAATCATATGTTAAGTGTGGTAAACATGTTGTCGCCAAGTTTAATAGTATATTGGTACCCAGAATAAAAATTTAAGACCGAATACAAGAAAATCGCGTTTACATTGGGAGAGTGATGTCAGCAGTGTGGGAGAAGCATGATTATAGCTGTTAATTGTTAGATTTTGTGACCTTCAATGAAGCTAGATGCAGATTGGTTTGTTTTTTTAATTATTTTCATTCATGTACTACCTTTTAGACTAATGATAAACGTTGACAGATCATTATCATTTAGCAACCACCATATTCAGTGGTGACTTAACAGACCTGGTTTGCAGTTGGTAAAGTACCTTTTTACCACTGACCTGAACACAAAAGAGGGTTGCACTCCCGTTAATCAGTGTACGCAAGAGTGCCCACTCATGTTATTAAATCATGTATAGACTAGAAATGGCTGCTGGGAGGCTTGGAGCTTTAGAAAATCATTCCTTGGTTGGAAGTGAGGTGTAGCTGTACTGCACGGTTTATATGGTATCACATGCCTTTTCTGTGTTCGTGGTAGGCGTGAGATTGTACAATCCCGAGTCTGGATTGGCTGCCTTAGTCCTCATGTATCAATCAAAGTGGACAGACGTAGACATAATTGTACTGTGACGTGTCCATGCACTTGTTTGTGCTTCGATAGTAAAGCAGTGTATAATCTTGTTAGTGCAATATGTCCAGAATTGTTGGGCTGATTAAAACATATTTAATAAGAAGCTTAAAGACTAAGGCTGACAAGAACGGAGACTCTTTGAGTATGTGTGCTCTTTAGTCAAGATCTTTTGACATTATACCAGGAAGTAACTTTATCAGATTGTAACCATAGTTAATTTGGCTGAGGGAGATTTCAAACTTCATAGGCCTGTTGTAAGGTCATGTGCTCAGTGGTCAGACTCTTTATGAAATTTCACAGTGGTTTACAATTTGGTTCATTTTCTAATTCTGTAAATTGGTGAAATGTTCCTGAAAGAGTTGTTTTGATTTGCAACTGACCCCAAGCGTTCAAATGCTGTTTCTACTTTTGTTTTTATTTTTCCACTGTAAGAATTTTGGTCATTTGTCAAATTGTTTGTTCTTTTCAGCTCTCTGCAGACCCATTCTGAGAGTGACTTCTTAAACAGCAGGCACCATGGGGGCCTTTCAGAGTCTGTTCAAAAACCTTTTTGGAAAGAAAGAAATGAGAATATTAATGGTGGGCCTTGATGCTGCTGGTAAAACCACAATTCTGTACAAGCTCAAACTAGGTGAAATTGTCACGACCATCCCAACGATAGGTGAGTAGTGTAGCATTATGTTGCTGGTAAGAAGTGAGTAGCAGGTTGTTAACACTTGGCTAAGGCATTCTTATAATCAACTCTCTCTGTGGCTTTATTTGGGGGAGGTCTATGTTATAAGCTCTCATTGTGATATCTTTGGTGATCGATTGTGTTCCGATAACACAGTCTAACGTTCCTTGGAAGATCATTTCATCTGTGAGGTGTGCATATCTGTTCGTCACAAGTGGCAAGGCTCCTCAGTATCGTGCCAAAGCTGGAGGGTTTACCCTCAGCACTCGGGTCTCCACCGTTGAAACTATCTGCCACTGCACAGGTGAAAAAATTCTTCAGCATGGCATATAACAAATAACTAATCCGTTGTGTAATACATATATCTTGCCAGGCAAGCTGGTTTACTGAGAACTTTGACTTCCTCTACTCAGTGTGAAATACATACACGTATAAGTCAGACCTTTAACTGTAGTGAAAAGAGATAAATAAAATCTCTGTTTATTCACCGCACTTGTCCAAGAGAAGCGCTTGGGATTTGGCTGAAATATCACCGATGCAGTGTTAAGGCATAATCATTGATTCCACAAGGACAGGCTTCAGCACGATTCATGAAGTTCAAATTATGTTTATGTCACGTTACACGAAATTGTAGTGTATTTAAAAGGAAGTTGATTGCAGCAAATGAATTTAGGTCGATGAGAAAACAATGTTGAGTTCTAGTGGTAAGGATTTGGGGACTTATTGGGCATATTTTAATGTCTTGCTTTTACTTTCAGGTTTTAACGTAGAAACTGTAGAATACAAAAATATCAGTTTTACGGTATGGGATGTTGGTGGACAGGATAAGATTCGACCACTGTGGCGTCATTATTTCCAGAATACACAAGGTGAGTGACATACACGTATGTAATAATAACTGCAATGGGACACAAATTTGAGTTAAGTGAACATCCAAAAGCATGTGAATACGTTCAGCTTGTTAGCATAGATCCTTGGTCAGGTCATACTAAAGACTTTGGAAAAAAGTACTTGGTGCTGCCTCTCTTGGCATTCAGCACTAGGAGAGTAGAGCGAAGAAACAGGATTGGTGGGTCTGTTGTCAGTATAATGTGACTGGGTGAGTTATCATGTAAGGTGTCTGCAGAATGATGTTCCAGTGGCGGCAGCACTTGGGCGTCATGGACTCGCCCTGCTACAAGACCCGGCATATATACATACAAGGTTTGACTTGTATATATATATATATTAGCTCATTCCACCCTCCTTCCGTTTAACTCCCTTTCTAAAACTGAACCATCGATCTACTTCCTTTCAGTTTTCACATATCAGACTTATTTACTATTCGATCAGCTTACGGAGTATTGACATTATTGATTTCCAATTAATGTCACTGATAAACTGGAGGTGCTAAATGACACTAACATTAACAATAAACAGGACCATCTGTTGTTACTTTGCCTTCACAGAAGGTTTTCAGGGGATTTATGTTGGTTTACAGTTAACGTTTTGTTATTGCCCACTTTTACCTCAGTCTGTTGACCCCATTTATTATGAAATTCCATGTGTAATATATGCTTTATCCAAGGAGTTCAGGTTGAGCTCATGCTGGCTTCCTCTCTGGCTCTATGTGGGAAGGGATCTGCCAGCAACCTGCGCATGTTCACAGGTTTCCCCCGGGCTCAGCCCGTTTTCCTCCCACCATAATGCTGACCACTGTCGTGAAAGTGAAATATTCTTGAGCACAGCGTATAACACCTATCAATCAAAATAAATACATCCAAGGAGAGAACAGTGAAAGTTGAATAGATTGGATATATACCAGTTATTGTATAGCACTAAGGAGTAGTGACGTTCTTAAGGCTTTTTATTCCATGTTGGAATTCACAGATTACGTACAAGCACAATCATACATTATTAGGCATATAATCCAAATAAGCCAGCTTGTCCCACAGAGAGAAGACCCAATTCAGGTGCTCTTGAGACAGTTATATGGATTATTCAGCAAATTTTAGGATTACTCATTAGGATAATTTCAGCTGATTTTGGTGGAAATTAGGATTTTTAAAATATCCAGTCTATGTCCAAAAATTGCCAAAAGTAAACATTTTATTACGGGAGGGTGTGGGGGGCGGGGAGGGCTGAGTCAGCTAGAAGGAATTTCATCTGATTTTGATGGAAAAGATTCTCTTCGCTGAATCCATTCCAGTGATGTTGAGGTTCTTCACTCAGGTCAACAGGCCCATTTATTGTAGAAGTTGGCACATAGCTGTCCCAAATGTACAAAGGGGATACTACAACTTTTGCAGTGTGAATGTATATTAGTGACCTAATATAAGAACATCTAATTTATTAAGTTAAGTTGAGACGTGTAGAAAGTTGGATTGATTCCTCTGCTGTGCCCTTGCCCTGAATGTTATGCCACAATGTACGCAAACCTCAGTTATTTATCTTTTAAGAGTTTCTCCTTGATTCTTATGATACCATGGAAGTTGGACTTGGGCCCTGATGTGTTGCAATGTGAAATTTTATTTTTAGTAGAAATTATAATGATGTTGAGGTTAGGAAGAGTTGTACATCATCTGAACATAAGTCAATATGGCAACAGGAAGTGCTTCATGTGAATCAGGGATATGCCATCCTTGACAGGGTTATCTCCCCTGACCTGACTAGGCGTTTACTGAGGATTTTCCATGTATGTCTTTAAACAGTTTGTGTGCACTAAAATGTAAAGACAGGCTTCTCCAATGTGAAAAGGAAAGTAGAGACACCTCACAGAGATAAATCCTATTACCATGTTGATATTTTGGAATCTGTCTTTAATCCACCACCAGTACAGGGCTGTGTAGATGTAAGTTCATATATTTTTGTCTCCAGCTGGTTTTATCAGCTGTTGTGGGTACATGTTATAGGGCGTGTGGCTCACTTGACTTGCTGTTGTTAGTTGGGAACACATTATCGCGCATTAGATATGTACTATTCCGGTGTCAGCAAAGCTTGTATTTTGTAGCCTAGTTGCGTTTTATTTCTGCAAGCTCGATGTGAGGTGATTTAGAGCCCTATAATACAGGCCAAGAACCTAGAAGTGCAATATTCTTGGGTACGGCTCGAAACAGCTGAAACAGTAATCAAAGAAATAAATTAAACAATAAGTAAAAAAGTAGTTACTGTAGACTTTCTGCAGCTCAACCTTGCTTCAGCCTGAACCAAAATTAACTTAGAGTGAATTGATTCTGACTTCACTTGTTGTTGTTGGTATTGTTACAACAAGTATACAGCTTCTTTTTACTGCCAAAGTTTTCAGTTTTCTGACACATAGCTTTTTGTTTCTGCAGGTCTTATATTTGTGGTAGACAGCAATGACAGAGAGAGAGTAACAGAAGCAAGGGATGAGTTAATGCGAATGCTGGCTGAGGACGAACTCAGAGAGGCAGTGTTACTGGTCTTTGCTAACAAACAGGTTTGTACACTTTACAGATGAAAAGTGTATTTTATATTATTGGAATGTCTTGATATACATGAATATTTAATGATTGGGCAGTGTTGCACATGATTCATGGTTCAGTTGTGTATTTCCGGCTTAGGCCTAGGTCAGTGTCGGCTCTTGGCCGGGAATTTGTGTATCTCATTTCGTTGTGCTGTTATGTTCCATTGTTGCTGACTGTGGTTAGATGCAGCTATTTTGCAGTTTTGCATTCAGTGAAGACCGTTTGTCGTCCCCCAACAAAAAAGTCTGAAAAGAAGCCATCAAAAGTGTCACATGTTGGGAAAGTTTATCACTTACATGCCATAGTCCATACGAGATGTTCCAGTTTTCCTCACCCATAAAACTTGCTGTTGTTGTGTAAGTGAAAAATTCTTGAAGATCAAAATACTTCATTATCTGGAAGTGAAAAGGTATAGGATGAAAGGCAGCAAGGAGAGTGGCAGTAGTGTTAATCCAGCCACTAGAGATGCAACGACTCACCTACTTTTGTATTAGTACTCATCCATTAGAGACTCTGGGGCTCAGTCAGGTGGGTTGTCCAGTACATGGCAAGGGATGGTATTGTAACTCCAGGCATTCTGGTTTCATCACACAGGAACTTCACTGTTGTCGAACAAATTCCATTCTTCATTATGGTGTTAAGATAAAGAAATGAGTACATGGTTTTTTTTCACCTCTGAATAGGAGCAGTATAATTTTGCGGGTGTTGTCAACCAAGAATGAAAAAAACATTTTTGTGTTCTTTTGGTATGTGTTGTACTCTAGCAGAACATAGTTGAAAGAGTTTACGTGATGGCTTGCCTTGAGACAGGTTTGTCTGCTTTCTGGAAAAGGGCAATAGTTTTCACAAACCTGACTCTTGTCTTCTTGATAGTGTCAATATGGTGTAAAACCCAAGATGAAGAATGTTTCTCTTGTGTTTTTTGTAGGATCTACCGAATGCTATGAATGCAGCGGAGATTACAGACAAACTAGCGCTGCATTCACTACGTAACAGAACCTGGTACATTCAGGCGACTTGTGCTACCAGCGGGGACGGATTGTATGAGGGATTAGACTGGCTATCAAACTCACTGAAGAGCTCGAAATGAACACAGACTGGGCAACATAGGAGAAATTGACACATAGCGTGGAGGGGGGTTTCGTTCATTTCAGGGAGCAAAGATTTGGGGGTCCAGTTGAATGGTCCTCCAAGTACTGGTCATTCTGCCATGAGCTGACCGTTTAAAAAACAACAACTTGATAATAGCAAATTTTGTATGTATGTATGTCTAAATCTAAAACAATAGAGGAAGAACCAGTTTTGTGACTGTTGACTATTTGGTATGTCCTGAATATTTCTTTGTTCTATATACCACATGTTTATGTGCTCCATGGTCATCTTTGTAATCTTGTCATGGTCTTTTTTTTCTTATTTTTTTTTTTTTTTTCGCTTGTCAACTGTTGGCCAGCTGCATATAATTTATACATGTTAACATGTGGGCAAGATCGTGCCTTTAGCACAGGGCACATCTTCAACAGTTATGGCTAGTTTATTGTGTGTGTTGTTGGGCAATTTCTGAACGAATGACCATTGAAACTTAAATAAATAAACTCACCTTACCATCCAGTGTGCATGTGTTTGCTTGTCACAGAGTCCCCCAACCCTTCCCCCACTCCTGAAACACACTCACTTTCCCCTGTGAACTAGTGGCATGAAATGTAAGCAGCCTACTTCCGAATGTAGCATGATCAGCCTGTCAAGTCGAATTGTGTTTCTAGTAGTTATCTTTGACTGATCGACTGTTTTGTGAACACGATTACGACGTTTTTCATCAGACACCCTTATCTATCGCTGTTATTAACCCAAGTGATGTTTTATTTCATTAGAATTTAATTCCACAGGTGTTTGGACTGATCAGTTCTGATCTCTCTGATTCCGTTGATGTGACTGTCGGAGAACAGTGGCACAAAATCTCGGTGCAGCATTCGCGTGGTTTTTGACAGTCTCGCGGTGACTGCAGAGCGTTTAATTCCATGCATATTTGTAGAATAGCTAATTCTGCTAAACCCAAACGACTTGTTTCAATTACGTGCGAGGCCTAACAAATCGTTATCGTTATGTCTGATACGACATAATAGTGGATGCTGAAGTATGACTCTGATGTAATAACAAAGGAAATGGAGCCACCTGATCTAAAATTGGAGACAAGTTTCACTGTCCACCTGGAGCACGGTTTTGACATCCTACCTCCGATTACCTGGGGTTAAAAGAGAGGACTTTACCTGTAGCTAAATTCGACCAAAATCTCGTTATCCGCGTAATAATGTATATACATGTGGAAATAATTCTAAAAAAGGACTTAAACTCGCTTTTATACCACGAGGAAGCTACCTGACAAAATCTCGATACCATTTGAGTTACGTTTGCCAGTGCTCCCCCGACCCCTATCCCCTCCCCTCCCAGGGTACTTGTTCAAATTCACTTGTGTGCTGTTTGGTTAACTTCACTTGTGTAGTGTTTTATGTCTTATCATTCCGGAGTGACAGTTGGATCTGTGCTCTCAACCTACTTGTTGCATGTGAAACGCATGCAAGGGCGGAGTGACCAACGCCCAATGATATATAATGAATACTAGCAACTAACGGCACCGCAGTGGTTCACGTTTCTATGGCAGATCGAGTTTGGCGGGCTGTAAAGGCCACAGTAAATGGTTTTAGTAAAGGGCCTGTAAGTTATTGTGTAGCACATAAAAGTGAGTTGTTACCATTGTGAATATATTTTCATTTTGACACCGTTTCGTCTGTACAAAGTCCAAAAAAGACAAAAAAAAAAAAAAGAGGTGGTATAAAGTAGATAATTGTATGTACATCTATTCCCAAAAGTATGACATTTATATCATAAGAACTGGCTAATATTAATAAAGTACTCCAGTATATACTGAAGCGTTTGGCCATTTTCCTCTTTTTTATTAATAAGGTGGGGTGTAGGTCGGTTTCCTTTCTATGTGGTTTCCTCAAACCAGAAGCTGTTGTAAGTGAAATATTCTTAAAAGGCGTAAGAGAGGAATAAAGATTTTAGAAAGATCATACTGTTTGGCTGTTCAAGCACATTGATCTAGTCGATACTTAAAGAGCTACACATCCTTTGATTGCTGTATCGACGATACATACAGGTGTAGGCCTATTACAACATCCATATCTATTGGTGAAGTAGCTTAGCATGCTATTGGCTTAAATCAGTAAAAGACAAATTGGGTTGGAAAGTCGCTTTTTTCTGAACTTTTTGGCGATATGCATGAAGTTAAGAATATTCAGCTTTAGTGAACTGCCATTCAAGAACATGCACATGGCGTAAATATTGTAGCAAAACGTCAATCGGATGACGCAAACATGGTTTGGCCTTGAGCTGTTATCTAGGTAAAATACTTCACTCAGGCCTTTCATTCAGGGATGTGTCTCTTACGTGGTAAACGCGTAAGTAAAGGCATTTCTGCCGGCCCATGGGTAACGCGCTTTCACGGAAAATGGGACAAGCGATATAATGGCTTGCCGTATTTATATAATATATCACTACGGACATAATTCTCGACGGATCCCGATGGGGGAGTTCGCGGAACCACATGTACTATCCCAGTTAGCCCAATACGCGAGTGTCTCGCGCCTCCATATCTGTCACGGGTCCTCCTTCGTTCCACTGCAGCAGGGACCGTGAGTCATCTGAACACTATAGATAGCGAACTATGTCTGCAGTGCTACATTCGGTTACAATAAATTCAATTACATGTCATAAGGCACCGGGGCCTAGCGCTAGTGCAGCGCAATGACCGGTGCCTCTCATCAATGGCTCCCTCGCCATTCATACGCGACAAGATCCACCAGCAACCTGCGGATGATCGTGGGTTTCCCCGGGGCTCTGCCTGGTTTCACCCACCATATTGCGGACCGCTGTCGTGTAAGTGAAATATTTTGAGAACGGATATTAAATCGAATAAGTCAACATCGTAAAAACATCATAAACCATATGGAAGTTGTACATGTTGTATGAACTCGAGTGCACACTGCACATTTAAAGAGATAGTCTGATTTTTTTTTTTTTTTTCAATACACCTCGTTTGCCCTGTAGTGTTTAGTTGAAACGTGATAATATATTAGAAGTGAACTTCAATTGTCCACCAAAGATGCCAGAGTTAACTTTGAAAAGATGGAATGATGAACTCGGGAACAGCGAAAATTGGTGTCCAAGGAAAAAATTTGGCCGTTAAGGTAGCTGGAGACGCATTTACATCGGTTGCTGGCGATTAAAATGAAGATGAAAACCCTTATGTTAATTTGTTCTTTCTTGAATTCTTGATTTGGGCTAGTTTTAACTTCCACATTTCAACGGTTGCTCCTGAGATTGGAAGCCTGCCTGCGTTTGGACACAGGTGTTAGTGGTGAATATTATATATCTAACCTCATTGGTCTCCGGAAATGTTGTGACCAAGAACGAAATTTTTTAGAAATTCAAAGCGTCTGCTATTGGTTGTCCTGGTTTGGGGCTCTGGTGGTAGCCGAATGCAGGCTTTGCCCTACAATTACAAGGGCATCAATGGACTGGATGTTGTAGACCAGATCACACTGGTTTCAATGAGAATGTAGACTACATCAAGATATATGATTCGTTGTATCGATTTTCCATTTCTATGATCGGTTGTCCGTCTATCTCTCCGTTTATCCGTTAACATATCTTTCAAAACACTGGAACTATATGCACTCCCACAAAGCTGGTCTGATTTCAGTAAAGATTGGTTAAAGTGTAGACTACATCTAGATGTAGTATCGATTTTCCTTTTCGACTATCGGTTGTCCGTCTCTCTGTCTGTTCGTACAGCCTATGTTAACATTTCCTCAAAATGCTCCTAATTACTGGTGTAGTATTTGTTCATTTTCAACAAAACTTGGTAGAAGTGAATCAAGATGCGTGTTTCGTAGTATTGGTTTTCCGCTTTGCATACATACATACATACACAAGTTCATTCCGTGATAATTTTGCCCCAATCATTAGAGCAACTGCCTCATCAGAGACTCTGATTTTCTTCTCAGCCTTGCAGGGCTAGGGGCTATTATCATGGCCTTGGCCGTCTGTCTGTCTGTCCCTCTGTCTGCCCGTCTGTCTGTCTGTCTGTCTGTCTGTCTCCCTCCGTCCGTCCTCAGTCATCTTTACGGATACCCGTGAACTTTTACTGAAGTGATCATTGCACTTTCCGGATCTATATAGACTCTTGCATTGTTTTGCATTTTAAACAACTCGCTTCGACCAATGCGATCGCTGTGAGTTCAAGTCCAGCTCGTGCTGGCTTTCTCTCCAGTGAGGAGCTGGAAAAGGTCTGCCAGAAACCTCCAGATTTTCGTGGGTTTCCCCCTACCACAATGCTAACCGTCTTCGTATAACTCAAATATTCTTGAGTATGGTGTTAAACACTAATCGAATAAATACTTTACTCACCTCACTTGGCATATCCCCATCAGCAGTTTTCGTTGTTGTTGTTCAGTTGAAAAAATCGCTGTATCTCGGTATTCATGAAGTTGTCGCTAGACGATCATTGTGATTCTTATGTGTGCACTTTGGCCTATTCAGATTTGTACATTTACAATAATTTCGGTGTTAAATGGCGTAGGTGTTACATGTAACCACCATATATTTCAGGAATTACAGAAAGGAAAACAGTTCTTCGCACGAAGATGCCCCCAGGCCATCGCTTTGCAAAGCACACAAAAACATTTGAACATGCTTCCAAATGGCGTAGTTAGTATAAACAATTTTTCACCGTCAGTTGGATTTCTTCAGAATTTGTCTCGTCCCAGATTAAGGCTACCATTTATAAGCTTCGTTATACGAGAGGATTCGCTCTGTTGAAATGAGACGGTTCTTCCGTCAGGCGAGGCGTGTTAGATCGGAACCAGATTGGACACTTTTCTGCTCGACCGAACACCTGTTCCAGTGGGGCTCTCGTTTCAGCTTGCTTATTGCGCAGCGGTTCAGATTGTTTCGGAATCATCAGCAATGCTCTCTGTAAACCGGCTATCCGAATTCATAAAGATCTCGAGTATTCCTCAATGGGCCCTTATCAAGCCTACTGTTACTTACGCTACGGAACTAACAACAATTGATTGATTGATTGATTTATTTATTTATTTGATTGGTGTTTTACGCCGTAATCAAGAATATTTCACTTATACGTCGGCGGCCAGCATCATGGTGGAAGAAAACCGGGCTGAGCCCGCCGGAAATCCACGACCATCCGCATGTTGCTGGCAGACCTTCCCAAGTACGGCCGGAGAGGAAGCCAGCATGAACTGGACTTGAATTCACAACAACCGCATTGGTTGGAGACTCCTGGGTCACTGCGGTGCGATAGCGCTCTAAACGAATGAGCCACGGAGGTCCCCAACAAGCAATTGAGAGAGCAAATCATAAAATGTTACATTTAGTCCTGAAACTTGCATGTTTCCATTAGCATATTATTCCAGCTATATACATACCAAACATAGGCTTCCTCTGCACACCTTTCTAACTTAGTCATGGGCGAAATTTTAGGTCGAAAACATAGTAGCCATATCCAAGAATTTTACACGTTTAAGGAGCGCGTTATGCGATATATCGATTTTTTTCGTCATCCGTTCCCCCGTCTGTCTTCCCGTCTGTATCCGTGTCAGGGCTATATCTCCAGCAGTTTTCCACGTGCAGCATTCATTTTCGGTGGATACATGGGTACAGAAATGACAATGTGCCGCGATTCGCATTTATCCATTTTCCACGGTTGTTATGGTAACCGCATTGTTACTTCTGTAATACCTATCATGCATTGTGCATAGGTAATGACGGTGTGTCTGGGCTATCTATTTTATTTATGCAGTTTTTATTTTTGGTTGACACACATTTAGGGAAATAGACCATATGTCGGACCTAATATTTGTCCATTTCCGTTGTTACCATGGTAACCAAATCGCTAATGTCCTATAGTATATAGATACTTGTAAGTGTGATTTTGAGCCCGAGCTACGACTCCAATCGACCAATCGACAGCGGGGAGTTAACCGCGGCCACAGGCCAATGATTGACATCCGCACAAAAGAAGGGAGCTTGCGGCTTTGAAAAACCACAGTCTTTCTCTCGACAGAGACAACTAGCCTCAAGGGGTTTTATTTCCAATACGAAACATTATCAAGGCTGTCAGGTATAAAGGTCATTCATGTTTTCACCAGCGCATCGATGGGCCTTCAATTTTTGCTGAGTGTTCTATAGTATATATAATCAAAACATATGGTGTCTATTCACAGCATACAACTGAACCACTTTAGCGATGTGCTCCTATGCACTCAATGTCGAATTTTATTTATTTAATTTTTCAAAACTTTATCAAATCGCGATAAAACAGAGGGTGTTCCAGTTGAGATATTATTTTAAACCCAACCATAGCTCTTTCATTTATTATCGGATATGCGAAAATCTGATAGGTAAATTTTCAGAAAATTATTCGACAATTCTATTGTAATATTTATTTTAATATGTTGACATGGTCTTAGGGGATTAGCGATTTACTGCCATAACGCACACGGACTGTGTAGTGTAGCTTGTCGGACAGGCTCACTGCTCTAACCATGCTGTCAGCTGAGGTTTTTTCACCGCGCTTACCAATTGGCTGGGGATAAACTGGGAGGCGTAGCCGTCGATCGGCCCATTGTTTTATACATATGTTGTGTTATTTTTTTTCTGGATAAATAGTCCACCTTTCTGAGTATGTGTGGTAACTATAGATTACCAATATCTATCTTGTACCTGCTGTAAAAATAGGAATTTATTTGTTCGGGCACATATTGGGTTCACATGAATTCTTTGCCAGTTACACCTTGGCCCTCAGTATTTTGGGTTGTGGAAACCTGGGTGTCTGTAGTAAACCACTGATCTTTGGCAAGATACTAACGAACACACAGATATGCAAACCATATTGGTGTTTATGTGGTATCCCACTAGGCTCCCGTTAGGCTGTGCAAATGGCCACAAGAACGTCGTCGAACGCTTATTGTCACCAACGCCTTGCGAACAAAGCAAAAGATGTTTAAGGAATGAGTATGGTATGGATTGAATTGAAGGTAGTTTTTTATTTACTTATTTCATTGGTGTTTTACGCCGCATACGCAAGAATGTTTCACTTATACGACGGCGACCAGCATTATGCTGGGAGGAAACCGGACAGTGACCAGGCGAAGTCCATGACAATCCACAAGTTGCTGGCAGACCTTCCTACGTACGACCACGGAGAGGAAGCCACTATGTGCTGAACTCATAGCAATGGTTAAAGGAAACTCATTACGCCGCACAGGCGCGCTATCTCCCTTGGTCACGGCCCCTAAAGGTAGTTAAGGAATGAGTGCGATATGAACTGGAATACAAAGATTGTTGGGGAATAAGTACGGCATGGAATGGACGACCAGAGTGGTTAAGGAGTGAGTATGGCATGGGCTGGAAAGCAAATGTGGTCAAGGAATGAAATATGGTTTAGGAATGAATGTGGCATAGGCCGAGAGACAAAGATAGTTAAGAAATGAGTACAGCATGGACTGGAAGACAAAGGTGGTTACGGAATAAGTGTGACATGGGTTGAAATGCAAAGATGGATAAGGAATAGTGCGACATGGATTGGAAGAGAAAAGTGATTAAGGACTGAGTACGACATGGACTGGAAAACAAAGGTGGTTAAGGAATGAGAACGACGGGAACTGGAAGAGAAAGCTGGTTAAAGAAATGAAGACAATGGTGGTTAAGGAATGACTACGATATGGACTGGAATGTATAAATATAGTTAAGGAATGCCGGGCATGGCAATCGAGGTATTATTATGGATGACCACGACATGGGCTGGATGACAGAGATGGTTAAGGAATGAGTACGACGTAGACTGCAAGATAAAGATGGTTAAGGAATGACAATGGCATGGACTGGAAACCAAATATGGTCCAGGAACGAATACGACATTGACTGGAAGATAAAGATGCATGATTGAGGCATGAGTGCAACGTGGACTGAAATCCAAAGATGGTCAAGGAATAAATACAACATGGACATCGAGGTGGTCATCGAGGTTTATGTTAAACTACACGTCTTTGGCGTGTTTCATGGCAATGGCTGGCGATGTCTGGCATGTAGGTTTCCTGACACTTCGACACACACGTGCTGTCTTGGAGGATAGCACCGAAATGGCCACAAACTGGGCGGTCCATAAATGCACAAGTACAATGAACACAGCATTTATTCACTGCATTAAAGAAAACGGCTCAAATCAGGGGTCTAAGGCTCTTAGACCTCAGGAACTTCCAGACGGACTTTTCCCTTACCGGACGTAAGCTCAGCGGTTCTTAAAGAAGGGTAAGCGTCTAATACATCAGCGGCCTGGCGTAGCTTCTTGGCATCGTGTGCGAATCGGGCGTAATTGCACGATATAAATCAGACTGTTGTATCCCGCTGCTATCCAATTCTCTTACTCCTCAATCCCCTTTGTGGCGCGTACTGATTTGATCCGACATAGTACGACTTAGATAGGAGGAATGTTTTACGCATGGATTAAGAATGACTACATAGTTTTGTGCGGCAGATGTCAAGCGTGGGTTATACTTCCCTTGACAGTATAGTTCTACTCTGCTTGATTTTGACACTGACAACCAATAACTACTACAACACTATAACCACTCTGATAACAACGGCGCTATAACTATCCTGATGGCGACGTTACCATACCATGCGACGTTACCAAGTATGCTGAAAACGACGACATGAACGATTACACTGTAACTATGCTGTTAACAACGACACCAAGACTTCCAGTACACCGATAACGATGGCACCATAACTATAGGTTGATAACGACGAAACCAAGGCTATGCTAATAATGATAACAGACTAACTATCATAGCGGCGACACCATTAACTACGTCGATAACGACGATGTCATAACCATACTGACAGTGATAACACAATAACTACGCTGGTTATATAATGACGTTGATGACGATAACGCCATAACTAAACCGATAATAACGACAGGTGAACGGGTTTTTAATTTGAAACTCATTTTCACAAAGAGAGGTCAACCATTTCTGTAATTGTCCACCTTGTGGCAATTAGCGCCAACCGATAATTACGTCCCCACTTTTTGACACCTTTGCATTCTGAGAAAACCCCGGTGTGAAGTGCCCAGTTTGGTTTGTTGTCTCCTTTTTTAAACGTTTTCGTTGTGTGTATCAAGAACTCGAAGGACTCCTTCTCTAACAGAGGAACGAGACAAGAACCCGGCTTTTATCAGCAATGCCTTGTCATAACCTCTAACGAACAATAGATGTAATTATGGCTTAACGGTTATTGTACCACCCGGCTGTTGGCATATAGAGGAATGAAAAAGTATTGTCTTTTGTTGGTAAAAAAAAAATAAAATAAAAAAATAAAAAAAAATAATAAAAAATAATAATAATAAATAAATAAATAAATAAAATAAAATACCAATCATTTGTTAAGGTTCTCACTTAAACCGGTCATTTGCTTGAGCATTTCATTATTCCACATTCCACGTCAGGAGAATCACGGGCGAACCACGAACCACGAACCCTGATCTGTTACTGGGTCTTCAACCACAAACTTTCCAATACCCCACGATATTGAACTTGGGAGTTAAAAAAGCATGGCGTAAGTGAATTCTAATTCATTTGTTGTTACCCGCGCGTTAGCGTGTTTCTATACTACAGAATAGGATCTCGTCAGTGCCAGTGTCATGCATTAGTAAGCCTATCGGTGTTAACTGACATGGCGTAAAACTTTTTAGCTGTTCTGTTACCGGACTGTCCCCTGAATGTCAGGTAACGTGAGACATTACAAGGTTTTACGGGTCTACGCCTAGTCTTATTTGTCCTATCATAAATTCGGTGCGGTCAGGAAATGAACAGATCCACGTTATTTGTTTGTAAGACAGCAGCATTGATGGAAACAATATTATAACCACCACTAACACAACACAGCTTTTCTGGCGATGAGAATCTCGAGTTGACTTTCTGCGAAGACAATGACAACATTTCACCGGTTAACACCGAACAGTTGTTGGTTATTAGCCGGGTTGGACCTAAGTTTCACATTACTCAAGGTCAATTCAAAGAAACCCTCGTGTCACCTTGTCAGCCATTTTTTCCTTCTATACGCTCAATCTTAAAAGGCAGACAGTTAAACAAAATCCGCCTGATTTAAAAGATCACTTCGTGCTGATCCCAAAATATGGTCTTCATTATTTTGGGGCCATATTTTACAGTAATTAAAATGGAAATAAAAATTACAGTGCAACAATGGACTTTTTGTACCATACTGAACAGGCTGAAAACTCAATGCCGTCATAGAATCTTTTTAGCGACTGTACATCTTCTGATTGCTGTATGTCTACGTCTTACCTGAATATATATCTACAACATCTAAATTTGTATTTAATGTGGAAATATAACAGTTACAACATGTTTAGCCGTTAAGAGAGAATCTGTAACCTCACTGTGTTTGAGTCTGTTTATTATGTTCCAAAATCCCAACGCATCGCTGCAATCTTTATCTTCATTTTAATCACTGTGCACTTAATGCCCTAAAATAATGAAGACCATATTTCGAAATGGCTTTAAAGATGATTTTATTTATTTTTTTTAATTTGGTTGATATTTTACGCCGTATTCAAAAATATTTCACTTACACGACGGCGGCCAGCATTGTGGTGGGAGAAAACCGGGCAGAGCCCGGTTGAAACCCACGATCATCAGCAGGTTGCTGGCGAACCCTACGGCCGGAAAGGAAGCCGGCATGAGCTGGACTTGAGCTCACAGTGACCGCATTGGTGAGAGGCACAAGGTCATTGCGCCGCACTGGCGCGCTAACTCCCTCGGTCAAGGAAGCCCCGCTTTGAGATGATGAGTACTTTGTTTAAATGTGGTCTTTTGTATTTAAACATCCATAGACCCAAACAACAAGGTAAATTTTTTCGCTCATAATTCGATTTCTTTCCTCAACAAATTAAGATTCAGTTATCGTAATGGTAAGAAAAAGGTGGTCTGGCAATTTACAGGTTATCTGTTTTAGATGTACTGTTAATTACAGGCAATGTCTTCACTCCAACATATGTGGACCGGTATAAGTCTAAGGTGCTTACATACGGCAAGCGTCAAAAAAATACCCAAGGAAAAAACTCGTGAAAAATTATTCTCGCGAGTATTCTTACTGAACCATACAACTACAACAAAATCTATCCATATTTCGCTCCGTCGAAAGGTCAGCCTGTTCAAAGCCTTGGTTGTTGACAGTTCCTTATCAGTTCACTCTCGTATTCTCTCGAACCAACTCTCGAGCTGAGTTGTGACAGAAACCCAGATAAGTGGTGGCGCATTGCAAACTTTTCCACTTATTGGAAGCTGTGCTGACAAGCAGATGTTTTTTTTTTTGGGGGGGGGGGAACTAGAAATTTCCTGGCATGGAAAATGATTAATACTTACTCAATAGAAAAATCTGAAAAATGACATGACTGATTCTGTGAGTCCTCCAGGCTATTTTTTCACTTAACGTAATAGTATGTGTTCCATATTCCAGATTTCACAGGTCTGAAATGCTCCAATGTAGAAATGTCCAGACAGGCGATTGTGATCGGCAGTTTCCATTTCCCGCGAACTCCAGTGAAGAATGCCATTCATCACAGAAGAATGTCTGTTGCTTTTTTCATACTTCGAATCGCACCGAAATCTTTTCATACACATGAGACATGAGGAAAAAATCTGATACACAAAATGTTCCTATTAAACACATCGTATCTAACATTTAACAGCTCTTAACGCAAATATTCGAAGGCAAGCGAAAGTTTCTGCGGTTGACGCATGGGTTTTTCATAAAGCATGAAGGTTTCGGGGTAACGAATAGGGGTGCTTGAGCATTCAAGGCATTGTACAGGGGCTCGTCTTGCTGTATTGGCATCTCCATCTAGGTGTTAGCAGGACACCTTACTGGCCAAGGACGTCTTTGGTTGCCCTTTTCACGCTTCGCTTAATGAAAGCATTCCGCCAGTTCTGTAGTCCCAGCGTGTTTGGTCTGCTAGCCGCGCCGAACACTCGTGGAGAGTTGTCAAAGTCTCTCTTACTGGAACCCCCTAGAACAGCCTGCCAGTTGATAAACTTGTTCCTGGAGGGAGACCAAATCCCGAAGCCATCATCATAGCCCATCATATTTCGCTTTTCTTGTCCGTTTCCCCATTTCTGAAAGTCGGGTTTACTAAGGCTGTTACCTTGGCCGAAATCAAGATTGTTCCTGCCAAAACCGAGATCAGAAAATGTAGAAACGACCGATGTTAAGATGGTCAAAGCGACGATTACAGCCGAGAAAGTGAAGATAGCCTGTGTGGACATTGTATGTAGCAATGTATAGAAATCGGACACAGAAACACGACAGGGATCTCACAGAGGTAAAAATCCTTCTGACGGGACTCCAAGAACCGACCGGAGAGACAAGGACTCTTGCTATTTACGAATCGCCTGGACATAAAGTTCAGCGACTTGACGGTGTAAAAACGTTTTACTCACAGAAAACCCCAAACAAGACGGTGCGAACAGATGGTCTTGGTGGAAACATGGCCTCTTCTGATTGGTGGTTACGGTAAACGGTGTTTGCTATAGCTCGATCGATAAAATTGATCGATCATCTACGAATGTAAGGAGCTGCGCTCAGGGTGAAGAGTCGCATTCACAGTACAATAAAGCCTGGTGCAATGCGCGACTAAAGAGACGAATGAAATAAATATGCAATGTATGTATTCTGTGTTTCAGATGTCATTGAAACCCCAAGGCGCAGCGTAAAAACTGCAGCGCATACGTGTTGTAGAATGTTTGCGCTTGATGAAAACGCCCACGTAAATCTCTTGCGTGGATCTGTAGTGACCAATTGTCTTCGGGGTTTATAGTGGTTTTGTAGGCAAAAGTTCGGTTGGTATTAAAAATACTTAAAAAATTTAAAAAAAACCCCTCAAAATAGCAGGATGTTCCTATGGAAACGCCGTATTTTGGTCATGTATCTCTGTAAATATAGGCGTCTTCTGGATTTCTATGAGCACTCAAAGGCTGGTTAAAAGAATACAAGCACAAACGGAAAAAATACACAACAGTGAATCAAAGGCAAAGTATACAAGCTATGGTGTGCCCTCAGGCCGTATGTTTATCGTGTTGAATAAAATCGCCACCTTGAGATCTTGAACAATGCTGAACGGTTGCAATCAACGCACATCTGAGGTACGCTACTCTCTTGGAGCTACTGGGTACCACAGATGTACAAACTGTATCAAAATTGAACATTTACAACTTTGTGCACTTGTGCAATAAATTGTGTACTTGAAAAAAAAAATCTGAGAAGAAGAGGGGGCAATAAGGCATGGTGGTACACACGGTTGAGTAACTACAGTGCACAAAAGAGTAGATGTTTAATTATGTTGTACAGTTTGTGTTACTGTTGTACACATTCGTTTGTGGAGAGCACATATTTTTAATAACAACAATTCAGAAATTTAGAAACTAGCATGGTGTACGATTTGGATACTTGTTTTAATTCCTCCACATAGAACATTCCTGACTTCTTTTCTTCATCACTGAAAACTGTTGAGTGCTTTTTTTCAGCATGAGTCTATCCTATTTTCTTACTTTATATATTTTCTTAGTTCTTTAATTGCTTGTGTCAAACGTCCCTTTGGAAAGTTGAAATCATTGTTTCCGTGCCTAGAGACACAGATAGAACCAAAGGCATGCATATATATATGTATACATATACAACTTTTTTTCCTGCCGAGAATCACTTCTTATTTGTTCATTTCTTTTTTCCATTTTTAGAGAATCTTGCGTCTCACAACGAACAACTGCAATTCTCGTCTTCGTTGAGCGAATCTGTACCATTTTACCCTCGAGGTTGTTCGCGAAAGTTTGCATATTCCTGCTTATTTGCAAATTCCCTTTGTATCCTGTAAGCCAGGTATGCAATCAAAATCCAGGTTTTCCAACGGTGTTCTCATTGAAGATATTGGCATCACAACCTCTTAAATTTATATAATTTTAAAGGAAAATAGTCACCTGGAAGAAGATTGATGTAGTGGCATGCGGAAATCCTACTTTGTATACTTTACAGTGTCGCATAATACAGAAGAATGTGCTGTGCAAACTTTGAAGCTGTAAAGAGATACCTAAAATCATTGCAATTCCTCAGTCCTTATAATATCCTGTGGAATGTGCATTGCTTTGTGCACAAACACTCAGGTCGTAGGAGAAACCCAAAATTGTACCACTCTTTCCACACCAATCACAGCCTTGTGCAAATCTTAAACTTTTCCGGTGCAGCAGCAAAAATTGTACCATTTGTAACAATCCCGCAAGAGAGTCGGAATGTCAGAGAACATCGATCTTTGAACACAAGACTGGCTCAGTGTGACCGGAAGTGAGTGGAAAGTATCGGTTGATTCACGGGAAATACCATTCTCACTGACAATGCCATTCATAGAGTTTAGACGTGAACCCCTAGATCCACCATAACAACGGCCACCATAATAACACAACATGTCTGATAGAGATAGTCTCTAACATAACCGAAAGCGGGACTCCTAGATTACACTGACTTGATTGCATTTGGTGAAAAGGTCATCGACCAAGGTCTGATTATAATGGTAAGAGTGGTGTCTTCTTTTCTTTAGATAAGGCGGGGGATTGTGATACGATCTGTGAAACTATCTCCATGACATCTTAGCTGACCCGATCTCTATTAAACATTTCTGTAGACGACACGATCTCTGTCAGACATGTTCTGTAGGTGATTCAGAAACGACCTCACTTTGATTCCTCCATCCAGTTTATGTCCACTTCCAAATTTTCCCTATTAAACATGCCTACTTTCTTAAATATTCCTCTCTGGACACGTCTCCTTTGTCAAATTTTCACCTCTGGGCATGTCTCTCCTTTCTCAACTATTCCCGTCTGGACATGTCTTCTTTCTCAACTATTTCTCTGTGGGCATGCCTCCTTTCTCAAATATTCCCGTCTGGGTGTCTCCTTTCCGGATTATTCCCCACCCGGGCATGTCTTCTTTCTCAAATCTTTCCGTCTGGGTTTATCTCCTTTTATGTCTCCTTTGTCAAATGTTCCCTTTGGAGCCTGTCTCCTTTCTTAAATATTCCCGCCTGGGCTTGTCTTTTTTCTCAAATGTTTCACTCTGAGCCTGTCTCCTTCCTCAAATATTTCCCTCTAAGCATGCCTCCTTTCTCAAATATTCCCCGCCTGGGCATGTCTGTCCTTTGTCAAAGATTCCTCTCGGGCACGTCTCCTTGGTCAAATATTCCATTTTGGGCAGTATCTTTTCTCAAATGTCCCTCTCTGAGCACGTTTCCTTTGTTAAATATTCCCCTCGGAGCATGTTTTCTTTCTCAAATATTCCCGACTGGGTATGTCTCCATTCTCCAATAATCCCTTCCGGGAATGTATTCTTTCTCAAATATTTCTCAAATGTTCTCTATCCTACATGTCATCTATTCGGAATGTTCCTTATATATTATTATTATTATTATTATATTATGCCGAATGTTCTCTGCGTGGCATGTTCCCTTTCCAGACTGTTCCCTGTTCGGCATGGCATTTTCACGCTGATGAGACTTTTTTTTTCATCATTCCACATTTCTGGAAAAAATCTTTGCTCGTGACTTCTATTTCATACACGTTTTAATATAAGCTCTCTTTAATTAACACAGCAGCATTTGTACTCCAAGCTCATTGGTAAATGCAATGAATGGAGTTAATTTCTCTGGTTATACTGGTAGCAGAGTTGACAGGCTGCATTATAAAGATATCCAAATAACACCAGAGACACCTGGTTCTTCTCATTTTGACAGAGACACGTCAGCGGTGCTCGTGTCTAGTAAGTGATAGATCAAGACTCATACACGGACAGATGGGACCTTCTGCAGGAAAGGCCAAAGTAACACATATGGCTGTGGTGGTTTTGTTTAAAGCAGGAACGAGTTTTTCAAGTTCGACTATTAGCTACTCCCTGTACAAATATCAGGTTAAAGAAGCAAAAAGTGTTTTGCAAGATTACACTTGTGCCATGTTCAAACTAGTTCCATTACCAATGGCTGTACACACTATGGAGAGCATTTGGTAAAGGGAATCGACACGTCGGCAGAATATTTAAGAAAGGGTCATATCGAGTAGAAACATTTAGGAAAAGGGCATGCAGTACAAGTTACACCGGAGGCATTACTAATCCTGCAATGCTCATGTAGTGTATAATGTGTGTGAAATCTGTAGGAGAAGGCTATTCTAGCTCGAAGCCAAACCGGCTATTGAAAGAAATAGTGGTTTTACTTCGGAATAAATAATATAAAAGGGGAAATGGAAAAGCCGATCCAAAAATCATACAATTTTCGTCACATTCAGTTCCTAGGAATATTAGGGTTATGAAATTTTCATGGCATTCCTACTGAACAATGTACGAGTCTGAAAATCCCCGGAGACACAATCAACGTGAGGTTTTCGAGCGAAATGTTCAGATTTGTTCCTTTCCTAATCCATTTTAACGGATTAAATCTGCTTATCGTCACTACTTTGATAGTGATATCACGTGACCTGCATTGTTGTCATGTCAGCCAATGGCAGGTGAGATGTAGTTTCAAGGACAATTGTCAGCTGATAGAAAAGAATAACACCGATCGTTCTCCGCTTAGAGGCACTTTTTAATACAGCCTTCATGTCGACTATTTTTTTGAACGTAGCAACTTCTCGCTGTTAAGTTCATTACACTAAGGTCATGCACCTTACCCTGACTATAATGCATTTTTGCATCTGCGATATCGAGTCCTTAGAGCCAAACAGCCTACTTCAAACTCGACAAGGATCATACCTATAAAACTGGAAAGTATTGGATGTTCTCTCTCAACATAAAGAAGTAAGAGGGTGCTTTTTGCCGTCAAAGAAAATATAATAAAAAATTAAAATTCTTCTATTCCTATTTACTCCGACTTTTACAACCTCTCAAATGAGCGGAACTTGCTTTCGTAGTTAGTGGAACACACGAGGTACAGGTTCAAACAGAAAATTTCTGGTTTCCCCTGGGTTTCTCGCCGTTTGGTTTCATGTGTGGAGGAAGCCGAAGAGCCCGGGGTAAATCACGGAGCTAGTTAACGACGAAATTTGCCACACTTGCATACCATATCCGTGGCGGAGGAGTGGTCTTTAGCGAGAGTTACACTGCGCAAACGGCCACACGAGTATTTATGTACGTATGTACTATATACCTGGCTCTTTTTAGTCACATGACCACGAGGGGTCCTTAAAATGTATGTATCTTGTGTGTCCTCTGGTGGCAGGGCGAATCAATGCTGCCGAAGTGCTGCCGCCAATGGAACATCATGCCGAAGATACCAGACATGGCACCCCACCCAGTCACATTATACTGACACAGAGCCGTCTAGTTCGGTTTATTTGGCCACACAGGTAAGATCCATCGTTCATTGTCACAAAGACCTTGGAAAGGGAAATATAAAAGGTTAGAGCATGGAAACTGAAAACAGAACAACGACGAAAGTGTGATGATTAGGAAATAGTCACGCGTAACCAGTGAGATTCAGTCTCTTGTCGGGGGGCTTGGATCACAAAACCAACTTAGTCTTGGCAAAGGCTTATGTCAGTGTTGCATTAAACCCGGTGCCATAGCCGCTGAAATATTTATTTTTTACACAAAGCGCATGTAAACTCTTATGATAAACATGAAAATCATTGCTTTTACAGTCACACACTTAAGGTCGGGAACAAGGTGAGGTTAAAGTAATGCTACTCTTAAGATAGCCTTGCTATCTTGAGGCCTGTACTCCAACTTAATCTCCTTTGTATTTAAGGCTATATCGTTTAGAATCCCACATTACATTTCAGTATAGATCTGTTGCCATGGATTCTAACCATTTGCTGTATATACAAATAGCTTATTTTATAAATAGACATTCACAGACTGAGAGAGAAATATAAATAGCTAAATTTAACATTAGTTTGTCTGAGCCTATTACATGGGGCCTAGGTCTATTTTTATTTCATGCTCTGACGTCATACAAAAGATCCTGTAGGCCTAACGTTTCGTCATACATAATAGCGATATATCTCTACAGCATGTGTCGTCATGGAAATTACGTCTGTAGTAACTTACATCCTGCTTGTAAATCGGGCCCCAGGCATATATCGTCAATACAATGGGGTGATATATTATGCATTTGCACAACAGTGTTGTGTCACAAAGAAATGAGAAGTGGCTGTTGAAAATGCTGAACGTTGAAAATGTCAAGGCACAAGCTTGCGCTTCAGCTTCGTCAGGTGTAGTTAAGTGCAATGTGTTGTCAGGTGTGGTGAAGTGCAATGTGTTGGCAGGTGTGGTGAAGTGCAATGTGTTGTCAGGTGTAGTGAAGAGGAATGTTGTCGTCAGGTGTAGTGAAGTGGAATGTGTTGTTAGGTGTGGTGAAGTGGAATGTGTTGTTAGGCGTGGTGAAGTGCAATGTGTTGTTAGGTGTGGTGAAGCGGAATGTGTTGTTAGGTGTGGTGAAGAGGAATGTGTTGTTAGGTGTGATGAAGTGGAATGTGTTGTCAGGTGTGGTGAAGAGGAATGTGTTGTTAGGTGTGGTGAAGTGGAATGTGTTGTTAGGTGTGGTGAAGTGGAATGTGTTGTTAGGTGTGGTGAAGTGGAATGTGTCGTCAGGTGTGGTGAAGTGCAATGTGTTGTCAGGTGTGGTGAAGCGGAATGTGTCGTCAGGTGTGATGACGTGGAATGTTGTCGTCAGGTGTAGTTAAGTGCAATGTGTTGTCAGGTGTGGTGAAACGGAATGTGTTGTTAGGTGTGGTGAAGTGGAATGTGTTGTTAGGTGTGGTGAAGCGGAATGTGTTGTTAGGTGTGGTGAAGAGGAATGTGTTGTTAGGTGTGATGACGTGGAATGTGTTGTTAGGTGTGGTGACGTGGAATGTGTTGTTAGGTGTGATGAAGTGGAATGTGTTGTTAGGTGTGGTGACGTGGAATGTGTTGTTAGGTGTGATGACTTGGAATGTTGTCGTCAGGTGTAGTGAAGTGGAATGTGTTGTTAGGTGTGATGACTTGGAATGTTGTCGTCAGGTGTAGTGAAGTGGAATGTGTTGTTAGGTGTGATGACTTGGAATGTTGTCGTCAGGTGTAGTGAAGTGGAATGTGTTGTTAGGTGTGATGACTTGGAATGTTGTCGTCAGGTGTAGTGAAGTGGAATGTGTTGTAAGGTGTGATGACGTGGAATGTTGTCGTCAGGTGTAGTGAAGTGGAATGTGTTGTTAGGTGTGATGACTTGGAATGTTGTCGTCAGGTGTAGTGAAGTGGAATGTGTTGTTAGGTGTGATGACTTGGAATGTTGTCGTCAGGTGTAGTGAAGTGGAATGTGTTGTAAGGTGTGATGACTTGGAATGTTGTCGTCAGGTGTAGTGAAGAGGAATGTGTTGTTAGGTGTGATGAAGTGGAATGTTGTCGTCAGGTGTGGTGAAGTGGAATGTGTTGTTAGGTGTGATGACTTGGAATGTTGTCGTCAGGTGTAGTGAAGTGGAATGTGTTGTTAGGTGTGATGACTTGGAATGTTGTCGTCAGGTGTAGTGAAGTGGAATGTGTTGTTAGGTGTGATGAAGTGGAATGTGTTGTTAGGTGTGGTGACGTGGAATGTTGTCGTCAGGTGTAGTGAAGTGGAATGTGTTGTTAGGTGTGATGACGTGGAATGTTGTCGTCAGGTGTAGTGAAGTGCAAATGTGTTGTTAGGTGTGATGACGTGGAATGTTGTCGTCAGGTGTAGTGAAGTGGAATGTGTTGTTAGGTGTGGTGAAGTGGAATGTTGTCGTCAGGTGTAGTGAAGTGCAATGCGTTGTCAGGTGTGATGACGTGGAATGTTGTCGTCAGGTGTAGTGAAGTGCAATGCGTTGTCAGGTGTGATGACGTGGAATGTTGTCGTCAGGTGTAGTGAAGTGGAATGTGTTGTTATGTCTAGAGAGGTGCAAATGTGTTGTCCTTTGTATCGAGGTACAAAGTCTCGTCAGGTCTAGAGAATGTAATGCGTTGTCAGGTCTAGAGAGGTGCAATGTGTCAAGTCTAGAGAGGTACAATGTGTCGTCAGATGTAGTGAAGTGCCATGTGACGTCAGATGTAGTGAAGTGTAATGTGACGTCAGCAAGTATGCGGTCCGGGTTTGCTTGAAAACATCTTACAGCATACGTGATTAACTTTCAACTACGCCCACCACACTGTCCGGTCATTCCTGTAAGCTGTCAACACATTCCACATTATTACATCTCATGATGCTCATATACGCTACTAACGAAATCTTGCACTATAATGTACAAATTCTAGCCGTATAGCCGTTGAGGTCCTATCGCTCTGTTTATATTTTATTGTAAGATAAACTAATACGGCTACCCTCGATCTCCGATTGCATCACTGTGCAGATATGTTTATGAAAATATTATAAACAGTATAGCATCGAAAAGGGCATTCTATGGTGCTAAACTTAAAAAAAAGACAGTGTGGATCAGGCGAAAATTGATTATCTAGACCTGATTAGCGACTTCACCTGGGTAAAGAAACCCTTATTAACTGTCTCATGGAATCAAGCCTGGCTAACATTAACTCGATTTCGAGTGCTTCAGTTTAGACACGATGTTCCTTAAGGCAGCAGCTCCTATCTCCTCATTATCCAACTCCTACTCCTTACAACCACTCCCCCTGTCAACTATGCGCCATTTCTAATTCCAGTCAAGCTTTATTATGTGACTTCGACGTTTATCGTTAGACCCCAATCGATGATGCCGCAAGGCTTATAGATGTATTTGTGGCAGTGTAACCGTGAGGACGTCCTACTCTCTCATGTAAGATAGGTAAGACAGGTAATGCACTCTGGGTAGAGGAAGAATCACTGGGAGAAACATTTTTTTATTTACGTCATTAGTGTTAAATGTTATTCATCTGTATGGCGGTAGCCTGGTTTATGGGAGGGTGATACTGGAGTGACCGGGGTAAAGTCCCTGATCTCAATCTGCAACTATATTTATTTACTTGTTTCTTTGTTTGTTTACACATTTATATGTTATTTACTTGACTGGTGTTAAATGCAGTACTATTCTGTGATGGTGGTCTGTTCGCTGGAGTGGCCCGAGCAAACCACCAACCTACTGAGGTGCCTGACAACCACCAGCTTCGTAAAGTGCCTGAGAACCACCACTGCGTGAGGTACCTGACATTCAGCAGCCTCGTGGGGTGGCTGATAACCACCCGCCTCATGAGGTGCTCGGCAAACCACCAACTTCATGAGGTACCTGACAACCATCAGCCTCGTGAGGTGCTTGACAACCACCAGCCTAGTCAGGTACCTGACAAACACCAGCTTCGTGAGGTGCCTGATAACCACCAGCCTCGAGAGGTGACTGTCAAAAGCTGCAACTAAATAGGCCAAGGTTGGGTTTGTGTATGTCACCTTACTGGTCAGTGGTCGATCGGCTGGGGCGAGATGAATGCATTAGCCGAATGAGGTTGGAGAAATAGCGCTTATTTCTTAAATTACGCGATCTAGTGCGAATTTCAAGACACTGTCGCTTTGGAGTGAATGTTTTAGATTAGGTAACAGACGTAAAATTTCGTCCATGGCTAAGATTCTGAGGGATCTGTTTATGTCCTAGATCCTTCGCACTCAATGCTGCCGTACTTTACCAACATACCATGTCGTCCCTCTCAGTTTCACGTTGGCATCAATAAAACATTTTTTTTCCTTGGACCAACATGTCTAAACTGTTGTCCCATGTTGTCCGGTCGGACAGCCTCTTGTAAATGCACACGGGTACAAAACTCCTTGTCGGCAAACCAATTTCATTCGCGCCGGACCGGCTATGTTGACGCCATCGTTTTGGGGCTTCGCCATTCGGCAATACATTACGGACCAAGACTCGGAGGCCCACTGGTCGAGTACTCGGCTCTGACCGGACTTTACCGATCGAGACTCGGCAGTAAAAAACAGCACCAAAGAGGGATGTAAATGATATCCCAGGGGGAAAATGTAAGTTTCAGCAAGGTACCAACGTATTTTATGGCATACAGTTGCCTCTGTGAAGCTCATGGCATCAAGTAGCGAGAACAAATAGAAATAACAAATTGCAATGAATCATATTCAGCTGGTGGGTACATGTTAACTTTTCAGATCTTCCTTTACTTAACATATATAAGAATGTATAGAGGTAAATTTTGTCCAGGGTTTGGATAAGAAAAGAAAATAAACACCTTATTAAGGTAATCGGCTTCGCTGCAGACAAGGAATAAAGTCTAACGAGCTACGACACGATGGCGCGAAACCGATTACCTTAATAAGGTGTTGATTTTATTTTCTGTATATATATATCTATATATATCTATCTATATATATATATATCTATATCTATCTATCTATATATATATATATATAGATAGATATATATATATATATAGATATATATATATATATATATATATAGATAGATAGATAGATAGATAGATATATATATATATATATATCTGACAATACTTGTCTGCATAGGTGAGGCAGAGTTTCCCCATGAAACCCTTCTATCGCGGAAGCCGTATATTATAAACCAAGGTAAGTGGCGAAGGATTCCTTTAGGAAAAGGCAGATGGCGTAAATCTAGCGTGCAGCGAACCTAATTGCAGTGGCAAAAACATTCTTGGGGGGATATTGTCATAATTGAAATTGGCATAATGGTAATCTCCAGCTGCTCGCCAACACTCCAAACTGGAAAGGTGGTAGAGTGTCTGTGACACCCAGGCTACCTCTTATTGGTCCTAGCCTTCTCCGGCACTCGAACCTTGGCGGACTGTACAGGCGACGTCTTCAAGAGGCGGCTTCCTCGCGGGGCTATCAATATCTCTGTCCAGATCTGGCCATCGAGTGGTTTCGAGAAGAGTCAATCCTGGCCCAGCTAACTTATTACCCCGTGGGTGAGCCTCTCCACACACATTCAAACTTCTAGTCACTTGTATATGCTGATAATCCCGGCTCTTTGTGGTGCAAAGGCGTGAGGATTGCTTCTTGCTTTCTGTCTGTGCACACTACATTTTTGTAACGCTTACTATAACTCACGCAAATTTTCAGCAAAGATGTCTGAAAAAGTAATACAACAACCATCGTAAAGAAGATCAAGTAAACGACTGAGGAATTCTTTTGTTACCCAGTACCTTTTTCAGAATAGTTAGAATATCTCAGCAAAGACTTGGTTTCTTGCAAACCAGTAACCGAAATTATTTGAACTGGGGTCATGGAGAACTATGCATGTTCGAGGTGAAATACGCCGGAAGTACACATTGCTAAGGCTAAATACACGAGGAACAATTTCATCAAGGAAACTTTAAAAATACAAATAAGAAGTGGTTGTTAGGATGCAGAGGAAATCAATCAAGTTTGTTTTCAGTGAAGCCGGAGAGACATAAGGGAGACCTGACCCCGGTTTATCGTGAGAGTTACATAAATTAACACGAGTATGTGACGTGTAGCTGGGTAACAGAAATTGGACCATGCATAAGGTGACAACATACGTAACTAGTTACAAAACACTTTCAGTACGTTTCATTGGTTAAAAGCTTGGGAATGATATTAATGCGTCTGTCGTAACTGCGAGAGGAAGTTACTGGAATTTTTGACTGCGAAGTTGTAGAAATTCTATCAAAGCACATCTTGCTGATAACTGGCCACAAATCATCCAATCCGCAGCCACATCAATTGTGTCCAAAATAAAAGAACTTCTCAGCCCGTCGAATCAACTATTTCTGCAAGCCCTGAACCTGGAACATGCTCGGATTTTTCATCTGAAATCACACCCGCTGCAACATCATCTCTCTGTTCTCATCCGTAAATGGCAACTTCAAAGACACCAGTTTTCGCCAAATCTGACCCATTATCACCTTCCAGAAGCAACCCAGCTATGACAGAAACAATGATTGGTCACCTGTTAGCAACATTTTATGCTGAACGATATCAGCCATGGCAGGTGGACAGCGCCACATTCATGTTCACACATACACTCCTATGACACAATCATCCCTTTCCGAACGAGTAATCACGAGTGACAGGGATGAAACCCATGACTCAAAGCAGACGACGTGTTCCATCTTCAATTGTTGACTGAATTCGCAATATTTGACGCCTCTAACTTTACTTTTCGTATTTCAAATTCTTTTTTTCTTTGTGAATTTTTGTGGACGTTCGCTGTTATACATAATTGAAGGTGACGGTGTTATCGTGGAACTATATGTTCGTGCGTAGTTATGCTGCTATTGACTGCGGCGCTCCGTCTGAACCAGATTGCAGTTTTTTTTACATTTGGATAATGTCACCGAGCTTGATTGTACAGGGTTCGTTTTCTTCCCCATCTTTTAGTTGTCTCAGCTATGCGATAAACAGAACCTTATCCTCGTGTTCAATTCGTGTGAAAGCAATAAACTCGTTGAACAAAACGTCTGAGGTTCTTTGGTGAGATCTTTCGAAACTTATTGGTGTGTCTCTAAAATCTTATCACCAAGAGGAAAAAACACTACAAGCAAAAGTTATCAATCGTCATAAGTAATAATAAAAAGAAACACCAAACTCGCCGGTTTCATCTCACAACTTTGGTCACCAGTAAACGCTAAGAATGTGTATTTTGTTATCAGAAATACTAGAGCTCTTGAACGTGAATACATGTTCTAATGCCTCAGCCAGCAAAATGCAGGACTTTGTTTCTAAAATCACAAATCGCCAAAAACACATCTCAGGCTATCATTATCAGTAGAGCTTCAAAAACCAAGAGGCCGCTTGCCTGAAGCCCTTTTAACGTTACGAGTGGCTGGCTACCATACCAACAGCGCTATGTGCTCTTAACGCTAAGAGGGCTTCGTGCAAGTGTTATCCGGCATCCGTTTCTGGGGAGATATAGAGAACAACAAAATGAATTTAGTGTGAAGATCATCACGCAAACAGCGCCATGTTTAATCGGTGAACAAGGTCATCGCGCCATATCAAAATATCAGCTAACATGAGCCTATACACTACGGTTTCATCTATTATGTCACATGACTTTCAGACAATACAATGTCTCTGCGCAGTGGTGCTTGCATGGTTATTGTTTTCTCCTACCAAACCTTTCCTATTTCAATAACAAGAAAAATTAACATATTAACTCGAGCTTGAACATCTTAAACTGAAATGTGAGAGTGCTGAGAGCACAGGATATCAGTAGACTATGCCTACACATGTACGTAACATATCCTTCATTATATCACTATAACATGAAATCAATTTATACAAAACATCTAAGGTTTTTACTCTCCACTTGTCCAGCCACTGTGCGTAAATTAGAACTAATACTTATAAGTGTAATGTTAGCCCCCAATACTGGATGTGCGCTATTAATGTTTTGCATAAAGTTGTATGTGTCACCCACATCTCAACACACTGACAATTTACTCACTAGCATTCGTGTGTATGTAAGCCTATAACATACTGTAGCACTATTAAGCAGTCAAACATTCAGACACAGCAATGCTTCACTGTAATACAAAACATGTACGCAATGACAGAAGTTATCCTCTTGAAGTCTTACACAATAATACAGATCGACGTGTACATCATCAATGTACATTTACGGTCACTATCACAACACAAGCAGTTTCAATTTGCATAATATAACATGCTATTTTTAGCGTTCGTTGCATACGACGCTTTAAAACAGCTAGTTACGGTCCTGCAGTTCGTTTCTTTTGGTGTCGTAAATTTATATGATTTTATATACAACCGGCATCTGGTCACATGACCAGACGGCATCCATGTTTGTGAGCGAGGGAAACACGAAATAGAACACTACGAAAAAAAAACTAGGTAAAGATTCAATTTTCATACAACATCATGGCATAAGATTTGTATAATATAATTGTAAGATGGTTATAGTGTCCAGTTGTTTACAAGTATGCTGCGAAGCTGCTGTGATTTTTGACAATGTGGAGTTCTGTGACGGACCGCGTGATCTTACCCGTTAGTTATGAAACTGGGAGGAGTGAGCCTTTGTACAACTTAAGCAATACAAGGGCTGGCGATAATGGAGATAGGTTGTGGTGTGTTGATATCATGTTCTGTTAGAGTTTTGTACATATCGTGTGAAATTAATGTTGCTGTATAGGTGGGGATTTTTATTTTTTTACTCTGCAGTCATAGGCCCTAGAATACTGATGTGTCAACACTCTGTCCGATGCTGTCGTCTGGTTACAATGGCTGCTGCTGTGTTATGTTATGGGTAAGTGACACATGTATAGAGTAATGATACCGCTAGTTTAGACGTTCTAGTTTATATGATTGCTTAATATGTTACACAGTTACAAATTTACGTAGATAAGTTATGAAGTAGTATAAAAAGTGCGTTAGGGTGAATGTGTGTTAATTCTATTGGTTATTGGATTTTTTTACGCAAGTGATCAAAGTGTATTCCCAGTGTCGTGTTCTAAGACACCGGGGACGTCAGATAGTGTTGCTGCGTTGTAATAGCCAGAAGTAATAATTTCTACACTTTTCAAGTACCGTTTGGTTTCGAACGTCTCAGGTATTAGTTTCTCTTGACGTTGTTAGTTCTACAGTTTCTGCTGTTCTCTGCTTGTAGTTGTTATATGTAAAAAGGTTTGGGTAGGTTGTTAGGAGCGGCGGCACACTGTCGCAATGAGGACACTCGAATGTGGAATTCCGCCCTAGCTATCATAGTATATGTATGGAACTGTGGATGTAGATGTGAATGGAACTGTAGTTTGCGTAAACCGCTCACATCAGTATAATTGTCTTGTGGTATACATATAACTAATTGTAATCTGGCCATTCTGTTTGTTCCATTCAGGGTTGGTTTCGGTGACTGTCACGCATGCTGAAATAAACACCTATCACATATCATCACGAGCTGGTGGCCTCGTTCCTGCTTTACAATAAGCACATTATGCAATCAATCTATGGCGGTCGATTTGCATCAATGGAAACAGTTTAGGACATTTCTGACATATGACTTCGCGGAGCTATGACCTTTTACCTGTTTAGTGCAGACAGAATGTTGTAACGGTAGCATTCTTCCAGTTCATCTATATACCCACTAAATTACAGCATCAATCCACTATAACACTCTCAAAGATACCAAATGTCCTCTGTCTTTACACCCCTTTCCAATGCCTGTCAACAAACTTATTCAAACATGCGAAATTAAATCGTATGACAAACTTCAGACGGTCACGAAAATTAGGTCATCAATCAATCGGAAATTACTTCAACTCAGCAAGGCATATAGATTTACAAAATAAGTAATTATGCTACAATTTCACAACAATAGCGCATTACACGGGTTTTGAGAACAGTTTGTGAATTGTGAAAACACACAATTACATTTCATCTTACCTGGGGAGATACAGAGAACAATAAAATGAATTTCTTGTGAAGATCATCACGCAAACAGCGCCATGTTTAATCGGTGAACAAGATCATTGCGTCACATACCTGAGAAGAGTTTTCGCCCCTAACTCTGAGTACTGTTAAAGTGCAATAATTGACTTACAATGCGTTATACCTTGTATAAGACTATCTAAAATTTTATGGTACCCCCTGTAAACATGCGATGCTATATTCCACACAACCCATGGAACCCTGTCTAGCGGGTTGGGATTGTTACTCAACTGCAAACGTCATGAACCTACATGTTTTAAACGAGCAAATATGGAACATGTGAAAGACAGTTTCATATCATAATTTAGTCACCAGAAAGAGGGTGTGAGGGGGACAAGTGCCCATTTTTTGAAAACTCACCTGAAAAATCATGCTTCATAGGACTCAGTTTTCTGAATTAAATTAGCTCTGGGCCAAGTGAAAAACTCAGATTTTTGAGTCTGTTGATCCAAAATTTTCTCTCAGTGTACAGCAATCCGTTTGAGCCTCGGGGTTTCCTAGGAGCTGATTACAGTTAGGAGCCTCGATTTTCATAGATCAGTTTGCTCTCGAATGCAAAAAAAGAGGTAGGGGGTTACTCGGCCACAGCACGGCATGCAGCCCCAGTTAACATGGATTGTCCTACAACACGTTCCTCTCTCCAAATCAGACGAAGATGCCGCTGATGTGAACTCGCCCAGGAGCGATCGATGCAATTTGGAAAAAACCTTACGCATTAACGATGATACTGAAGTCGACGAAAGCACTTTGGAAGATATTTCAAGTAAGACAGTAAGACAGTAAGAGAGCCACCATGATAGTAGATCCCATCCACATAGAGACCACCTGGTTAACACTAACTGAAAGGTGCTAATAATTTCATTTTTGTGCCTAATCTCTGGGAAAATGTGATTTCGGAAAGTTTCATTCTTTTTTTTTCATTCGACAGCAAACTGATCTGTTGTTAACCTAGAGATAACAGAATTAGGCTACTGGGCAGCATTTTCCTAATTGTGTGGAGACTGTATTTTAACTTATCTGACGTTCCATCCATATTAGTGTTTAACCTGGGCATTTCAGACCTCCTGATGAGATTGTGTCTTTTAGGACTATCAAGCGCAGATCTGTATTATAGAAAAAAAAAACAATATTATGAAGAAAAATGGCTAAAAAACTACTACACAAAGATGGATGTCTTAGGGGGCATATTTTTGGGAAATGTCAGTGTATACGCTGGTGTTTATCTCTATAGAATTAAGAAATTAGAATACACTTTCAAGGCTACACAGTTCGATATTACGGCTGTAGGGAAATTTGAAGCCATGGGCTGGGTCATTTGCATACTCAGTGACTTGCCATTTGCGTCGTCTTTTTACTTTGGCGCCTACTACAATGGAAACACCATTTGTTTCCCCTTTAACTTTACCGAATCGCACGTGATGAGCTGGGAAATGACAACTGTCGTTTTCGTGGATCTAAATAGCCTTTTACTTGTAATGATGTATAATCTGATTTTGGATAAGGAAAGACGGGCACAAAAGAAAGCTGGTCGAAGAAACCGTATTGACATTGACATTGCTCATAAATTGTTCATCGTTATATTGACTACTGCCGTTTGTTTGTTACCCATAATTTTAACACATCTCGAGTCCGTTTTGGGGCGTCCTGCTGACAGATATATGGCGTCTATCGTAGCGTCACGAATATTCCCCGTGAATTCTGCCCTCAACCGGTACCTGTTCACTGTAAGTAGGCAACTTGGAAACATAATAAGGCCAAAGATGAATTTTCTTTAAAGTAAAGTTTTGTTACAACCTTATTGAACCCATGTGTAAACCAAAACACATACCGAGCACGTAAATTACCTTCAATTATGTAGTCAATCAACCGAGGCCTTCAGGCCCATCCCCCACTGCGGGCGACAACTGCAACTGCATGACGTTTTGTGCTGCCCCCACTGCCGCCGACATGAAAACAGTCCTCGAGAAAATAGAACCAATTCTATCTTTGCTCGGCGACATGGATGTTGTCCTGATGTCGTCGCGACATGACATTGACGGTGGGGGCAGCACTACAGACTGAAGAAGGTTCTATTCTTTGGACGTGGCAGTTGCGGTTGCATTTGTAGTTGTCGCCCGCTGTGGGGGATGGACCTTTAGGCGTTTATGGGGAAAAAGCTGATATTGACAATTTTAAGCAGCCGGTGAGTGAGGGACAATGCTGAGGGACTCTAAACGGTTGATAAGCACAGTCGCTATATGGTTCTAAGACTACGCTGTAGGATTAATAAACTTAACAGTTATAAGTGCATGTAAGTAGGCTATATGTATTACCCCGTCTATAATAATTATTTTGTGAATTAGAGTGCATTTTGTATCGTGCATATTGTAATGATAATGATGATGGTGATGACGATGATGATGATCTTTGTATTACAATTGGCACATTTTCATCTAGTTGGACTTATTAATCGAGCATTTGTATCAAGAAGTCTGTATAAATATTAGGATGATCACATAGAAGTATCTACTACCGCAATTAACAACAACAGTACTTAATCCATATATTTATTGTGAGTTTCTCCATCAAAATGTTTTATACAGCATGTCTCGATGAAAGTAATGATTTACATAGATGCGTTGAGTGTACAGTGAGCCTGTTGGCTTGAGAAGAGGTTATGAGGTGGAGGTAATAGTGATCTGGCGCCCTATTTATTTATTTTATTTCTTTGATGTCTTACGCCGTACTCAAGAGTATTTCACTTTGCACCAGCATTATGGTGGGAGAAAATCGGGCACATCCCGGGTGAAACCAACGGTTGCTGGCAGACCTTCCCACGCACGGCCGTAGATGAAGACAGCATGAGCTGGACGATCTCACAGCGACCGCTTTGGTGGGAGACTACTGGGTCATTGCGCTACGCTAGCCCGCTACCCGACTGAGCCACGAGGTCGCCCATCTGGCCACATATTGGTCGTCCCGGTGTCACTATACTGTGGCCGTGTGGCCTGGTTTGGTGTTCATCCTGAAGGATCTGGCCACCTACAGGTCGTCCCGATGTCAGTGTACTGTGGCCGTGTGCCCTGGTTTGGTGCTCATTATGAAGGGCCTGGTAACCTATTGGTCGTCCCGTTGTCAGTATACTGTGGCCGTGAGCCGTGGCTTAGTGCTCCTCATGAAGGGTCTGGCCACCTATTGGTTCGCTCTGTTTTCAGTATACTGTGGCCGTGTTTCCTGGCTCGGTGCTCATCATGAAAAGACGGGCCCCTATTGGTCGGGACTGGTGTCAGTATAGTGTGGTCGTGTGGCTTGGCTTGGTGCTTCTCATGAAGGGTCTGGCCACCTATTGGTCGTCCCGTTGTCGGTATATTATGGCCGTGTTTCCTGGTTTGGTGCTCATCATGAAGGGCCAGGTCAGCTATTGGTCGTCTCGGTGTCATATACTGTGGCCCTCTGCCCTGGATTGAGCTGACCATGAAGGGTCTGGTTCCCTGTTGGTCGTCCCGGTGTTAGTATACTGTGGCCGTCTGGTGCACATCTTGAAGGGTCTGGCCACCATATTATTAACAAAGTGAACATTCAACCGAAGAATACACCCGTGGATATATAAAATGTAAGGTTTCAGCTGATCGTGGTCGTCTTCTACATGTGTTGCACATTCTAAACGCCTATAGCCCTTACTTCCGCCCAAAGTATTGAAGTATTCCAATGATTTTTTTCACCTTGTTTTCAGTCTTGCTCTTAATCTTCTGGAGGTTTTATTTTATATAATAGGCTCTCTAATTCGAGACCAGTTATTGGTCTTGGCCGCCGAGATGACCTTGCAGGATGTCAACATGTTTTATTTCTTTCAGAGTCCATGTCTTTTCAAATCCGTTTACCAATGAATTGTCCATGCATTAAACAAGTTGATCAAATTGGCCGCACTGAATTAACCCCCTTGTTGGGTGACAGCCAACATAAAATAACGAAATAATGAATCTATTGAGACAAGTGGGGCATCGCTGAATGTTCATTTATTTATTTATTTGATTGGTTTACGCCGTACTGAAGAATATTTCACTTATACGACGGTGGTCAGCATTGTGGTGGGAGGAAAGCGTGGTGAACCAACGACCATCCCCAGGTAGCTGGCAGACCTTCCCACGTACGGCCGTAGAGGAAGCCATCACGAACTGGACTTGAACTCACCGCGATCGCATTGGTGGGTGGCTCCCGGGTCAGTACGCTGCGCTCTCGCGCTAACCAATGCCTAGTTGATTAGCCTGAATGCAACCCGTAGGAATATTATACTGGTGTAATAACTCTTTTGTACTCATCAGAATGCACACTTTTTCACTCAAATAGTTAACAAATATTGCTGTGTAGCCCAGTTCATTGTTCAGTGTAGGACAATAATCTGCTCGTTTCTATTCCAAAAAGAAATACACAACTAAAAATTTAACGAACACTGTTTCTTTAAGTTGGAAAATCTAGCGGAGAGATTTTTTTTCCTTTTTATATTGTTTTTCACATCATATCACTTTTACTGTGCGGTCGTCCGACTAAATTTGTACCTTATAACTGTCAGAAACGCTTCTGCAGAATTAAGACTACCTATGCCTTAAATCTACAAATGTAACTACTTACAAGGGGAACAACTCCTAGTGCTATAAATCGTTACAAGCTAGACACTGTGGTTACACCGTAAACTAGAGAACGATCCGCCCTTGGTCGTGGTGTGTCTAACAAGTAAATACTGACAATATTAACTTAGCACCTTATTGGTCTACCCGGCATCAGTATGTTGTAACCTGGTGTTCTCGTTTGACTCTGAAATGAAGGGGTAGGCCATCAGACGGTCAACCCGGTGTCAGAAAACTGAAGCTCGTGGAGGTGGTGATGGTGGTGGCGGTGGTGGCGGTGGCGGTGGTGGCGGTGGCTGTGATGGTGGGGGGGGGTGGGGTGGTGAAGCATCACTGCGTCTTTCGTGTATTACTCAGTGAGATAGCTTGAAGTACGCCATTCATACTGGCCTACTGCAGAAAGACAACATTGGGATAAGATCGGGATAATGCCAGAGGCTGAATCAAGAGTAATTTTAAGGCATAATAAATGGAAAGGATAGTCCTTGTAACCTAACATGCCTATGCCTCGAGTGTTAAATGTGAAATCAGGGTCAACATTCACGAAGCCCTCTTAAAAGAACAGACTGCATTTTTAGAAAGTCGCATCATCTGAAAAGAAATTTTGTGTTGATTCAAAATATGGCCTTCATTAATTTATGGCATTCTTTTATAGTGATTAAAACGGAAATAAAGACTGAGATGATATGGTAGATTTTTTGGACCATATTGAAGCACAGTGACGTCACAAGCTGTTTTTTTTTTTTGCCGCTAAACATGCTGTAACAGTTATGTTTCCACATTAAAAACAGATACAGGTGTTGCACTACATATATTTGCACGTAGAACGTAGAAATACAGCAGTAAGAGAATGTTTTGCAGCTGAAAAGAATCTGTGATGTCAATGTGCTTCAATATGGTCCAAAAACTCCAGCGCGGCATCCCAATCTTTATTTCCGTTTTAATCGATGAAAAATGTGCCAAAAAATTATGAAGACCCATATCTGGAATATTTTCAGATGATGCGTACTTTCTAAAAATGTGGTCTCTTCTTTTAAAGTTAAAAACAGAAATGAATTTACGGTCAGTGAAATGACCTTAAGAAACTGTCAGAAAATACCGTCACTGAAGTTTTAGATTTTTTTTCACAAAATCTGACGCAGTCAAATATTTTGATTGTACGGTGGGTTTTATGGACCATATTGATCCTATGGTTCACCAGTCACGTCACACAACTTTGTGTACACCTTTATGTTCAACTCTGAATAAAATGAACATTCATTGACAATGATGATCGTAAAGCAGCAATTTTTTACCAGTGGTGATTATGGGTGCCGTTACATCCCAAAGTTGGCAAAGCTGATTTCCAACTTTATAACATATATTACACCGGAATAAGATTGCGTTTTATCCTTGGCATTGTTGTTTGTAAAAAAAAACTTTTAAATGTAACGCTCATAGGATTAAATGATTGAGAATCCATGGCAAAACTGAACACATGAAGAACTGTTGTGATTAGATGTAGATTAGAGGTTCTCTCAGTATTCGCTTCGAACATTGGTCATCTAAGAATAATTCAATGATTAGGTCTTAACGCTACTTCAGTTACTTCACTGTGACAGATATAATGTATGAAATGTGAGTTTTCATGTATTGGGTGTGCAAGTTCGCAAAAATGTGAAATTTTAGAAAACCGTTATACTCTATAAATGACCAAAGCCCAAGGCGTTTAATAGATGATTTTACTTCAAATAAGCGTGTTTAATAAATATACATGTATATTATATATATTTAATAACTATACATATATATTATAAGTATTAAACATGAGTGTCTTGAACATGTATATAGGTCTATATTGAAATGCTGTAATCTTCAAGTGTTTAATATCTGATGCATAAAAGTGTTTATAATTTAAACATCGAAATTTACAATACACTGAGGAAGCCCATTTTCCAACTCAGGGTGAACATGGAGATATAGGCAGAAAGTGTTTTATGACGGGGCGGTATTAGCCAACTCAATTTCCCAGAATTCATCAGCGCTTAAAAGGGGCCCCCGTGGCCGAGGGATTAGCGCGCCACCGCGGCCGTAATGACCTTAAATCTCAAGACGCCATTCCCTTCGCTGTGCGTATTTATATATTTATGTATTTATTTATATGATTGGTGTTTCACGCCGTACTCAAGAATATTTCACTTATACGACGGCGGTTAGCAGTATGGTCGAAGGAAACCGGGCAGTGCCAGCGGGAAACCCACGACCCTCTACAGGTTGCTGGAGGATCATCCGACGTATAGCCGGACAGGAAGCCAGCGTGAGCTGGACTTGAACTCATACCGACCTTCTCATGTAGATGTTACCAAAGACCTATAGGAAGTCACTGAACAAAGAGCTCACTTGGACATAAGCGACAAGACTTTGAACATTTTCGGTTTGTCCGTAGAAGAATTGTTTAAAGTTGAAAGCAAATCATTTGTGATTGCTCTGAGTTTATTGTTCTTGTTTATTTGCTTTTTTACCTTATTATTTCTTCTTCTGTTCAACTTTAATTTTAAGCAACATCTTAATTGGGAAGACGAATGGCGGATTACCATGGTGACCTTTGTCTGATGCGGATAATATCTTACCCGCAGGGGTGAAAGTGCAAAAGGCATCATCCGGTTTTTATCAACGACTGACACTGATTTCATCAATGGGGTGCTTGGAGATGTAAAATTTCGTTGACTTAAAGACAACATTTCCGGGAATTAAACTATCCGAGCTGAATGAAAAACGACGAATGCAGAAAAAGAGTCGCGAAGATCGGCGGAGATCACAGCGAGAGACAGAGAAGCTCGCTTAGTTCGTCATGTAATGATTCATTAACGTCAGCTCAATGGGCAAGTAGCTTGCTTGTCTGGAGGTGCTATGGCGGAATAGTCCATGTGGGTACATCATCGCTGTGGAAACACAATAACCACGTCTCTGATCAACACCAACCGGGCTCATCAATCGAAGGCAATGTCCCGTTCCCTCCTCGCAAGGAAATTCCTTCCACAAAGGACGGTTTGGTAAACAGAGAGTCGCGCTCTGACATGCGGGAGAGGACTGTATTCTAACGTGGCGCCCTTAACTATTCAGATGACTGTAGCTCAACTTTACCGTGAATTAACACTGCTCTGGCACATGCGAACATCTGCTGTAATAAAACACCTCAGGTCAAACTTGATTTATTAATCTGTTTTACAGCAGATGTTCGTTTTCATCAAATATACACGATGCAGAAAATCGGGCGACAGTGAAAGAAACAGGTGCGTGTAGGCAAGGCTTGGGGGTGGAGGTGGTTCTTTTCAGTGCCCCTAGGTATGACGTCGTCTACATTTCCAGAAAAGAAAAGACAAGATTTCGTGCTAATTTATCATATGTTTTGTTCATAGTTTTTCGAGTGATTTGAACTATAAACGTTGCTTTTCCAATTTTGTCTTGCGATTATTGACAAGGAATCTCCATTGTAGTTGAGAATAGGTATACGAATACCCTCAAGGACGCCTACATTTAACTACATCAAAATGTCAATAACCTGCTGTTGGTCGTGGGTTCACCTTTAGTCTTGTCCCTTGTGCAAATAAATGAATAAATTACAATACTTAAGATAATTTTTTTTTTCTATACTAGGTGTTTTAAATTTCCGATTCAGCATTACTTCTCATCTGCCATTATTTCTAATACTGAACTGCCTTTCGGCAGCATTGACTGAACTTCACCAGGGAAATAAATGTTTACTAAATAAATATTTTACTTACTTATTTTACTTAGTTTACTAATAAAATATTTACTCCCAGTAAATATGGGAGAGAATATTACATATACACCGACTTAGAGCATAATGATAGCCAAATTGCTTTACACTCCCTTATAGAAAAACACCGGGGAAGTATTGGGCCATTTGTGGTAAAAGATTATGGCTGGAAGATTCAAAAACGGTCGTCAATATTGTTTATTTAAGGTAGATCGTAACACAGTCAACAAAAAAAATACCACCATGTGAAAGGGGACGTAACTGTGCAAATAATATTGACCAATCAGAATGCAGGATTGATTAAAGCTGGATTAGCGAATATGATATGAATGGGGCCACCATTTTGTCCACTGACTGTACATAAGGCTTCTCGTGGAAGAGGGGGGGGGACGGGAGGGTGTCGGTGCTCCGTGGGTAAACACAGTGCAATAACCCAGGTGCCTCTCACCAATGAGGTCGCTGTGAGTTCAAGCCCAGCTCATGCTGGCTTCCTCTTCGGTCGTACGTGGGAAGGTTCGCCAACAACCTGCGGTTGATTGTGGGTTTCCCAGCGGGGTCTGCGCGGTTACCTTCCACCATATGTAGTGGTGACCGCCGTGTTATAACTGAAATATTCGTGAGTACACAGTAAAGCACCATTCAAATAAATAAATAAATGAATCAAAGATACTCTTATACAGACGAATTCCACTAGATTACGGTTGGCTGCTGCACCTTATTTTGACCTAAAAGAGCAGCTGACAGTTCTCAAAATTGTGCAGCTTTTGGCTACACAAACTGCCCGTCGAATACAGCCCGGCGTGACCGAAAGGCCCTATTCCCGTCATTCGGCCAGCTTCGGGTCGGTAAAATGTCGGAGCCCTCTGACTACTATATGAGCTTACGCCGATAAAGCATATGTTTCTTAGAGAATATCCAAAAAATTATCGGATGGTGTTTTTAAAATTATCAAACCTTACTCTTTTTACTATAATTTACGTTAAGGTGTTCCGGTCTTCTCATTTAAAATACGGGAAGCAAGAATATAAACAATATCTAAAGTCCTTGGTTCGATTTGACCTAAATGTAATAGACTGTTTCGATAATACAAAAGAATACCACGTGCTTTTGTAATAACTATTTTTGTAAATGATGGCCACTTCTCTTTTTTCCTGGTCATTGTGTCTTTCGATCGACGTATATATTCCAAATTAATAATGAAATTATTCAATTTCCCCCGTGTTTGACACAAACCAAACCATTACTTTCTTGCTTCATACTGGCATAAACCTAAAATATATAAATAGAATATATAAATAGAACAACCATGTTTGCCACAGTATTCAAAAAAAATCTTTTCGCGAGGCTAATGGCTGTTTAAAAGGAAAATTAAAATTCAATTCAAAGGAAGGCATTTCTAGATCAACCCATCACAAACAGATAATTGGACCCGAGGACTTGAATTCAATAAGTTCCTACACCTTCATAACGATAGTTCCCCTATACTTTTAAGGTATCGTGTTTGGTATGACCTTGCCATGCCTTTCACCACTCGAGGCGTCGAGTTCTATAAATGACTGAATGCAAATTTTTGTGCATTCCACACTGATGAGACATGAGAGAATATGTCGTTCTTATACACGACATTAAGCAGAAAAACCATCAAGGTTGCCTCAATAATATATAGACACCAGTCGATAAAAGAAACTGAAATAAAAGGAAGAAGAAAAAAAGATCCAAAAGCGTCATCTCTTTTAAATCACTGTTGAAAAGCCGCCATGAGCTGTCCGGAAACATCCATGTGGTATGCTGTCAACTCTGTTGAGGAGTATCAGTTTTCACGATTTATGCACGGCATCTCGCGAAATTCGCGGTGCAGTACTACTTTAATACACGGTACGCTCTATTCGTGCGACTGCTATTCAAGCCATGAGTGACGCAGGTCGTGAACTTCGTCCCATAATGTGTAAGAGCGGCCACATAAACGAATGTTCTGTCAGAAGTTTTAACAGGAAGTGCTCAACATTTCAAAAAGAAATGTTGAGTATGAATGACGTCCTCTCATCTGTCGCTCAACAAATCAAGTTTTCAGTCGCCCAGCGATTCCAAAATCCAAACCTAGTACACCCTGTACATGTGTGCAGTGCCCTCGGGGGATAGTTCTCCCTACACGTCCGAGCGCAGTTTTTCCGCATCCACGGGCTACACAGCAGCGCCCAAAGGCATGGTTTTCTGCTGTCACGCTGCAGTATTTGTGCAATAGGCTACCTAAGCGCTTTCTGAGCACCCATGCACATAGAAGTGTGGTGTAATACAAGAAAGAGCAAAGGAGCACACGGCTTTGGAACCCATTGTTAAAGACGGGAAGGAGTTTTACGAGTTTCCCATTGCTAATCGACTAACATCCAGTAATTTGTCGACCTCTGAGTTAATTTCCTATTCTCCTTTGAATAACTGTGTCTTTCAGTTTTCACATCATTAATCTAGTGATCGCCTCCATCTTGCACTCATGACTGCACACGATCTATGTGACGTAACGATGTATGACGTAAGGCCTAGATCTGTTTGGTTCCATATTTATGAGCGACCACGTATATGCAAATGTGAACGAGGATGCTGATAAAATGTTATCGTAATGTTAATTATTTTTGTGTATTCTTGGTATTTTTAGATACTTTGCTCGATATAATTTACTTACAAGGATTAACGGTAACAGTTGTTAGGTTTATAGGGATATAAACAGAAAAACACTCGGGGGACCTTCAGTCGGTTAGCGCGCTAACACACAGTAATGATCGAACACTCCCACCAATGCGGCCGCTGTGAGTTCAAGCCCATCTCATGCTGGCTTCCTTTCCGGCCGTACGTGGGAAGGTCTGCCATCAGCCTGCGGATGGTCGTGGGCTTCCCCCGGGTTTTGCCCGGTTTCTTCCCACCATGATGCTGGCCTCCGTCGTATAAGTGAAATATTCTTGAGTACGGCGTAAAACATCAATCAAATAAATAAATAATTAAATAAATAAAAACACGCGGTGCAAACTTTTGTACGAACCACTATACTGGGATTCATACAATGTGCACAACGGTTTTGGGAGGGGGTATACCCCTATAAACATACAAAATATTACAGTTAATCCTTAAATACAAAAATACATGAATTCACTTTTATGGAAATAACGTGTACCAGCGGTATGTTGTTCCTAATTCTGCAGAACTTCCTGATGGGTGAGGATAAAACAAAACATGAAATTGTACTTAACCAAAAACAATCATTCCAAACACACTGTACCGTCCCTCACAAGATACATTCCATGTTATCTCCAGTCGGGATTCCCAAGATAATGGATGTATGAGTATATATGTGTATATCTATAATTATTTGCCGTCAGCTATATTCAAAACGAAGCCCACTGGGTTTAGCCTAACTCAAAGCACTTCTGTTTCCAGGCACATGCGGACCGCAGTAATGTGTTTATTTCCACTTAGCTATTCCAGTGACGCTATAATCGTGTTACAAGAGAACTGTGTATGAAAAACACCGGGAATTTTGTTATCAAGGGAATCAATTATGCGGTCAGAAAGAGCGAACGGTCGATTGTGGCTGCGTTTGTCAGCAAGGTTTTCATACCGCCATGACCGCAATAATACTCCCTGTTGTATTGCCATCCCTATCAGGAACCTCTCAAAGGTGAGTTCAAGGCCAGATCAAGCTGGGTTTTTCACTTGTCATTTATGAAAAGGTCTGAAGAAGAATGAGAAGAAACCTGCGGATGGCTCTGCCAGGTTTCTTCCCACCACAAATCTGGCTGCCTTCGTATATTTAATTGAAATACATAAATCGGTGCCATATTCTTGGCTGAACAGCCCGTGATGTAGTGTAGTCTTCCATCAAAATGGTGTGCCTGAAGAAAGTTCGTCCTTGATTTGACTTGGGATGGTCGGTCAGAAACCTTCGGAATGGTCGTGGGGCTCAGCCCGGTTTCCTCCCATCATTATGCTGTCTGCCTGTCGTATAAGTGAAATATTCTTAAAAATGGCATAAAACACCAATGAAATAAATAAATAAATAAATAAATGAGTAAATGCTTGAATTGCTGAGGTTGGTGTTTGACCACGGTTTCCTCCATCCAAAACCTGACCGCCTTTTTAGTTCTTTCAAAAACGTTTCAGTATGTGGTGTTAAACAGCAATAAAATAAGAAAGTAAACCAATATCAATCAAAAAGAAGATACACTGGAACATGTCTTTCTTATGGATATACAACTTCTTGGTTTATTATCACGACGTTTCGATGTAGATACTAACACCGTTATCCTCAGGCAAAAAGGAGATATTGGCTCGTGCTTCAACGCCCCCACCCCCTCACTCCACGGGAATATTTATTGCCTTGTTTTCTGACTAAAAACAACCAGCCCTGAACCTATGAATTTGACTAACACGTTTCACGGTTCATATACAGTTAGTGGAAAATGTTACTATCGGGTAATATACCACTATATAATCTCTTAAAGGGACAGTCGTGAGAGTGTGCATTGTGTACCAGCCTCTTGATCTCTTGATCAATGCAAGAACTGTACCAGGCTATGTCAGGCGTTATACAGACACCGCTACAGAAAGACAGTGTCGAGTTTGCCTAGGCACTGTGAGATTATGGCTCTGTAGCCTAATACATTTCTGAATTATTCTAGATGGCCTGACTGTTTTGACAATCTGGGCTCATAATGATTAAGGCTAGACTTGCTGAGTACCTGAGTAACGCTTTTAAACTTTTTTATGGCTGGAACAAATCAGAAAGTCCAGGTATCTGGAAAGACACCGAAGCAGAATTCCATGCCCAAGGCCAGGATTGAACTCACGTCTCCTGTGCTACTGGCTTGACGTATGAGTGATTAATTGTTCCTTGATTAAGACGCTTGTATGATCACGTTTTGTATTATGGGGGAAGGAATGGGTGGGGGCGGGAAACCAGAAGTCCCGGGGTAAAGCGCATTCGCCATTGCCAAGTTACTAACCAACTTTTGCACTTGGACTGTACAGACATGCACAAGATATTAGGTTATGCAAACGTCCACAGGGTTGTCGTCTCCCCTTTTTTGTCACGAAGGGCCCACGAGTAGTGGGATCAGGGGACTGGACATTAACTGGGTAATTTCTGCTTAGAGGCCTTATCCATTTCCATTGGTTTCATGTTTTCGTTCATTTCCAATAATTTCTGGCTAATTCTAGACCAGAGAAATTCAATAAATTGCTATTTGTTGAACATAAATGTAGTTTTACTTAATCCTGGACAAGCCAAAGTGCTTAAGATTGTGGGAGTTACTACTATTTAAAAATTGTCACGGGCTCAGAGTCATTCATAATTGGTGTAAATCAATAAGAAGCCGGTTTCGCTGGTTACCTAGGACAATTTGCCAGTTATTAGACTGTCGTCGCTGCACATGAGGTTTTGCGAGTTGGATAGCTGGCCAAACATTCAGACCTAGGCTTATGATGTTTTGTGAGCTGGATAATGGGTCATACATTCAGAAATAAGCTTATAAGGTTTAGCGAGTTGGAGATTTCGCCAAACATTCAGTCCTAGGCTTATGATGTTTTGTGAGCTGGATAATTGGCCAAACAAAACTGACCAAAGCTTATGTCGTTTTCCCTGTTGGATAACTGGCCATACATACAGACCTAAGCTTCTGATGTTTTCTGTGTTGGATAACTGGCCAAACATTCAGACCCAAGCTTATTAGGCTTTGTGAGTTGAATAATTGGTCAAACATTCACACCTAGACGTGTGAGGCTTTGTGAGTTGAATAATTGGCCAAACATTCACACTTAGACGTGTGAAGCTTTGTGAGTTGAATAATTGGCCAAACATTCACACATAGGCGTGTGAGGCTTTGTGAGTTGAATAACTGGCCAAACATTCACACCTAGGCGTGTGAGGTTTTGTGAATTAATTATTGGTCATACTTTTAAATCAAAGCTTATGATATTTGGCGAAGTGGGAATACGTTCAGACTTAAGCTTATGAGGTTTACAGGGATGGGTATTTTATTATATATTCATATCTAAGCTTGTAAGGTCTGGCGACTTTGATAATTAGTCATACATTCACACCTAGGCTTATAACTTTTTTGCGACATGGAGAATTGGTCATTCATGCAGACATAACCACTCGGGGTTTTGCGGCTTGGTGTCAAGACGCATGTTTATAATGAAAGAAGCACACTTACGAAAAAAAAAAAATTTATAATTTGCCAAAGACAACAATCGCTGTAGATGACCTCATTGTTTCCGATTTTACTGTTGGTGTTGTGTTCACTACTGTTATTTTCTTGGCACTTGGCACTGATTGATCAATACTCAGACAAATGAGGTTCGACAATTCTGATATCCATTGATGGAAAATGACGAGAACAGAGACATATCTGCTGGATAGCAGAGACAAACTTGGATCCAACGATATCCGGTATCTGAAAATGCTGCTAGCAGAGACAAACCTGGAGGATATCCGTTGACAGAGGTTTACGAAAACGGACACATATCTGGCTGATATGCGGTGATGGAGGATGCTGCTAGCAGAGACAAGCCTGGACGATATCTGTTGGTGGAGAAGAATGATAGCAGTGACAAAACTATACGATATCCGGTGACTAAGAATCCTGATAACAGAGAGAAACCTAAACCATATCCGATTACACCGCTGTGTGACTGATGCCTTGATCTGACAGTCATTAACGGTCCAGTCGGTCACGTTCCCGTACTAACTGGGCTACAGACCGCCGCTTTCACCTAATAGGGGTTACTTCGCCAGGTTTATAATTTTAATCGAGGCAGTGAAGGACTGTTCAAGTTGTCGCTCACTGGGCTGGATCGGATGTCTACGATGGGAACAGTAAATTCCGCCTCTCTCACAGCAGGTGTCCCCGGACGCTGGACATCAGCTCTGTGCGACGCTGGCGTGTAGTTCCCCACTATACCGTTTAATGATCACCAGATATTTATAAACTCATCCGGTCGTCTGAAATCTATCCCTATCGGCTACAATTTCCGACATAAGCTTCCCCGTCCCCCATCCCCTCTCTATTCATCTCCTTCCACAACCCTCCCTCGGCGATGATCTTATCCACCCACCGATCAACGCTGATAGAAAAGGTTAAGTTGTGCGATCAAGAGACGAGTGGCTGTGAGCAAACCACAGTGGTCGTCTCGAGGCTTACGGGCCTGCGAAGCAGCTCTTATTCGCATAATCGATCTCCTGTGTAGAGACGACTGCAGATACATAGTGTGTGGTCACTAATCTAAGACTCCACATCGTCTTCCTATCCGAACGTAAGCTAACATAAATGCTTGTTCAGGTATAAAAACACACAAAAAAAAATAGCCTTACCATTTGTGTAGTAATTTCACAAAGAACACCCACCCAAAACTCTATTCGCTAATTTTCTTGACCCAAATGACACACCTTGCCAAATAAATAGATGCCAGGCCTGCAACATATCCTAACATCATCATAAATTGATCGCCATTTTCTCAAAATAAATCCGCTGGAACCCGGGTACTAGCGTCCTATCGCCATAGAAACTGGGAGTATTGGGGAATTTGCTTATTGGATAAAAAAAATTGTAGCATTTAATTGTGACTGACTTTTTTAACTGACTTTTTTCTCACCATTTTTTGTCATAGTTTTTACCTGCAAAATTACGTGGCAATACTTCAACACACTTCACAGATACAGCCAATCCTTACCCATCCCCACCGTTTTCTGTGCGCCTGGATCTTGGCTACAAAATTAGTGATTATATAAATTCACTCTCTAGCTGTTCTCTATTGAGTCCATTCATTCTTGTCCACCACTGGACATCCACTCTCACCTCATGTCTTTGATTCGGGGGGCCGCTTGTACTCAACGGGCTTTTTCATACTATTAGCAGCTGTACCGTTATTAAACTGTGTAGGTTTAATCCTAGTTTAACTTAAATAAACTTATAAGTGGCGTTAAAGTGTGTGGAAATCTGTGGAAGCCGAATCAGAACATCCACGCTTGGCGACACGAGGACGATATCGATTGGAGTCCTCATCCGGCTTCCATAGAAAACCATTCTACAAATCTCTTGAAACGAAACATATTGCAAAAGCATTTAAGGGTATTTCCTATGCCCTAGTTCTTCACATAATAACTGACATATTCGTTGAATAATGTTGCAAGCCAAGCGCTGCAATATTTAAATAATTTTTATATTCAGTTGAATATGAAAAAAAAAAATAAATTCAGTTCAAAGATAGCAGTGAAATCATTCCAACGTTCAGTGCACACAAATGTATTCAGTGCGTGAAAAATGTTTCATATGAATGCATATACACGTTTATAGCTTTAGACAATAAAAAAAATAAATAAATAAACACTTCAAACCATGAACAAAATCTGATTTTTGCCTGGCTAATAGAGCAGCGGATATATAAATATGCGACCACTGAATAACCAAAACTTCAAAATACTGGCTAATCGGAAATGTCGCGCTTTCTAGTTACGATAGTTGTTACTGGCTGGTTCCTTGAATGAGGTACCCATTCATTATTGATTGATAGATATGGACAAAAGGATGTTTGCAATTTACATTCAACGTTAGCATTCATATTCAAAAACTTAGATTAGTAAACCAGAAATTAAAACACTTAAAGATGCTTAAAATTAACTAATAAACCATGCTGTAGAATACGACGTAAAACACCAATTAAATAGTTAAAGATATAAAAGGTAAATAATAGCCAACCATGTATACTAATCCCGAAAACTATTTTGTCACATACCGGGTACCTCTCCTGTACCCATTCCATCCCATCCCACTTTTCTCACACCCATTTTGTAAACAGAACACTTGTTGATTGTTCGCTAATCTGGAAGCCATTTTGAAAGAAAACGCATGTGGCATCACTAACGAGGAATAAGCTTGTTATTGTATTATACGCTTGGTCCCATCCACTGACTCTCGCTGAAGCGACTATCTGTTTTCTTTTAACACGACAGAATTATTCCCAAAGTTCAGTGATGTGAAATCCACTTAACCCACAAGTATGACCACGGATCGTCCAAGCCCGTGACGAAGAGCCGTTGTCCTAGCAACCAACTGTAGGACCTCTCACTGTGCAGCTTAATTAATTTTTTATTTTTATTTTGGCTAAACAAGTCCGGATAAGATAAAGTTCACTGGGTTTATGATAGGTTTTGTTAGTTCTTTCATTCATGTTATTTGGTTTTGCAGTGATATCAGTTACAACCGGAAGTCCATCTTCAGTTTGGGAGGTAGTTTTAATAAGGCTGAGAGGGAACGGATAAAATGCCGGTTCACTTTCTTCTCCAAAACCCACATGGAGACTCCATTCCAACCCCAATGGCTTTTTAAAAATTTCTTTGTCTTTGTACATTTCACGGGCACACAGGTGCCATAATAAAAAGCACAGTTTTTTTCCCGTATAGACTGACGATGAGCTCTCTGGTTTCAATCATTCTGTGAAATCACTTCTTGGTTGAATCGTAATTATGGTGAAGATTGAAATAATATTACGTACAAATGCGAATTAATAATTGAATATCGTGCAATTTTGCACTTGTATGGCCTTGCTTATGAGATGACTATTCTATTTAAGTAGTTATTTGAACCACATCGCAAGACTGCACCCTTGAGTCCGCTAACAAAAAAAAAAAATAATAAGTACCTAGGCCTGGTGCAGTGGTTCTGACACAAACTGTAACTCTTTCGCGAGAAAAAGATTTATTTGTTTATTTATTTATTTGACTTGTGTTCTACGACGGCGGTGAGCACTATGGTGGGAGGAAACCGGGCAAAGTCCGGGGGAAACCCATCCGCAGGTTGATGGCAGACCTTCCCACGTACGACCGGGGAGGAAGTCAGGATGAGCTGGACTTGATCTCACAGTTCTAAAACAGCCTTCGTTGTTATTGTTTTACTGTTCTCTTGACCAAGACAAAAACAAGAGCAACAGATTATTTAAACCTTCCGCACTGGCAGCAAGTTGCCAGGTGTGATTACTGTAAAATAACGGTCATAATGGACGCAAACTAACAGGTGTTTCCACTGGAATACAACCATAATGGCCGTATAACGGCTCGTGCCATGACATCTCGACGACTCAATGTATTCAGAAATAAGTTTCCGAGTGGGAAGGAACAACGGAGTCAAAAGACATTCGGCTTCATCGCCTGCTGCATCTTTTGGTCAGGCTGGTCTCGTCATAGAGACACAGGCACTTAGTTCTTGCACTGTTCAAGTGGTTTTACCCACTGCGTGAGGAAGTTATTCATTCGTTTCGAACCTTCAGTTCAATAAAAGTGTACATATCTATCAACAGTAATAACGAAAAATATTTCTACCTGAATATTTACACAGTTTTTAAAATTATTATTTGATTGATTCGTTGTTTTAATTTAGTCGTAGGGAAAACTACTGAAGTCACTTAAACGTCGGAGGCCAGCATTATGGTGGGTGGAAACCGGATAGAGCTCGAGGGAAAACCACGACCATCTGCAGGTTGCTGGCGGACTTCCCACGTGCGAGCTGAGAGGAAGCCAGCGTAGGATGGGCTTGAACTTACAGCGATCACAGTGGTGAGAGGCACCTGTGTCATTACACTGCACTACTCTGTAAGACAACTGTGTACAAATTTGCACATCCACAATGCATGTGTACCAGTGGTGCACAAATTGTCATGTGCATTTTGCCTCAATATGTGCCACTCGTACACAGTAGTTTTTTCTATCATCAACAATCAACGTGTTGAGGAAAAATTCTCAAATATGTCCAAAAATGATAAAAATTTGATCAATTGATCAAAATCAAAATAAATTGTCAAAAAATTCATCAACAACAATGAAATAGACAAATCACATACATACATTCGTTTTAATGTATTAGAGATCAGCGTGGCACCCTCAGTTCTTTGGACTTTGTTAAGAGGTTGGACCCTAAGTGTGTTACCGGATCATCGTGAACGTGGTCAGCATCTCCCGAGAGGCCAGACAAGGCGTCGTACCTTAAGTGGGCCAGTTATCATACTGGTGTGGGTCACGTTAATTAACGACTTGCTGGGCACCGACAGTGACCATTCCAAGTAATCGACGTCATTAAGTTCGTTGGTGAGGTGACACGATCTGACCACCATCAGTGTGATAAATGAGCAACAGTGCCACTCCGTAACAATTACAATCTATTTGGGTACGCTTCCGGCTCTTAATACCGGTTGGGTGGTATACTGTAACTGATAGGACAAGTATTGGAGTGACCGGTATACTGCAACTGCTTGGCCACACACTGGAAAGACCGGTATTCCGTAACTGACAGGCTAAACACTGGGAGGACGGGAATACTGTAACTGAAAGGCTAAACAGTGGAAGGACCGGTATACTGTAACTGAAAGGCCAAGCTCTGAAAGGACCGGTACATTGTATCTCCGTAACAAATTTCAATCTTTTAGGGTACGCTTCCGGGTCTTTAAACCTGCTGGGTGATACATAGCTATCTGAGAGGCCAAGTACTGGAGTGATCGGTATATTATACCTCTGTACTAAATTACAGGTTGGACAAACACTGGTAGGACCGGTGTACTGTATCTGAGGGGTCATGAACTGGAAGGACTGGTATACTGTAAATGATAGGCCAAATACTGGTAGGACCGGTTTACCCTAACTGATAGGCCAAGTATTGGTAGGACTCGTATACTGTAAATGATAAGTCATGAATTGGAAGGACCGGTGTACTATAACTGTAAGGTCCTGTAGGACCGGTATACTGTATCGCCGTAGCGAAGTACAACCTATTAGGGTTTTTTGCCGGTCTGTATACCACTTGGGTGGTACAGAGCTATCTAATAGGCCAAATGCTGGCAGGACCGGCGCACTGTAACAGATCGACCAAGTACTGGAAGGGCCGGTATATTCTAACTGAAAGACTAACTACTGGAAGGACCCGTTTACTGTAACCGATGGGCCCAGTGCTGGAGGCATACTGTAACTGATAAGCCAAGGATCAGTATACTGTAACTAAAGTCATAATACAATTGTTCTCTTTATATGGCTTTCACATAGGCTGGTATGATCCAGTTCATAAGTTGAAACTATTCCCGCCAATCCCACACCCACCTACTCTCTAGTTCACTTTGTTAACTCTGAGTCGCCTTAAACTCCTGAATGATAATAAAGTGACAGATAAAGCTTTGGATGGGGCTTTCTGGCTTGCTGTACTCCCCGTAATCTCTAGGCTGGCGTCGTCATATGTATAACAACAGGAACATACCACAAACGTTATTTTTGTCTTACATATTCCTTCAATCAAAGAGAGAAAGGCTTTGGGTAGGCCTATAGAGGGTGATCTGGATGAGTCAGGGTTTTCATACAGGGCTTTAGGGGGATGACAGGCTGGACTGAAATCTCGCGAAGAAATGGCAAAGATGGAATTAGGTAGCATTTTATAACGCATTTTACCAGCGTCCGGAAATATGACTATAAGACCGGATTTGTTTGGATTGGATTGTTTTAGAATGAAGATTCGCGGTCGGGGGCGGGGAGTGGGCTGGTTGTTGTAGGGTAGAAAATGGCGACTTAAGAATTCAACAAATTGCTGACAGTCAGGTTTTAATTTGTAACGGCGTTGAGCTACATTGTCACTTCAAACCATTGCCTCGGACAAGAGGTGATCCATGGAGAGCCCCAGACGAAGTTGTCAGATTAATTAACTAATGCAACGGGACATTACCCGCGACATGTACCGATCAACGAGTAGAGGAGTCTACAGCACCCTGACCTCAGAGGCAGGGTGGCATTGATTGTTAAGAAGCTCCCAGAGATTACATAGTGCTCTATCTGTTTCGGATTATATCAGAAATTGAAATAACAAATGTCATTACCATTGATCGTTACCGATTGACAGGTAAATCGATATCTGATTGATTAAGATGCCCAACACTGCAATGTAGAGCCTCTGTATGTAGAGAATAGAGGTCGTTCATATGATAAGTGGTTGAGTTTGCACACCAGCAATTCTTTGAGAAATTCCAGTTTTCTGGTCGAATTATTTTGCGATATTAGCTCCGAGCAACTTGACAGATTTTCAAAAGATTGCTGGAGTAATTCAGGCGACATGCCTGTCGGCCTTTAGTGTTTTCTTTTTGTTTTTTTTGTGGCAGAGCCATTCTTGTTTGTCAATGGCAAACACAAACCACACAAGTTAAAATGTCGGTAAACATATTCTAAGACCGAATGGAAACTGAGGCATGAACACCAGCGGTTTCAAAATGTGACTCAGTATATAATGCACACAAACTGCGCAGTGAATCCAAGAAAATAAGCCATAGCAATCTACCAGATGAACACCTGCACGTGGGTGAAGTAAGAACAAATAGAATTATCCCACCTGCTGGTGGAAATGCGTGATCAGTGTACACTTGGGTCGCCAGACAGCATCATGCCCTGAGCGAAATATAGTAAACCTACACGTAGGCGTCGAAACCGACATTCGTATACGTCATCAAACGAACAGGCGTTCCCGGTCCATGCCAGATTCCAAGACAACAAATAATAAAAACCACTCAAGAACTAAGAAAGTGTATAACTGAAAAATTGCTCAGCACGACATACATGCTGTGAAAGTATATAAAATAAAATAAAAACAGGAGGGATTCCTGAAAATAAACTGTCAACAGTTTTCAATGATGAAGAGACGCAACTAATGTTCTAGACGAATGAATAAAATGAGTATCAAAATCGGCGGCCTACAATATTGTGGGAAGATGCCCATGCAGGACTACATAACAGATCTGAAGCAATACATGAACGTAACACACTGTGTGTCTTTACGGCATCGTTGAAAACAAACCTTCTGCTTCCAGATAACTTTCCTTAATTCAGTGTTTTGGAAGTTCCTGATGATTATTTTTCAATAAAGCTTTTGTGTATTTGACCTCGAGCATGGATGTTTCTGGCGCATTTGACATTTGCCATAGATAAATCTGCTTGACCGATTTTCAATACCTCGGTTATTGGTTTCCAAGAAACCGACTTTGTGCTCCGAGACCCTAAGCAAACGGACAAAGGTGGTGTATCGCAACTGAAATATTTAATTCTTTGCTTGACTTTCTTTATGATGTTCATTGTATACAGTTACATTTTTCTTCAACAAGTAAAACTAACGAAACGACGACAATGTCATAACTGATAGCAAATTATCACATGTACGTAAGCTGTGAAATGCTCAATGCTCAGGTCTTTGCGGTGCACGACAGAGAGCCTGGGTTATCAGCGGGAATGTGTGTGGAGAGGCTTACCCGAGGGGTAATAAGTAAGCTGGGCCAGGAATGACTCTTCTGGAAACCACTCGATGGCCAGATCTGGATAGAGTTATTGACAGCTCCGCTAGAAAGCCGCCTCTTGAAGGCGTCGCCTATAGAGTCCGCCAAGGCTCGAGTGTTGGAGAGGGATAGGGCCAATAAGAGATAGCCTGGGTGTCATACACTCTGTACCACCTCTCCAGTTTGGAGTGTTGGCGAGCAGCTGGAGATTACCATTATGCAAATTGAAATTATGACAATTTCCCCCGAAGGATATCTTTGGCACTCCAATTAGGTTTGCTACACGCCAAATTTACGTCATTTGCCATTTCAACAAGAATCCTTCGTCACTTACCTAGGTTTATAATATACGACGTCTACGATACAATGCTTTTGTGCGGAGACTCTGCTTCACTTATAGAGTAGCCTACCGGATAGACAGGTGTTATCAAAGGTGCGAATGTGCATTGTGAGTGATGACAATCGAATACGAGAATTTTGAGATCGAACTCTTTTGTCGATAAAGGTAAAAATAACCCTACTGTATCACGTGACTTGTGAAAAATGTTAAACAACTCTTGCTATCTTACCGATCACCTGTCTCGATGCGTTTCTGGTTCACAAATAATAGTCATTTCCTGCAGGAGCTTCTTCAGTTCACAATCGCTAGCATCCTTAAGTTTATATTTAAATATAATAGTAAATATGATCAAAACTAGTTGTCTATCTTTTCGAACAGGTCACGTGGTACAGTATAAGACTTCTTTTACCTTTGGTGATAAAAGAGTTCGAACTCGAAGCTCTCCTATTCATGCAGGTAATCGTTAACTATAACACAAATGCAATATGATTTTGTGTGAAATATACATGCATTTGGGCTACTGGCCTTCATACAATAAACAGTATAAATATATATGCAAATCCGATGAACTCCGACAACGACAGACACCTGAAACCCAAAAACCCTTCGTCATCTGATCCTAACCTGTTGTAGGTGAATCTTAAAACTGATTTTCCTAATGAGCTATACATCTCCAATTAACAAAACCTTAACCAGAGAGAGAAGGTGTAAGCTGAGTAGACGAAACGGGTATCATGAAAAATAAGATCGACCCCCACTTTCAACCAGTACCTGTATGTAGGTACGCTGATATATTCTTGAGTCATAAAGCCGGATTCGCACATTTCGATTTGTAGGCTCTCGCAGCAACCTGTTAGACTCCAGTATCGATTCAAGATCAAGTTGATTTGGCTGCACTTTTGAGCATCAATTTTGTTAGGTGCCTGCCGATGGGCGGTTCTTTATTTTGGGCGCTAAGTAATCCCCAAACCGTTAGACTTCCAAGATGAGAATAAATATAAATAAATAAATAAATCATAGATAAATAAATAAATGTTTCTCCAAGTTTTACTTCCCGTATTTGCAGGACAGATGGCCTGTCTTACGTGAGAGTAAAGATCGTGCTCACCTCAGGAGAGCCTCATCAATCCTAGAAGCCTTGCGGCATCATCGATAAAACTCCAAAGTCAGATAACGGCCTTCGACATAGGCATAGCATTGTCAGCCAGTGGTATTGGAACAGATGGGAGGGACGAACGGCATGGGTGGAGGGGTGGGTGGTTGTAGGGGATGGGAGAGTAGCAGATAGGTGGGCGAGGCGCCGGAAGTAACATCCCTAAGGAACATCATGTCAAAACTGAAACACTTGAAATCGAGTTAATGCTAGCCCAGCTTAATTCGATGAGACATTCTAGAGGTTTCTTTACCAGAATGAAATCTCCAATCGGATTGTGATAATCAGTTTTCACATACTTTGATTTTCTCAGTCCGTCAGGAAGAATAACGCCTACTTTTCACTTTTATACCTTGACGATTTTTTAAACATTTATGTTTTCATGATCTGATTCGCCTTAAACACGATTGATCTACTTACAATGTTATAACAAATGCGGCATTTTTTTACAGTAAAATTTTAATCGTGGTTTCGACTGAAGTAGAATATTCTGTCGATGAACAATTCTCTTCTGAATGAAACTTACAGCCGTTCACGTAGGTACCTTTAGGGTGTGGTTTTTCGAAGTAAAAGGGCTGTAAATGGACTAACAACCATCGTATAAACACCAGCATGACCTGTACAAACACTGATAATATAAAGACCAGCATGACGTGTACAAACAAGGATCGTAAAATCTCCAGCATGACGTGTGCAAACACTGATCGTATAAACACCAGCGGGACTTGAAGTTACACCCACATTCAGTGTACGAAATTAGCATATACGTGTGTACTGCTGTAACACAACAGGTATACTTGTCTTATGGAAAATAGTTTTATTGCTTTTGTAGCATTTGCAGTACTTTTTGTAGTATTGGTGGTAAAATATTGCTTATATGTACAACAATTAAAAAAATAATATAAGTAAGGGCCAGTGGAAAACCTGACCAAAACTATACTTACATTTATTATTTCTTTCCATTTTTTGGACTGAATAAATTTGCAGTTAAATGAGTTTTAGTCTAATAATGGGGCTCATGGACTTTTTTCATGGACAGTTTTTGTGTTTTTATATTGGCCCTTAGGGACATTATTGTGACATTTACTGGTGTAACATCTAGTTAGGCACAGAAGTGAGAACACGATTATATTTGGAAATGACAAGAGAAATGTTTATTACGACATTTAAATTGGTGTAGAATTCAAATTTTCGTCTTCATTTTATTGTGTCCAAAAACTCGATGAGTGTTTTTTGAACTCATCCCATTTGTCAAACCTGGGATATTCTGACGCTTTTGTCTTATAGAACTGAACACTAATCATTTTCCATTTTGTAGTCCACATACAAAGAAGCAGGATAAATTCTGATAAGTCGTAAGAGTTTTATAAGAGCGAAAGTAACAGAGTAAATTCCTGTTAAAGCACGAAAATGATCTGATTCGCGTGCCCTATTTCATGAAATGAATTTATTTTAGTTGAGTGAGTGGTGTCCATTTTTTCAGTCCTCTTCCCTTTGAAAATATCCCTGGATATTATGAATCATTTATTGGAATTAGGATTTAGGATCATCCAGTTAATTGTGCTTCAGCATAATTTGATATAGGAACTCGGTGCGAATATCGCTGAAATACTCACAGTGACACTGTAGTAAAGTCTTTCCAGTGTCCCAAATCAATTGCCCATTGTCACGACCCCCTCGTAACGTTTCCAGCTCCTGGTAACAGCCAAAATGGCAACATGGCAGTCGGTAAACGCACAGCGGGATATGGCGTGAGGAGAAACTGACATTTCCAGTCATTAATCGAAAAATCTATTCACTTGCTGTGGTTGTAAAGGGAGTATAGTGTTACCAAAAAGCCCAAAGCCTTTCTCACCTCGAAATAAACCAAAAATAAATATGTTGTGGTCTTAACTGAGCAAATGGTGATGTTAAAATTCGAATGCCTGTCACACCTGGCTATAAATAAGGGGATGACGCAGCTCAAAGTGGAATAATGAATTCACCTGATGTGATTGAACTTAACAGAATGGTGTTGTTAAAACTCGAATGCACCGTTACCTGGCTGTGAATGTGGGACTGGTTAATCTTAAAATGGAAGAACAAATTAGCTTGCTTGGGATAAATTTTATTTATTTATTTCATGGTTGTTTAATATCGTACTTAGAAATTTTTCAATTATACAAAGGCGGTCAATTGCATAGGTGTAGGAAACCAGCCCCCCCCCCCCCTTGAAAACCACCAACTTTGGGCCAACTGCTGACAGTCTTCCAAATAGCACATGTGATATACAGACACGCAGATCGTATGGGGAGTTCGTAAAACGTCTTCTCGCCTACAACAAGGCCGTCCAAAGCTGTGTGATCCTTTGCTTTATCTTGTATTACATTACTTCTCGGTGCATGTGTTCTTGTAAAACACTCATGTAATACAATGGCCCTGCAGCGTCACAGCAGGAACCGATGTGTTTTACTGCAGTTTGGATCCTACTGAGTAGCCCGTCAGAGTCTCCCACTGGCACAAGACAAACAGTCATCAGCGAACGTTGGACTGCGCAAACCATCGTCCATATTCGAATATTACGTATATCTTTCTTCTGAAAGTTGTTGATGCCGTTCAAGCAAATGTGACATATCACTGTGTAAACAGAACATTAGTCTTTGTCGAAAAAACAACTGTTTCGACGTTGCGTTAACAATTAATGCCTGTTGATGCCGTTCAAGCAAATGTGACGTATCACTGTGTAAACAGAACATTATTCTTTGACCAAAAAAAAACAGCTGTTTCGACGTTGTATTGAAAATTAATGCCACAACCTGTTCACGGAGTCTAGACAGGAAGAAAAAAAAACGCGAACAGGTATCGTCTGTTACTCGCTCAGACAATCCAGTGTCAGATTCTGCCATCAACATTTCTTCTTCAGTCCAAGAATTTCTATTTTTAAAACAACCTGTTTGTATTTATGGGTTACTACTTATTGTCTATGGCGACAACTGTATCCAGGAATATACCTTTTCGAAAAAGGGATATAAGATATAGTACTGACATTTTGTTTTAGATTGGCTTTTACAAGCACGTGGCCCCGGGTCGATGAATATCCGTCTCACCTGTCACTGAAATGTACATATACACTCACAAATCAAACAAACGACATTCACCAATACTGTGTTCGGGGCCCCCATGCACTGGCTTTGCCGTACAAACGACGTGTCGGTGCGTGTTTTAGCACGGCTACTGACAAAAAAATTTGTTTGTTTATTCGATTCGTGTTTTACGCCGTGCTCAAGAATATTTCACTTACACGTCGTACGCCAGGATTATGGTGGAAGGAAACCGGGTAGAGCCAGGAGGAAGACTACGACCATCCGCCGGTTTATTCATAAGCAAGCCGAAATGCGTGCGAAAATTCCAGTCTGTGAAACCTGAACTGTGTCGTTTAGGAAAATGCTCACGCTTTGCAAAGATGTTGTTTTCAAGTAAACCATGTAAAAAGAAAGGGTGTAAGCCTACTTCCTCTTCGCAGGTGTGATTCCAACCACTTACGTATTGGATATATATATCTTTTTTTTATTTGAAGGTTAATTGTATAACACTATGAATGCCGTTGTGTAAGTGAAATACTGTTACATACAAGGTAAAACATTAATGAAACAAATAAATAAATAAATAAATGAAATGCCATGAATTGTTCAGAATTTTCCATTTTTACATGGTCGTCAGTATCATGGGTGGAGGAAACCCGATTAGGAAACCACCAACCTTTGGCACGATACTGACGAAATTTACTACAAATATGCACACCACTCTAGTTAAAGATGGTGAAGGAGAAGGGGTCTCCAGAAAACTAAAGGTTTCGCAATCGGACGCACGAGTGGCGTCGGTTACTTACCGTCCCAGAGCTCCACAAGCACTCAAAGCGTTGGAATCTGCAAATCCTTCCCATAATCTAAGCATACCGGAGGTACAAATGTGCAACAGAGTCATGGCAAAATGACTTTGGTGTCATAGAATTAAAGACGGAAATCTGCTGCTAAAAACTTGACAATGTGTCTCTGAGAGCAGGACGACTGGCGTCTGTTTCTCTCTCAGCTGACACCTGTTCATGAAAACTACATTCATGTGACACCTGTCATTGGCTCACATGACAACAATCCAGGTCACCTGATACCTCAATCAAAATGACGTCGATAAGGTGAGTAATTTCGTTCCAAGAGTTTCCTAATAGAGACAATTCTGGACATTTCTTTGGTAAACCGCACGTTTATTGTGTCTCCAGGGATTCTGCGACTCACGCATCGTTCAAGGGGAACGTTATAACAATCTAATCACCTTTGGTATCTTGGGGCCTGAAAGTGAGGAAAATAGTATGATTTTTGGGTCGGTTTTCTCGATAACCTTTTTATGCCATTTATTCCGAAATAATAGTGTTTCTTGCAAAACGCGCATTGGCTTTGATTCCCAGCTGCGAATGGCCCTCGGTGATACAGGCCGACTCTTTACCCCGTACCTTGTGTGTACGGTGCACGATGTAACATTTCGCCCATGGCTGGCTGACACGTTTCTCCCCATGGTATGGTGGTATATCTTTTAATTCCATGAGGTGACGCTATCGTGAAGCAGGATCCTGGTCCATTGTTACAACAAGAATTGATGGCAGCGCAATGTCTACAGCCTCACAATGTGTCAGTTTCTATTGTAACGTCATTGATGAGCCGGGAAAGGCAAACTTGATGTCAATAAAATTACGTTTGACGGGTTTCCATTCTGTTTAACTTAGAAATGTGTTTTGAAACTTGTTTGGAAGGTGGAATGATATCCTACACTGGAAGCATACACGATTTAGCATCATATGTAATATTTTATGTAACGCAGCGTAATGACCCAGGAGCCTCCCACCAATGCGGTCGCTGTGAGTTCAAGTCCAGCTCATGCTAGCTTCCTCCCCGGCCGTACGTGGGAAGATCCGCCAGCAACCTGCGGATTGTCGTGGGTATCCATCGGGCGTAAAACACCAATCAAATAAATAAACAAATAAATAAATAAATAATATTTTTTGTCATTTATTTGCCTTTAAAACTGCACATGCTTGAGGGGTGAAATTTCAGTTTATTTACACACGACCATTGATCATGCCAGGAATTCCAGTACAGGCCACTTCCATCATTCATGTGGCGTATTCTCTGGGCTACAGCTCCCCCTCCCCCACCCTCTGGCATCATTCGAGTAAAGTTTTTATCCTTTATCTGGATCTTTAACTCTTATGAAGTTAAACTTTAAAAATGTATCCAAATCAACGAAACATCAATATAGACACTTAAATGCAGGGGCTTTGTGTAATAAAGTTACTGGAAAATGAGCGGCTGGAAAGAATTCTGACCGGTGACTGGTTGCAAGAAACAAAAACAAAGAAATGGCTCGTCTAATATCTTTCGGATAGAGAACGCTCCAAAAAGGCAAATGGCGGATAGAAAACAATTGGGAAAGGAGACATGCCAAATAGGCAGCAACTGGGAAAGAGGGGTATGCCAGATAGGGAACAATGAGAAAAGGGCATGTCAGTTAGAGAAACGACAAGAAGAGGGTTCATATGAGATAGGGAACAATTGGGAAAGGGGAGATATCAGATAGGGAACAATTGCGCTAGACGACCTGTCAGACAGAGAACAAGTGGGAAAGGAGACAGGCCAAATAAAGATCAACTGGGAAAGGTGTTTTGTTAGATGTGGAATAACTGGGAAAGGATACATGTCATATAAGGAGCAAGCGGGAAAGGGGACATGGCAAACAGGGAACAACTGGGAAAGACAGCCTGTCAGATAGGGAACAATTGGGAAAGACAACCTGTCAGATAGGGAACAATTGGGAAAGACAGCCTGTCAGATAGGGAACAATTGGGAAAGATAACGTGTCATATAGGGAACTATTAGGATTTGAGACTTGACAAAATAGGGAACGTTTGGGACAAGGGACATGCTAAACAGGGAACAACTGGGAAAGGTAACAAGTCAGACAGGGATCAGTTGGAAAAGGATGCTTGTAAAAGAAGGGACATCCCAGTAAGGGGACGTGTGGGAAAGGGGACATATAAGAGAGAGAATATTTGTCTGTTTATTTGATTGGTTTTTTTACGCCGAACTAAAGAATATTTCACTGATAGGAAATGTCAGTATTATAGTCGGAGGAAAGCCCGTTGAAAGGTAGAGCCCGGGGGAAACCCACGACCATCCGCAGGTTGCGAGCGAACCTTCCCACGTATGGTCCGAGAGGAAGCCAGCATGTACTGGGGAAAGAGGAATGTAAGGGCCAAACGCTGAGAGAAAGTAGAAGCCAATCCGGACTGTCGGAGAGGGGAGGAGAACGTGCCAGCTCTAAGTCAACTACATCGCATGCCTAGGGCAGGTAGAGAGTGTCCAGAAGGAACACATATCAGCAACAGAATATGTCGGGGATAGGATGTGTCAGCAACAGGACATGCCGAAAAGCCTACACGTCTTATCCGGGAACATACCAGATAGACAACACGCCGGATGTAGAGCTCTCCAGATAAACAACATGTTGTAGAGAAAGCATTTGTCTGATTCCGGGCCCTGAGTGAACACATCGTATTAAGGGCCCCTGCCTTATCAAGGCTCAGACAAAAGAAGATACCAAACTGAACGCCATAATCTGACAGCAGGCTAATTTTCTCTGTCCGGTGGCCTTTTCACCCAACATAATCAAGTTAATGTAATCTGTGAGTGCCGCTCTCGATTACACTTGACGTTACAATGGTGGCCGTTGTCATGGTGGATGGTGGGTTTTAATTTTGAATTACGAATGGCATTATCAGTCAGAAAATTATTATCCCGTCGATCAACCGCTGTCTCCGCCCACCTCTGGTCACACCGAGGCAGTTAGGACTTCACAGATCCAACTCCCCTAAGAACTTGACACCCTGATGGATTGTATATTAGGGCTTGTACAACGTGCTATACTTATCTGTATCATTCGACAGCGTTTAGCTTCGAACAAGGTGATACAAATTTTCTGGACCATTGTGTACAAGTTTTTTTGTTTACCCTCCGATTCACAGATGCCCAGACTGATGTAATTTTGCGTTACACCAAATATTCTGTATGACGCCGGACAAAAGCTATACTTGGAATATTGGAGAGCAATAAGTTTCAACACTAAAGTTTTTCAGTTTGTCTGAGACCAATTTAACCAGCCGTCGACTGCTTATAGAAATCCTTAAGACTGCCATATGTTCACAGAGATATGATCAAAATATGGCCTCTCAATTGGAACATCCTGCTATTTTGAGGCCTCTTTAATACCAACCAAACTGAGATATGAACAAAATATGGCCTCTCAGTTGGAACATCCTGTTATTTTGAGCCCTCTTTATTACCAACCAAACGAGATATGATCAAAATATGGCCTCTCAATTGGAACATCCTTCTATTTTGAGGCCTCTTTAATACCAACCAAACCCCAATACCATCGATCACTACAAATCGTGTAAGAAACTTACGTGGGTCTTTTCATTAAGCACAAACATTCCACAACACGTGTGTGCTGCAGTTTTTACAGTGTTCATGTGTCATATATTTTTGTCATTCGTCTACTCTTGCATTTATGTAAGCTTTATTCCACTATCAATGCGACTGTACGCACTGAGCGTGGTTCCTTACATTTGCAGATCATACGACTGGATACGTTGCTTTATCGATCGAGCTACAGGAAACTCCTTTTGTAGTAACCACCAATCAGAAGAGGCAATGTTCTACTATGTCAATCTGCTTGCACCGCCTCGTCCAAGGCGTTCAGTGATTAAACGCTCTTGACTTTATGTCCGGGCGATTCCTTTAAAAGGAAGAAGTCCGTATCCGTGTGAAGGCGGTTTTGGGATTCCCGTCAGAAGGTTGTAACCTCTGTGAGCTCCCTCTCGTGTTTTTATATTCAACTGTCGTCTGTTCTCCGGGGTTTAGAAATACTTCCATCAGATTTCTCAACACTGCTACATACCATGTCCACACAGGCTGTCTTCAATTTCTCGGCTGTAATCGTCGCTTTGACCATCTTAACATCGGTCGTTTCTACATTTTCTGATCTCGGCTTTGGCAGGAACAATCTTGATTTCGGCCAAGGTAACAGCCTTAGTAAACCCGACTTTCAGAAATGGGGAAACGGACAAGAAAAGCGAAATATGATGGGCTATGATGATGGTTTCGGGATTTGGTCTCCCTCCAGGAACAAGTTTATCAACTGGCAGGCTGTTCTAGGGGGTTCCAGTAAGAGAGACTTTGACAACTCTCCACGAGTGTTCGGCGCGGCTAGCAGACCAAACACGTTGGGACTACAGAACTGGCGGAATGCTTTCATTAAGCGAAGCGTGAAAAGGGCAACCAAAGACGTCCCTAACCAGTAAGGTGCCCTGCTAAGGCCTAGATGGAGAGGCCAGTAAAGTAAGACGGGCCTCTCTACATTGCCTTGAGCAACCCTTGCTTCGGTCTTGGAAACAATACCTTGTCGTCGAATCTTTGCATTAACAGCCATTAGACAGCCAATACACTCTGCACCTCTCCAACCTTGCAGATTGTGTCCAGCCAGAAATTTTCTTCCCAAAATCCCCCCTGACTATGCATGCCCTGTTTCTTTGTGTGTATGTGTGGATCGTTTACAGAACATATATAGCTTTCTGAGTAGCTTGAAGGCGATGAGGAAAGTCGACATTTCTTCAGAGATAAGTGATTGTCCCTGGTGTGATATGTGGAAGTCCTTATTCTGTTTTCCTTTTGGAACCCACATAGCTTCCCCTGTGGTCTGAAGGCCGAGGATTAAGTGTTACCTGTTCATCTGTCATCACCGTGACAGGAATCTTCCAAACATCATCACCTGGGTTTTTATGAAATGTCTTGCCAGTGCAAGTGGAGAAACCGTGTTCAACATATTTGAAACTTAGAAAATGGCACATATGTAGGATGAACTTTACGTAGTCCAATAAGACAAAGCCTGAGTGACTTCCCAACACAATTGGCCCTGACTTTACCACGCGTTTCTAAAGAGTAAGTATGTAAGCTTTTCAAAGACGATCCCTTTTAAATTAGACTGGTAACAAATGGAGGCCTTGGAACTGACCCGAACCGATATTGTTCAGAATTTCTAATACACGAGTTCACGACGCAGAAACTCTGCCTGAAGCCATGGATCTTCAAATGTGCTGTACTCTGAAATACTTACAAAAAAGTGGAGAGCTCTTGTGATCTTTGTGTAGTAACGTAAAAAATAACCCGAGTGACTAATTCCGCTCTAATGTTATCGCCTGCAGCGTGTTATTTCTTCCCGCAGATGTTTCCTGATTTATCCAGTATGTAAGTATTTCTGGGTTGTTGTCAGGTTCACATGACCGTCAGTGGTAATTGTCAATTGCTTTAATAATTGTCAGTCTTAAAAAAAAATCCGATCAACCGATCTCCTTCATCCTGCCAATAAAATAACCCTCTTATTTTAATGTCATTTTGTTCTCTGGTCTCCTTTGCGCCTTTCAATCGTTGGAACACATATGGTGCTGATTCAAACCCGACCTTGGGCAAGAAATTTGTAATTTCAATCGTTCTCGCTGTTCGTGTGGCTTGGTGACAGTGAGACAAATCGACGACGTTCGTACGCTGTTCGGGTCGCCTGAGGATCGTTAATAAAGACTGCTTAGTTTTCACCAGTACCACGTGCACACTGTGCACGCCACGTGAGGGATATTTAATCAGTTATTAGCCAAATAGCGGTAGTTTGCACCGGGCACACCCGTTTCCTCCGGTAAAAACTGACTGCCATGTCGTATGGTTGAAATAATCTTGAGTATGGCGTTAAGCAAGTATTCAGTAAATAAGCAAGAAAGAAGTCCATTTACTGCGGAAAGACAGTGAAGTTTGAATTTCCACGACTAGACGCTGTCGAATAAATGAAATATTGTTGCCTACACCGTAAAATACCAATAAATAAATGAATCAGTCCCAAATTCTCCTGAAAGCCTAGTCCCATTGTGCTGCTCCAAAATTAGCCATAGGATGGTATCATCTTCGTAAAAACAGTTATATTACGATGTCATCTTTATGAAAACAAAGATAGTATGGTATCGTCGTCGTGAAAACAGTTATAGTGCCTTGTCATCTTTATGAATGCAATTACAGCTTATGGTGTTGTCTTACAACGTCGTCTTCGTGAAAATAGTAATATTTCCCGTATTACCGATACTGTCAAATCAGTATTTGTATCGCCATTATCAGTACAGTTATGTTTTCATCATTAGCGTGATAGCACGACTTCAAACACAAAATAAAATACAAATGTGTCGTTAAACACTACAAAAGAAAGTATTGGGAAACAAGAAGGAAAAACTGTACCGTATAAAAAGTTATTAATTTTTTTAATAATTAAGACAATTTATGGTAATTTATGGTACTTTTGTAAGTCATTTCACCTTTGCGCCATTTCACTTTTGTATATCATTTCACCTTTCTAAGACACTTAGCTTGTTGAGTCATTTCACCTTGCTAAGCCATTTCACTAGTGTAACTCATTTCACCTTTCTAATCCATTTCACATTGCTAAGTCATTTCACCTTTGTAACTCATTTCACCTTTCTAAGCCGTTTCACCTCACAAGTCATTTCACCACTTAACCCCCTCGTCTCCCTACAGCCCGATAGCGCGTGGGCCAGGTATTCCGTTAAGTGCAATGCCCTCTTTGTTTGGTGTGTCAAGACAGCGATAATATATCGCAGTTCATTTAAGGGCAAAATCACCGTAAATGAGTATAAGTGACAGGTCTTTACAGTAAGGACAAAGGGAATGAATGAGCAGGAGAACTGGATAACAGCGGGATACAACAGCCTGATTTATATATTGCAATTACGCCTGATTCGCACATGATGCCTACGCGGAACCTACGCGAGACCGCCGCAGCATTAGGCGCTAATCTTTTATTTTCAAGAACCCCTGGGCATATGTCCGGTAACGGAAAGCTCCGTCGGGAAATTCCTGGGGTGCAGTCCTAGACCCCAGGCTCTAACCTTCTGTTTCCCCCGCTGGAGGGAATAAATGATGTGTTCATTGCTTTAGTAGTCCTTTTGCGGATCGTCCAGTTTGTCGGCATTATATATTAAAATGGTACATGATTTAGATACTGATTTTATTCCTCAGCCTAGAACACTCATTGCGTCTTATCGTCATTATTGGAAACTGTTGGCTGCTTTTCTTTGCATGAATTCATACTAAGTTTTTTAACTTCTTTGTTGGCTTGTGTTATATTGGCACGTGTGTGTCGTGGTCTAAGAAAACCTACATGCAAGACATCGTCAGCCATTGTCATGAGGCTTGTCGGGTGAACGCGAATCCTATATGTGAAGTAAATATCTTCAAGTTCAGATCAGACAATATTAATAAGTGAAATACCCTTGAGTACAGCGTAACATACCAATCAAATGAATAAATAAATCAACAATATGCAGGTAGATTTTTAATTAATTGTTTTTTTTTAATTCCTGACAAAATATTTTCCAATGGAATTACGGCTTACTTCAATAATTTAATTATTCAATTAGTTGAATATTAGCAATATTTCACTTATACCACGGTATCATTATGGTGGGAGGAAACTGGTCAGAGCCCGAGGGAAACCCACGACCATGCACAGTTTGGAGGCAGCTTTTCCAACTTACGCAGAGAGGAAGCCAACGAGAATTGGACTTGAACTCACAACGACCACACCAGTGAGAGGTTCCTGAGTAACGCTGTCACAGTATTTATTTACTTCCTGGTGTTTTAAGAGGTTGTTTGTTTTCATTTGTACGACGGTAGACATGAAACCGGGAAAAACCACAATAGGAGACTCTGACGGGGTTAAAACAAATCGCAGTAGAAACGCCTTGTTTCCTACTGTGACGCTGATTATGTGTTCCGTGGGCACACATACACCTAAAGGTGTGACGTACTACCGGTAAAGAACAAAGGAGCACACAGCTTTGGACCCTTTTGTTAAAAGCGGGAAGGAGTTTTACGAGCTCCCCATTATCATTCGCAGATTGCTAGCAGACCTTTCCAGGTATGATACTATTAGAGAAAGCGACCTGTCTGACCAACACATTTCAGCGTGACAATGGGTACAACATCCACAGTCCCAACGATGGTGCAGTTTCGCGCTCTGAGTCTAGCTCATCCTGAATGGACGGATGTAACAACGCTGAATCTATTCAAGGGCTTATCAAAGAATCGATGAATAAATGGATGAAGGTAAGGGGGCATGAGTGAATGGATGGATGGATGAATGTACGAATGGATGAATGGATGAGGGATAATGCATGAATGGGTAACGGGATGAATGGATGATAATATGAATGCGTTGAGGTATAAATGGATGAGTGGATGAATAAATAGATGCGTGAACAGATGAAGGTGCGGATGAGTGAATGGATGAAAGTACGAATATATCAATGGAGCGTTTCATGAATGCATGAAAGTATGGATGGGTGAATAGATGGGAATGCAAATGATAACAATAGACTGGGGCATGAATTGATGGATGTACAATATCTAAATGAATTTGTTGTGTGTTAATAAATTTTATAAAATCGATAGACTGGCTTTTTATTAAAATACTCGAGAATATATCATTTCTACTACCGCGGGCAGCATTCTATGGTGGGAGGAAACGGGACTGTGCCCTAGGGTTGATTGAGTAGGCTAGGAATGGATGGGCTGATGGCAACGTGAGCGAAGTGCGATAAAGTCTGCTTTCATAAAATGATATCTATCATTGGCTAATGCGGGATGCTTAAACAAGTCGGTTTAATGTATGTGCGGTAGAAGAATTTATCCCTGTACAGTTGTATACCCAAGACGTAATTTACAAGCACTGCAGGTTAACCGTAGAGAATGATGTGTTTTAACACACCTCCGACCCAGCTTTTTGTTAGCGGGAAATGGTCAGCGAGCACGCTATATTAAACAGACATGATAATATTTCTAAGCCATTCTGACTATACCAGAGGTCATCCATTCATACATGCCTTCATGATTGACTACGGCATCTTGGGTGTGTAATACGAGTTCACGTCAAGAACATTGCACACGTCAATGGCGTGCCAGAGTAAATGAGATGCTGTGGTCAATCAGAGCATTCTTATCAGAGCTCAGTGCTATGGAAGACGGATGTGGCCACTCGCGTTCTCGAGCTGTTCCTTTTGAAAACCCTGAGGCCCTTAAAACGCCAGAATGCGAGACTAGGCAAACCCGCGGGAGATTAGCGCTAATTTCACGAAACGAATGACTAAATAATAAATCAATAAATAAATCAATAAATAAATCAATAAATAAAAAGTAAGTGAATCTAACTGAGCTGGCCTGAACATGGAATACATTTAGTTGAAAATATTAATTTACCATTAAATGATTCGTGCGTAGCACTCTAAGAGCAGAGTAAAAGAAAAGACCCAGTCTTATTCTTGCGGTAGCGGCGTAGAGGTCGCACTGAAGCAGCACCATGAACTTGACACCACTAGAACCGTTATGCCATGAATGAAGAAAGTCGTAGAACATGCACGGGTAATGACCCAGATGTCTCTCACCAATGCATTCGCTGTGAGTTAAGTCCAGCTCATGTCAGCTTCCTCTCCGGAACGTGGGTAACCTGCGCGCAACCTGCAGATGGGTGTGGATTTCCCCCTGGCTCTGCCCGGTTTCCTCTCACCACAATGCTGACCGTGAAACATTCTTGAGTATGGCGTAAAACATCATGTAAATAAATCAAATAAATACAACATATGTGAACGTTGAGAGCAACGGGGAATGTCAGCTCGAACGTACAATGTATAGTGTATGCCGAAAGACAGTTGTTCAACGACAGTTAAAAAAATCAAAACAGAAGCAAATCTTCAAAGTTATGAATGCTACTGTTTGACAGTTACAGATTTATTGGACAAGTTTAGTTTTTTTTACCATTTCTTTAAGGAGCTTCATTTGTTCAGCTGCCCTAGTTGTGTTATTTCATCCGTATGTTTGCACATCCCGAGATTGCCTTTACATCTAAATGCAGATATTGTGACAAATGTCGCAGCTAAGATGACATATCAGCTGAAGGGGCAGTTACTCGTATTTTAAAGAACCAATTTTCATCTCCTCCAGTGAGGTATTTCACGCCGAACATAGCATGTGTTAAAACCTTGTTTCACCCAGGCCATTTGGGACTCGTTTGCTTTAACAATTAATCATGCGCAGGTCTTAAACATGTCAGATACGCCATGCCAGCACGCATGCCCCGTGGCTTATGTATAACGAATTACACTTCCGTTGGCAGCCAATGAGCAGCCAGCCAGACGAAGTCGTAGTCAGTGATATGGTATCAGACGATGTTATCAAATTACGGAACAACAGCAACAACAAAAGAACAAGTAAAAATAATTTTACACAGGAGAAAAACTAAACCCATCGCTATACGCTATAGGATACTTTTTCCAACAGGTAAGGTCAACAAGTCGGATTAAATTAAAGATATTTTTATCTAGTGCTTTGTTTCTTTAGCAAAACAGATTGTATGTGTCTTCAAGATTAATTTTGACTTTATACATTCTAGGTTTGCAACATTAAAACACCAATGCTGTGCTTCAAAGTAACACCAATTATAATTCTTCTGAACATCTCAGTTCCAATTCTTCGCCTTCTCTTGAAGTATCGTGCTATAACTTTAAAATGTTTTTATGTGTTAGACTTTAAATCAACGTCGCAGGCAGCAAAAAGGGGAATTATTTTTTGGAGTATTAGCAAAAGCCTGCTTAACTTTGGTTGTTGCCTGTTGACAACAAATCATAGATTTTTGTGAATTTTTTTGGTGTGTGAGAAAAAGGTACCTTGCAGTAAAAAGCTCATTTAAGCTATGACCTTACCCAAGGTATCAGTGGTATCGGGTTACACAACAAACACTGCTTTGGTGGTGTTAAACCCTCAAGCCAAAGAGGACATAGATACAGATCATACAGTTACATATAGATCAGAAATTTGTGGGAAAATTTTTTGTCAGAAATCAGGCATTTGTGAAAAGTTCTAGTTAAATGGAATGTTCGGCTTCAGGGCATGTGCTTATATATTTCGCTATTACCATTACCTGTACCTCTGGTATTCTTAACATCTTATCGAGTTACATCTTAACATTTCGTCTTAACTCGTTAGTAGAATTTTGCTGTTAAAAGGATTGGGTGGATTATTATGATCATAGGAAGAATACATTGTCCAATAAATATCGCCGGGATGGTTTTGGGCCTCGGTCCTGTAGCCATCTATTAATGAGGAAAAACTCAAGAGAATACAACTGTTTTATGGGAAAGCGTTCCAGTTCACAAACGCCTCACAAAAATCTCTTGCAATTAAAGGGTTTCGCTCCCCTCAGTTTGCAAACACAGTTTCTGTAACGGAACCTTTGCTGGAACGGTAACGGCATTGTTTGGCCTTAATAAACATTACGTGGGGAACACTTGGTAGTGTACATTATTGATGAGGGGTTATTTGAAGAATTACACAATGTACAGAGCATGGGACAAGTACAGCAGGAGCGTGTTTCGAGATTGCAGCGATATTTATGTAGGATAAACACTGCATCGCACTACTTAACAAAAACTGGGCTAATTGACAAACACAAAATAACTGCGACCACATGCACGGCCTATCAGATTCAATTTGAGATATACATGTAGGATGTCGAATAAGTAACGTACAGGTTGAAAATTCACTTTTGAAAATCTGTCTTGTTCAAAGATGAAATGTTTGTTTAATATGCTGTCGTTTACTGTTAAATTATACAATGGGGAACTCAGAATATCAGTAGTCAGGAAGTAAGCAGCGGTATGTTAGATGCCAGGTCATAAGTTCATTTATTTATTTGATTGGTGTTTTACGCCGTACTCAAGAATATTTCACTTATACGACGGTGGGCAGCATTATGGTGGGAGGAAACCGAGGAAAGCCCGGGCAAACCCACGACCATTCACAAGTTGCTGGCGGATTTGCAACCGCGTGCGTTTTTAATGTCGCTGTCTACTGATATGCTCGTGACGATATGGTTAAGCCATTTGAATGCAGACTATGTTCAGCCTAAGGCACAATGAGGGTTTTCACTGTCTACATTCGTGGCCTTCGGGCCAACAAGCTGGCGATGACCCAGGTTTCGACCCGTTTTAGGTTCGTTGTTTAATATGGAAGACGGGTGCGGCCACTGGCGTTCTGGATCCGCGCATTTTAAAAACCACGCGGTTCAAGAACCTGAAAAAGCCAGACGAGGCAAAACTGCGCGATGTTCGCACGTTTTCGCACCTTCTCCTCTGTCGTATTGTCGCGCGATTTGACAAAAGCATGGATTAGTATGGAAGCCGGATGAGGACGTCTCGTCTCTCGCCTCGCGGGTCGAGACCCGCGACACGTGGACGGCGCAAATCGCGCGCGAATGGCTCACTGCTCGTGTTGCCGGTCTCGACCCGCGAGACGTGGGACGAGGTGTCCTCATCCGACTTCCATAGATTAGTTTTTGCTAACCCCGCGTTTCCATAGATTAGTGAAAATCGCGCAAGATTAACGTTAATCTCTCTTCCTGGAGGCCAGTTTTATGGGTGGAGGAAACTAGAGGGCGAAAACCACTGATCTAACACAAGCCAATGACTTGTCTAACCCATCTGGTAGACACATTGATCTCGCTGTGCACAGGCTTGGGAAAGTTTGTTTGTCAGGGTATGACGTTCAACCCCTATCAAATCAGCAAACCGGTAAATTATGAATAAATGTGACCATGATTAAAATGTATCTACCGTAATTGTTCTAATATTTACGAAAGATATTATTAGCCCTGAAAGGTAAAATTTATTTTTCTCTTCCAGTCTTTGGATTTATTTGAATTAATTTATGATTATACTCCGAACTCGAGAATATTTCACTTAGAGTTTTTGGTGAGGGGAAACCGGGTAGAGCCCGGGGGAAACCCACGACCATCCTATGGTAGCTGGCGGACCCTTTCACGTACGACAGCCGGCGTGAGCGGGACTTAAATCCATAACGATCACATTGATGAGAGGCACTTGGGTCATTACGCTGCGCTAACGCTCATCCTGTCGGCCATGGAGGCCCCTCCAGTCTTTTGTGAAAGTAGAGATATCAACATGTTCTTTATCACATAAACTAATCGTGTGAGAAAAGAGAAACTGCGTATTTCTGTTGCAGTTATACGTACATTGGCTTAAAACAGCAGACGAAATGTCCCAAAAGCTAGAAGAATTGGGATATATGAATGTTAAGAACGTTTTATTTTGTTAGTATCTTATCCGATGAAGCATTGTAACTCAGGGTTACGCTTGAGTGAATAAGCCGGAATCATGTAAAACTTAGATGTTGATACATACACAGGTTGATGCGAAAAACTCTTTCTTTCAGTAAAGAAGGATATGCCTTTCCCAAACTCTAGTGTGTGTTGCTTTGTAACCTGGGCATCAGTATCATGCCCTCAAGATTGGTGAAAGAGAGATTTACTTAGTACTGTGAAAGAGACGCCTCCGTTTTCCTGGGGCACACAACATAAACGTAGCACATGCTTTGTGAGTCCGGATCGGGCAGAGACATAAAGAAAAGGAAACTATTTTAGCCCGGATAAACTCGGTTCTCACAAAGAGAAAAGCTTAAGTCACGCACTGTTACACTGTGAGAGGTACCCCAGTAGTAACCTTCCTTGGGTTGTAGTCCTCTTGGGGACAAGTGTGACTGTGATTCAAGTGTGTGAGGGAGCCTCATGAGGTTTATGAAGTGACAGCGTGCATCTCTCTTCATGGTGTGTGTCGTCAGTGGTGTGCCGCGTCCATGGGTATCCTCAGCTGGACGGGTTGGTGGGCCGGTCCAGAACTTACCAGGTTCTTGCAGGCAGGGTGTGGTCAGTGTACGCGTGGTCTTACGTTGAACAACATTTGCAAAGACGAGGTTATAAGACCTGGCATTGTTGCAGTGGGTTGTGTGTAAATACTACTGATTTCAGCAGTGCTGAATGTATTTGTATACGGGCACTGTACAGTATTGTTGAACATATGTACTACGACGCAGCTTGTATTCTCGGATATAAATGGAGTAGTGTTAAACAGTTACAACTACTATGAAATGTTTCGACTATAGTAACATATTCCCTGTGTATTCCAGTGCGTGTAGTAAGTGGTTGTATTTGACCGCAGTGTACGTGTGGTAGTTTTTACATTTAATCGACGTGTGGTATAACGTATGTAAGCTATATAATAGCAGTAAAGGTGTAGTGGTTGCAATTAGCCACATTACAGTGTAATGTAAGTAAGGCACGGACTACCGGAAGTAGCAAAGTAATCATCCATTTTGTTTTGGATATGATTCTCGGCAAGATCCCCGTATGGCCATAGGTACGTCGTGCTGCATTCCGGTGCGTTTTTCCGATCCCGTCCCAGTCTGAGATGAGCAGAGCGGTGCATTAGTTGGCGGATTGACGGTTGATGCTACCTTGCAAACCCGAACTATACGAGACCCTTGTTACCAAACCGATCGTGGTGATTACATCTGTGAGGAACTGTCATAACCCATCGACGGTTTGGAGTCGTTTACGACGGAAGGCCGAAGGCAACGTTAGATTTTTCCGCCGTACTGTGCCGGAATTGTGCACAGTGGACTGTGGTGTTGTAATTGTGAATGTACTATGTGATTTGTGTAGTGTGGCCACGAATAGTGTGTTCTTTGACTTCCTGAAATGTCGAATGTGCTGCGTCTACTCCTTAAATGTGAAGAAGTTGTACTCCTAAAGTATTGTTTGACGTTTCTGACCTTCACGCTAGGATCATCTTGCGACATGTACAGAACTTCAACACGAGCAACTGTACGCCTCACGACAAATTTAAATCCATAAGATAAAGCCAGAACTGCTAACGTTTCAGGTCTCCTTCATTCTAATTTCTCACTCATTTCCAATATTTAGTAACCTAAATACACAATATGAGGCGCAACGACATACAGGTTATTTCAGTTCACAGGCCGGTACACATAGCTAAACAGAACGACGCCTGGTGCCATGAGATGACGAACCAAGTCTCTCAAAGCCCTGGGATATGTATACCATATACAAAACGTAACTGACGCATGACGGCTATCTTTATTCAGAAAATCATTGATGATTGAAAATTCCTATTTGTTAATTACCTGGTGTTCTCATTCAGATATTTTCTTTACTTATATGATTGTTGTTTGACACAATATTCAAGTGAGTACAAGTCCAGTTCATGCTGGCGCCCTCTCCGGCCGTACGTGTTAAGGTCTGCCAGCAACTTGCGGATGGTAGTGGGTTTCCCCCGGGCTCTGTCCGGTTTCTTCCCACCATGATGCTGGCCGCCGTCGTATAAGTGAAATATTCTTGAGTACGGCGTAGAACACCAATCAAATCAAATCAATTTCACCTACACAATGGCTCTCTGGCTTTATGGATGAAGGAAACCCGAGAGGCATTGGTAAACCACACGCCTGTGGCACATTACTGACAGATTGTCCCACATGTCACTTGTAACAGTAATGTTCATTATTTGCTACCTCTTAAAAAGCGTTGCAACACCCACCTTATGTGTAACCGTGTAAGATTCCTGTAACTACGGATTCTCACTAAGGCCGCCTCCAGATCCTTAAGATAGGACACGCCTCTGCGGAGACATCCAATTCAATTTTTTTTTTTTTTTTTTTTTTTTTTTTTTGCCTTTTCCCCTTTGGGCTTAGGAAATCGAAGAAGCAACACAATCCAGCATTTATTGGCTACACACGTCGTCCCTGTTCTACGTTCATTCGCACTTAATAGCCGGATTAACAATGCCCATTTTTATCTCTTGTTTTCAGTGCACCGGAAAATATCGCTTAAGTTTCCGGTAAAAAAAAGAACAAAAAAAACTCAACGACTTCCGTAATTCACACCAAAGCAATCCTAGACCGGTGTGGTTGCTTTCTTTTTTCAGCGCCTATTAGCGACATGGTCGAGACACTGGTTGATTTACATTGCTTTCCTCAGCTTGCAAACATCCATACACGTCGCTTTTAACCTCGTCAGCTCGGCCGACTCAGGCGGGTATTAAGATTGCAGACTACTCAGTGGAAGAATACGTTAATGAATATTCGTTCATACATGCATAGCCCGTTGTTGAGTATAGACAAAGAATTCTTACAAATCAGTTTTATTACACTTCGGGTTTTTCCTTTACATATACGACGTTGAACGTGATCGCGTTTCAATTGGGTCATACTGAACGTGAATCGGGAGACACACGCGTCACAAGGCGTCATTCCCTAAGGTAGGGAAGGGATTCCCACGCCCGTGGACAATATTACACAGGAATACCTGAGGAGTATACATGGCACATACACACCAGGTGGATTACTTCCTAAAATGTACCCCAGCAGTCACATCCACAAAGGCATGTGTACCACTGATGCACATATCATCATAGGTGCACTTACTTATTTATTTATTTATTTATTTCATTGGTGTTTTACGCTGTACTCAAGAAACCCACGACCATTGGGAGGTTGCTAGCAGATCTTTCCACGTACGACTGGGAAGGAAAAGGTGTGGTAAGTGAAAAATTCTTGAAATAACGAAACCATCCTTGTAAGTCACAAACCAACCCAGAAATCCTCTCCACTGCATGAGTAAGCAATATCGGAGGCACTTTTGGGACTAAGGAGGAGTTGGTGTATTACATAAGCTTTCGCTGGTAGTTGACATCAGCTTCGTCAAGTGTTGTGAAATGGAGTGAGTGAGGGAAATCGTGAATTTGGCGTTTTCCAAGCCCTGAAAAGGGATGATGCACGCCATGCTTTAATTGCAAGAGTAGATCTATACTACATTACTAGAAATACCACTCAAATAAAGAGGATGAGGTTTGGGGCGACTCAAAATCGTCTTGAATTAACAATGAACTTGGCCACTTCATTGAAGACTTTGACTTTGTTTCGTGGAGGATATAGAATTGCATGTAATGTATGCTGGAAAATACCACAATGTGATAGCTTTGCGAACATTTGAGTTCTGATTACATTATATCTGGGACATCTTAAAAGAAAACGAACTTCGGACTCATCTACATCACAAAGATCACACCAGCCACTTTGGTGACATTTTATCTTGAAAAGGCGTGAGATAAGAGGTAAGACACCAGACATTAATCTGAAAAATAAGACATCATGTAGTCTTTGAGATAGGCTTACATAACCACTGGAGATAGAAGGCTGAAACGAACCTTATTTGTTGTATCCCAGTCATTCTGCCAAAGCGAGTAGAAGTGTGACTTAACTTCGCTGAACATCTCTCGACATGATAATGTGTAAGAGACAGATATATTATTCAGCAGAAGGGCTTGTTTTGCAGCCTTATCTGCTTCTTCTTTACCCACTATTCCCAGGTCGACTGGTACCCATGCCAACCTAATCTCTATCCCCTGAAAACACGAGGTTATCAGCCATAATAGCTCCAAGATCACAGGAGTCACAGTTTGCTAATAGTAATTCTTAATTTTCTGCAATGCAGCAAGTGAATCAGAAAAATCAGAGCCCTGATTGGTCTATATTCCTCAAACCAGAATAAAGAACAGAAGATTGCTAATAACTCACATTTGAGAACCCACAATTTATCAGACACTCTAAATGATTGGCTTAATCTTATTTTCGGTACTGCAAATCCAATTCCATACTTCCCTGTCTCTGGGCACTTTGATGCATCTGAAAATAGTTTTAGAAAGGCTGACCAGTTGTTAGACACATAGTTTTTAAAAGACAAGCAGATAAGGTTAGGTTGGTCAGATTTGCGTTTATATTCACACATCGCCATGCAAACATTAGGTACTTGGAGGAGCCAAGGGTGGTGCGGGGAAGGAGCAGCTTTTTCCAGTTTGGTCAGGTCAATACCCACCAATACCTCATCAAGGATTTCTCTTGATCGTATGCTAAAGTTTCTGGAATCGCGCCCATTGTAAAGAAAATCATAATATGAAGGCTGTAACAATTGAGAAGCAGGATTATGGCAGGTCGACCTGAGAACAGGCGAGTATTTTATTGTGAGCTGGAACATGTTGTCTGTGATCATACATGTTGACAATGTGATTGGCACGTCTAAAAACAGCTCACAGCCTATTGTGAGTAGAGCAGTGCAGTGCAAGTATGAACTGACAAAGGTCTAAGCCATTGTCACGAGAAAATGGTGGAAACAAGAAGCCCCTCCTCCCCCCAAAAAAACTCCACTGCCTGACAATCTTAGCAATCAACAAACATGCAAATCAAACATACGCGGATTCAAAGATGCTCTGCCCTCAAGTAAAGCATTTGGACAAGGGCCAATGACCATAGTTATCAGCTCACTAAAACTGTGAGGCGGCCATCAACCAAGTCAGTGAGTCAACTAGCCTAGCTGTAAACTGGCGCCATGGTATTATCAACCATCCGGACTGAATGGCAGCATATGTATGGTGACACATGCAGGGGCAAAAATCTTATCCAAGCTTTCGCTTGATCACAGTTGTTCTTATCAGTGTGCCATAGATGAACAGTTGTATTCCATATCTAGACAACTAACGGTATTGCATCCAAGGTCCAACAAATTCTAGTCCTTGATAAAGTAACCTAGCGAACAACAAAATCACAAGATTCCCAACACAGTTTAAAATGACCATTAAACCACCATCAATCTCCATCCACTACCATCAAAGAACAATCAACCACCGTCAAACCAGAATCAGCCACCACCCACCACCATCAAACCACCACTAACCAGCAATCGCCATCAAACCACCACTAACCAGCAATCACCATCAAACCACCACTACAAAGCACTTTATTATCCACCAAAAGTAGTTTCTCTGCTGTCTGACTGGTCAGTTTCTCACCAATGTGGACTCGCTTCGGGTGCCTTACCCACCCTACCGTTGTCAATTTCTACACTTCGCATCCACCACCAACCAACCAACCATGAAAACGAAAAATGTTAACCGACGCGCAAATGAAGTAACGAAGCCATTGAAATGTAAGCCAATCAACAGTAATTACTAGCCATGATTAGCCAGTCATTACTGAATGACAGTAATTAACGCAATATTGTCACGAGTTCCATGAAATCGGCCTTACGGTGTGCCGCCAGTATTGTAATTCATTATGACAATTCAAGCCAGTCTACTAAGAGCACTGCCGAAAGAGAACCTCAAACAGTTAGGACAGATACCCTTTAGAGCGGAAAAGCGTTCCATTTGACACAAACTGTATGCCAAGGTCATGTCAACAGAATGACGGTCTGGTAACGAAGCTTATAAACGGTGAAAGCAATCTAGGATGGAATCGAATTCTTAAAGGTTTCAGCTGACGGTGAAAATGGTTCAGTTATAATACGCTGTTTGAAAGCACGCTTTGAACGTGATGACCCAGAGGGAAAACCTGTGACGATGTGAAAAAATCTAGTTTTATTATTTATTAGCATGGGTATTGAGTTGACCCGTTTGTTCAATTTCTCCTGAAATTCCGAACAGGGTCCTCCCTGGCTTGCTGGTCTAAGGTGTTGTGCTCGCTTCAACGGTTCGGTTCTGGACCGATAACATCACTGATTTGAATCCTTCTCACGCTGTGATTGATGGATTATACTCTTTTATCCACCATTAAGCTTGATTACCGTTAAATAAATGAAAGTTAGTAAAAAAAAAAAAGCACAGCTTCAGACAACAAGGAAATAATTAAATCAAACTTTGCAAACTTTGGATTATCATAATGTGGCTGTACACCCCAATGTAACGCCGAGCCATCATGTATTGTTTTTTCTCAGTCTTTGACGTAGATCCACAAGAAAGCCATTACATAAAACCTAAAAACATTGTTTTCAAGACATCAGAGGGATATCTGCAAACAGGAAACCAGCGGTATCAACGCCTGTATGCTACTTAGATATGATACTTTCGGAAGAGGGTAAATGATGTTACATGTATGCGTTGTTTACGGAATACCGATGTGGCCATTCGTGTTTTCTAGCCGAGTCTTTAAATAAAGCACTGGCCGAGAATACGTGAATCGAGAATAACAGAAACCCCGAAAATTTTTCTTAAAAAAATCTCGTGGTTTTTGCTAACACTAAAAAGACAGAACACATGAGTGACAGAAGACACGAATCCAGGTCTCGAGAACGCGGCATTGGAAAAACTGCCTGAGATTACTGGTAGTGTCGCACAGTGTGTCAACCCTTGGGGTTTTGTGCCGGAACATGCGAGTTTAGGGAGTTTTTATGGCCCTTTTTGTTATTCTCGACTCGCCCGTTATTAAAAGACGCTGCTCAAGCGTGGTCGCATCCATCTTCCATAGTTGTTATTGTATTTTTTTTTCACCATTCTGACTGCTGTGAAGATCACGCACGGAGTCTGAAAAAACAGAAACTGACTGGAAAGAAAGGCCTGCTAACTTTTACGATGTCTTTATATCACTGTGTAGATCGAGCGGCCAGAAATGATTATTCAAGCTATACTTTTTTTACAACTTAACTTCACTTGAACTGTATATTATTGTATGTGAATAATTCCCAAAAGACAAATGTAAAACAGTTCTGAAAACGCAAAACTTAAAGGAAATTGAGTACATAACATGACAAATCAATTCTGACAACATACGCATACAAACAGTTATACAAGTCAACAGTGATATTTCCCTAAAAATTACTTTTTCGACGAAACCTCAGAACGAGATCACTATACACAATAACTATGTTGGCGGAAGTGGTCGTAAGACGGGCATTTCTGAACCCTTACAAGCTTGGTATGTTTCCGTTATCCAGTTTGTTTCCATACAGATGAAAATTCCCAACAATACGTTAATAGTAGTCAGTGTTTTGCCCGTGTAATTTCTTCTTGGAGGCTAACATGGGAATTTAGATTGCTCACACACCCATATCAGAACTTATCCCGTGAGCAAGGCGTTTCCGGAATATCAGGAATATCTGTACTTCATAACCATACAAAACCTATACATGAATGTGTTTACAGGGCTATTTGATTCCAAAGAGCTTTTAGTTAATAATATGTTTATTGTGAATTTTTTACTGGAACCATTTCGGCTTCGTGTATCTGGTGTAAATAATAGGTCACCTTATACTTCCTTCATATCGCACCTACGTTGTTACTTGAATTCGGCTTGGAGTTTGCATTGTTTTTTCACCAAAATTAATAATTCTTTGCAACTATTGCAACCTCTCTTGGTTTTATCAGAATGGGGAATTGGGTATTACCTGACGGAAAAGATTAATTTACAATATCTAAAAGAAAAAAAAGCAAATGATGCAGCAGCACTTCTCATCAGAATTCATAGTAATGTCTCTAACCAGAGGAACGGCCACTGTGAGAAATCATTATCTCACAGTGACTGTGGCAAAATCTGGAGTTTAGTCATTAATTTCAAATGAGGTAAAATTTCCTACCATAAATATTTGTAACACAAAAAAGTTTACTTTGGTGCAAAAAATGTTGTATTTTAAGCCAAGCTCAGTTACACAACAGATTTAGCTCGTGGTATTTGCTTTATAGTATGTATGTACGTGCGAGCGCGCGTTCACAAAGCTTTCAAACTGTATTCAGTTGATTTCGTTTAAGTGCAGATACAGGTACAGGTATGCATGTTATACTGAAGGAAAACAAGAGGTTTCCATACAGCTGCGCAAACGGCTACAGCAGCTCCTACGATCGACTGCTTAATATCAGCAAGAGAGGAGAAAAATTCTCTGGTCATGTCCAGGATCGAACTCACGCCTCGCGTGTCCTATCTATTGAAAAATCAATCTCTTTAACCAATCCGACAAGAGCACAAGCTAAACCTTGTGGGAGTGGCAAAATAGCTGGGTCTAAAACCACAATTATAAAGATTTGTTTTACTTTATCAGTGTTGAGATGCTCCCATAACAGTTTTTGAAGAATTTTGCTGAAGCAAAGCAGAATGGGTGTAATGTACACATGTGACATTTGTGCATTTTTGTGCGTCATCTCCGTGTTTAACTGTTATATAAAGCACTTCAGAGTTGACGATTTCTGAGTTTGAAAGTTACGTCAAACACAAGAAGAAACTTTCCCAAAAGTGAATTATTACCTTTAAAAAAACTCTTCGCGACCAACAAAAGAAATTGTTGTCGAAAAAGCCGGTTTTATATTGATTCGAATTGTTTCAAAAAGGTCTGATGCGGTGTTAGACCTCGTTAGTAATGGACGTGAGTCACGCACAGAGAATCAGGACGTTAGATTGGTTTTTTGTCTACATGAATATCTTTTAAAAACAGTTGCATTCAAAGCCCAACTGAGACACCAATATTTGTACGATCCTGAAAATTACTCACGGACTAGGAGCGTAAAATCTGAATTGGATGCCATACAGAGAGCATCGACTGTCTTCCCTGCTTCACTGAAAACTGATGACTGCTTCTATCCTACATCTGTCAAACTCTATTTGCAAATTATACATTATTTCTTACACATTCCTTTGTTAACTAGTGCTATATCTTGCTTTCAAAAATGCGTCTTGCGATTATAGGTTTAGAACGCCACTTCATTGTCTTACAGCAATACTTGGATTGGATTTGAAGTTTAAATTGATGTATAACAATTCCACGAAGCCAAAAGGCAGATGTCTCCTGCAGATTTCCGTCTCAGATATTCCGTTGAAGGTACTGTATTAATTCTAAGCCTATACTTTGTCCTGATTGTTGGCCGAGAGGCTAGAAATCGTCGGGTGCAAGTGCTAAAGAGTTAGAAGTGATTAATACGCATTAGTGAAGGGCAGATTTAGAGACTGATTTAGTGGAACAGCCGATGAATGCACTGACTTTTCCAGCCTCCTTAAATCCTTACGAAGAGGAACTAATGTTTTCTGCGACAGAGTACATTCGAGCTGACAACATGAGTAATGCGGAACCCTTCCCGTCTAAAGTATTGGGGAACATTTCCCGCGTAATATAATGGGGAGCCTTTCTCGCCTAAATTTAATGGGAAACCTTTCCCGCCCGAAGTAATGGAGAACATTTTCCACCTAAAGTAATGGGGAACGTTTCCAGTCTGAAATAATGGCGAACCTTTCCCGCCTAAAGTAATGGGAACATTTCCAGCCTATTGTATTGGGGAACCTTTCCAGCATAAAGTAATGGAGAACATTTCAAGCCTCAAATAATTGGAAACTTTTCTAGCCAAAAGTATTGGCAAACCTTTCATGCCTAAAGTGATTGGAACATTTCCACGCTAAAGTAATGGAGAACTTTTCCCCCCCTACCGTAAGGGCGAACTTTTCCCAGCTAAAGGCATGAGAAACCCTTTCATCTTAATTTCGTTGGAAAAGTAGTGCGGCTTGTTTGATTCGGGAGACGTGATGCAAAGGAAGCGATAGTCCTCTGCTGTTTTTCATCGGATAGCTTGTTTTTGATCCAAGGCTACTATGATGAATACTATACACACAACGTTATTACTTTGTCTGCACAGTAAAAGCTGTGCTTGGCTTGTTGTTAAAATGTCAACCTATTCCTTGTTCCCACATGTGAGGCAGGGCGACACTTAATTAGAAGCTGAACACGATATCGGCTCCCGGGAAGAATTCCAATCTTGCCACCGGTTAGAATGGGTTTGATGAAACCTCGGAAGACTTGCAGATAAAAGGCATTTAGTGTCACTCTAATTGGTTCATACAGACCCGCTGTATATGTACTGACAAGGTACGGAACAGACATTTGAGCAGTTCAGCTCCACACAACATTAAAGAATTGTAGGCTTTGATTTTCAGTTACATGTTTGTCCTGGTTTGTGTTGTTCGTTTACATTATTTGGAGATCTGTTTGAACCGCGACGAATTTAGGAAAATATATGTGTGCGAATGGGTTTGTGTGTGCGTGCGCAAGTGGGTTTGTGTGTGCGTGCGTAAGTGTGTGTGCTTTACACATATCGGAACCTACCTGTTTGTGCAGGACAATATCAATGCTTTAGACGTGTGGAAAGGCTTCACGGCATGAATGCATGTCTCAGACAAAAAAATGACGTTTTCCTTGTTGTCACAGCATTTGCATAGTAAAGAAAAGGGAACATTATTATTTCGGTTCCATAAACGCTGTGGTAATTGTAACGGAGTTCGTGAAATTAGTATGACATATGTATGATTCTCAAAGTCATGACAATAGCATGACCACTTTAGATATTAAAAAAACTGTATATAGGTCGTCACGAAAGACAAAACAATGAAATTTGTCATATGTATTGTGTCTTAAAACATTGGGGGCCTCCCGTGGCCTAGGGGATTAGAAAACAATATATATATACATATGTACATTTTTTTTCTAATTTAAGACATGAACATGATATTAGTATGGAATGTTGTATATGGCAACAGTGTTATGGCAATTAATATATGGACAATTTCCTTTGTGTCATCTAAAAGGACAATCATTAAAGGACGTTAATTTTTAATAACTGACAGAATATGCTGAAATCTAGGCGTAGAAACAGGCATGCGCATACCAGCCGTGAACTAAACTGGCCGTTACTGGTATATGATTGCAAGTCCAGTTTCCAAAACAACGTTTAATACAAAATAACAAAGAAATGAGAAAGTACATTTAAAGTTTAAAAAAATAAAGACGGATTAATGCAAAATGACGTAGTGAACAGTTTTCAGTGATGACAGAAAGACGCAATGAATGTTATGGGCCGATGAATTAATCAGTTTGTCACATAACTGAAGTCGTTTTCATTTCATGCCACGCCATGACAGATTTTTCATATTACTCTAGGTGCATAACACTTTTGAAAACATTTGACTGGCTGCAGAGCGTGGGAAAAACAAAATCCTAAGCCTTACCTCACGTCAACCTACATGCGCTATCCCTTGTTAACTACGAGAGACAATGTTGTTTTCCAAACTGAAAAACAGGGAGAGCAACAATTAGAAATATATTTTAAGAGAAAGCCGTCGGTTAAATATTACATCCTTCAAAGATATGAAACCCTTCCGTTCGACCAGCTCCGCCGCGGGGAGATGAAGCAAACGACAGATGCTCTTTTATGGCAGAGGATTTTTGCTGTTCAAACAACTTTTTTTTTTTATCTAGCAGGAAACACAACGCCCTTACCTTGTTTTGGACAGTATGGTCCTCAGTTATGAAACGGCGATTACGTCCGCTGTTATCTCACGAAACAAACGTCTCACTGACCATGTAATATTATAGGCAAAGTCCCGTAAACATCTCCGATCTAATCCTTGAACTGAATGACAGGGTTATTACTTACTCAGAGCAAAAAAAATGCAAATTCAGGCCACAATAACGTCATACTCATTAACACTTAGAGTCGCATAAACAGCTATCAGCACAAAGGGTTGTCTGTAACTGAATCCAAATTTTCCGTCAACTTCGAGGTCAAAACGAAACCGAAGGTCTCTATACCGTTAATGCAGATCAAATCTGTACCGATAACCACCGCAGCCTACCGTTAAATTGTCTAGCGCTTTTGCGAACTGTATTAAGACCATCACAAAAGTATAGCCAACTTGAAAAACAACATCACCCAGATGTTGAAACAGTCCTCTGTATTACATGTGCATGGTGGAATTCACAAAACTCCTTCCTGGTGAACAGTTTCACCGTTTCAGTCAACCTCGAACCACAGGTGACTGCAACTTATTGAGTGCAAGGTCATTTCCCGAGAGACGTGCAAAAGATACGAATTATTCATCTAATTCGCCATTTAAAACGATTCTTTAGTTACTACCTTAACATATTCTTAACTCTGACTGTGCATATAATATACATTCCCAGGATACATTAAGATTTTTCACTTAACTATTTTGCTATTGCGGAGGCGTGCGTTCGTTGTTGAAGTAGTGATGGGGCACATGCACGCGCTACCTGTTCTGTCGTGAAATTTATCAGGACGTTTTTGTGATTTTTGTTGTTGTTTTCTCGAAAATTTCCCGATCCAGTTATGTGATAAATAGAATCTAAAGCTTGTGGTCATCGTATATGAAGGTTATGAATCTAGCTGATTAAAGTTTGTGTTTGTTGCTCGCTAAAGCTCAAAATTTACTCAGCTCGTTTTATAACTTTCAAATGCGATGGCCACTCATGTGAGATCCTCTATATCCAAACTGTTTATCGCGCTATTTTATATGTTGTCGTTAATCTCTTGGGTTTTGATGAGAGAGGATCTCCAAGATTCTCTTGATTTCACTGTCCCTGAACCTTAGAGCTAATAACTGGGTGGAGAGGAAGAGGGCATCCTTGCCCTCGCAACACCTCACTGTCCATTCCTGGCCTCTACACGTTAGACCTACATGGATTACACTCCAACTAATCAACGGGCCATAAAACAGCCCATAAAAAACACCATGTAAACCCCCCTCCCGGTACGAACGCCAGCGCTAAGGAGCTGGACTGACCATTAATTGATGAAACCTGACCGTTTACTGGACAACGACGACCATTCCAAGAGCAGTGTCTGCGTCCTTAATCGTGGAAATAGGATGTTCAGCCATTGTCACTGATTGATCTCTCATGTAAGTAGCGACAACACTGTGAGTAGATGATCGTAGCTGTTCGCACGTTTTTGTTGCAAAGTTTGGAACAAGAAGAAACCGATATATGTTAAGGAAGTGCTGGTGGTGGAAAAGGGAGAGGGGAAGGGGGAGGGGAAGGGGGAGGGGAAGGGGGAGATATACAAAATTTATCAATTTATTTATTGATTGGTGTTTTACGCCGCACTCAATAATATTTCACTTAGACGACGGCAACCAGCATTATGGGGGGAGGAAACCGAGAGCCAGGTGGAAAACCAATAACCATCCGCACGTTGCTGACAGACCTTCCCACGTACGGCCGAACAGGAAGCCAGCATGAGCTGGACTTGGACTCGCAGCGACCGCATTGGTGTGAGGCTTCTGGGTCATTACGCTGCGCAAGCGCGCTAACCAACATGAGCCATGGAAGTCTCCACAAGAGAAAAAGAGAAGAAAAGAAATTTTGTTGCCTGAGATGATTTTCCTTGGACAAGTGTGTTATTTTATGTTTGCTTATTTGATTTGTATTCAACTCTGATTTCCTCTGTTCTTCATACACACGCTTGGGTTTATAGGTGGAGAAAATCAAAATCCCCGACGAAAATCACCGCCCTCTGCAAGGTACCCGAACGACCACCTCACTCAAAGCCACAGCCGAAAAAGCCAGAGTTGGATTCGAGCCTGTGACCTTTACGCCTGTGTGGAGGGCATTTTGCGTCTGACCGGACACTTGTTTGTATCCGTCACAATTCACTGCTTTATCACTTGACGTTAATCGGTCATGGAAGAATATTACTGGATCTGGTGACCTTGATCAATGAGCTGCTCGTGAAGCACTAGTGACAACAAGCCGTTGGCGCTCTGGGGGTGGTTTGCGCAGTCCAACGTCTATCGATGTCATTTTGTCTTCCCCGGTATGACCTGCTAGTTATAACGTGGGAAAGGTCGTCTTGTCCAAATATGACCAGCAAGATATTAGGTGGGAAAGGTCGTCTTCTCCCACCAAGGACATCTTCCTCCAATATGAAAACCAAGTTATTACTTGGGAACGGTCGTCTTTCCCCTCTATGACCAGCAAGTTATTACGTCTGAAAGCCGTCTTCCCCCAATATGACAAACAAGTTATCACGTAGCAAAGATCCTAGGTAACGTTACCTAATAACATTATCCCCTCCCCCGTTGTAGGAAAATTTCCTGACATATAACCATACAAGTACCCGGTCGACGGTTCCGACCTGGTTTCCCACCATTCATGTCAGTTTGATTGCTATTATACCTTTTGCCACGATTCGTTGTTTTCAGCTTGATCATTTCGCAGATAGAGCTGTGATTGTGAACATTTGTACCTAAAATATCTGCCAGGTAGCACAATCTGTATTGATCCGTCACAAACATTTTGCCAGTTTATAACAATATTTGTCATAACCAGACGGTCATGTAATCCGACTGATTTTCATGTGCAAATAACTGCATAAAGAATCGTGTTTTGATGTTTGCATTTTGTGATATTTGATGAAACTCACGAGGAAAGTTGTGACACATTTCGTTTACATTTCTGATCAATACCTTACACAAAGCGAGTATGTCTGTACTTGGGTGTCATCTTTACAGTATTGACACACCAAGCCCTGAGGGGGAAGAAACACCGCGTACAGAGCCGGTAAACTTCCTGTATTGTCTTATATAATCCCTAGAAACATCTCTAGGAGTGATTTTAACGTTTGGTAAAGTAGATCAGCATGATTAGATTCTCAGAGAAGCCCCTGTGTGCGGGGATATTGTGTAGAATAGCGCGGCTCTAGAACAATAAATGATGTCAACGTGGATCTTCGCTGCAGGGGGGGACTAAGGTAGAGTTATTCCCTTCTGGGGGAAGGGAATAATTCATCGATTTTCGGATTACGTCTGTTGACTGACCACGTTGCTTTAAGAAATAAGTTTGGAGGTTTTAAAAAAAACGTACATAAATTATCTTGCATTGTAAACAGCGCCCCTGGTAATGGTTGCTGTGAAACGCCATGCGTTGCCAAAGGGTCAATTCCAATCCCTGCGTTCAGATCTCTGGCGCACTAGTTCATTGGCATCAGCGGTTTGCCCATCCAAGTCAAACCAATTAGTCCGATTTGTGGCTAATTAGAATTGCAAATAAAGCCGATGGTGTGGTGGGGAAGTAGAGGGGTAGTATCTCATCAGTGTAATCGCTTAACCCGGTGCAGGGCGCGCGAGGATTATTGCCAGTGACGAGTTTCAATTAAGAGGTTAATGATACAGAGTGCCAGGTCTGATCTTGGTCCGGTGCCAGCAAGAGCGCAATTTCGGGAAACAAAAAGTATGACAAAGAGAGCAGCTAGTGGCGTGTGCGTCAAAGAGGGCGCCATGTTTTGTGAGATAATCTGCATGTTGATCTAGAGAAGGGCAACTAAAACTGTACACCGTGTCTTAATATGGGGTTGGTTAGCAAACTGTATGTAATTACAGACAGCTGGAGGGCATGCGTTTTACTTCGGTAAGTATCAAAAGTCTCAGGCGTAAAGAACAAACTTTTCTGCTTAGCCTGCCTAACAATGTTTGTAGCAACGATTGATGTCTTGGCTTAGTACTGAAAGTAGATTTTGTCCCATGATGCATTGCGCCGCCGCCATTTTCTTCGGAAAAAACTACGAAAACTTTGATCTGACGTATCATTCAGTGATGTCTGCATTTAAGTGAATAGGTGCCATCGCTTTTACTGAATGGTTGTGTGATGCTCAATAACTGTGATAAGAAATTTGTCCCTTGGCATATCGTTTTCCTCTAGCTGAATATCTGGAGGAAATGATAGTTCTCCGAAATTCGTAGCGCCCCTGGAGGAGGCCAATAGGATCTAGAACAATGTTATACGAGCATTAGCTTTACATAATGCTAGAAAGCGTGGTAAGTTACATCTTTTTTTCAGTACTTAGATGAACAGTTGGGGACAATGTTCGAACTGATGTCACCTGACAGGAGTCAGGAGATTTATTGCTTATGTGTGAGTCCTTTGTCCTTTTCAGTGCTTATATCAGCATTAGCTATAGCCGTGGATTTTCCATTGGCGGTACTGAATCCGGAACTGTGTTCTGTGTCTCCTGAGATACATTTTAAAATGAAGAGTGCAAATCCTGCTCTCCCGGTTCCATTATATTCAAATGATTACACGAGAAATTATTTTCGGACTAACGCATTATTTTGTTGAGGTACAGAAGGCGGGATGAAGACAGATATTAAGGCGACTGTACATGGGCTTTTCCTCTCCTGTCTCTTTGCACTGATGTAATTTACTTATTTGATTTTAATTAACGCAACGAATCTTTATGTGTGCAATGGAGGGCAGTTTTGTGGGTGAACGAAACCCTGGTGCCCAGGGTAAATCGGCGGCCTGTGGGAAGTCACTGACGAACTTTTCCACCTGTGGTGTAGAGACTTAGACAGAAAATTCCCAATTGCGAAGAAAAATCGCATCGACCGTCACTGACCACCTGACTCCGGTATATCTTAGACGGCAAGCTAAATCGTTTGATCTGGGGAAGAAGAAAAACGAAAGTTGAAAAAAGAATTCGCCTACACCCAGTGTAATGGATACTTAACAAGACACGTAGCTGGAATATTTAATACCTGTCGGCATTGATGATCCGGTTTAGATATCTACATCAGGGATACGTTCATCTTTCCTTGCACGATATACCAATAATTATTCAGTCCTTCCCATTATTTCCTGTAACCCGTTCATTGCGCTCCACATTGTTACTGATGCCCAAAGGGTTTGTCTTGCAGGTCCACGCCTGTATCGTGTTAGCAACACTCAGTCATCCATGACAAATATGTGAGTAAACTCTTTGGCAACTCGGTTGACGCACGTCAGGTCGATTACACTATAGGGACCGCAGCCCACTTTCACAAAATTTGCGCCATTTAGCAAAGGTGTTCTGTTCATTGATATATTTATTTATTTGATCGGTGTTTTACGCCGTACTCAAGAATATTTCACTTATACGACAGAGGCCACCATTATGGTGGGAGGAAACCGAACAGAGCCCGGGGGGAAACCAGCAGGTTGCTGACAGACCTTCCCACATACCTCTGGGGAGGAAGCCAGCATGGGCTGGAATTGAACTCACAGGGGTCATAACGCCGCGTTGGGGCACTAACCGATCCCCCCCCTTCCCCTTTGTGCCGTGTTTAAGGACAGACATGATTAATATCTTTACACGCTATTGCAGTGTTTGGCAAACGTCTTGTTGTTTTCTAGAAACACTGAAAGTTAGACAAACACTGCCGATTTTAGCTACTATGGACCACAGAGAGTGCTTCAAAATCTATTTGTAATTTGTTGTATTTTTCAGGGCAGCATGGCCGTAGAACCCTATTAATTTTCCATAACCGAAAATGATGACGTGTAGTCGTGCAACAGCTCAAAAATTCCATGTCCATTAAATACTGTATGGTGCTAACCTGGCCGAGCCCATGAGAAAACAGCCATCAGTATGTCCACATAGGTTGAATTTTGAAATGTAGACATTTCTTTGAAAGAAGCTGGGAGGGATGCCTAGCAATCCCCATGGAAAAGGGAAGTGGTAAGAGGGTACTAATTCCATATATGTAATAAACAGGGACTGGTGAAATGGAAAATTGTCTTTGTGAATAACTCAACTGATTTGCTGACACATGAGATAGTAATGTAGCCTTGGTGATGCAAAAACATCAAACACGCGCTTAGGCCTTTCTCTGTGACAGGTATAATAATAAAATACTTCCGCCTAAGACCAAGTAAATGTTAAAAATCGTCTGGAGTGTAGAAGCGTAAATCGCCGGTCATATAGTCCTTCAGTCAGTACATTGTACAATTCCCTCAAATGAGTCAGGGTGATCGTCTCTCGCTCATTTCAATAAGGTGTTTTCCTCTCTATCCAATCGGCCCCTGAACTATGAGATCGCTGGTTGAAACCCCAGACTAGCTGGTTTGCCTGTAGCGCGTTCTTTAAAGATATAGCGGTTGTAAGACCTTTACTGAGGTTATATCACATAAGTAAATAACATTTTAGATAAAGATTTCAGTATACCTGCACCGATTTCTATGTTGCTTATCTAAAACATTGTCTCTTTCAATATTACAAGTTTTGTGACCGGCCAGCTGTTAGAAATAAATTAGTTTTGTGTGTAGGCCTATCCTAGTAGTCTTATACTCGCCCATTTCATGTTCATCCCAGAGCTTCATGTGTCAAACACCAACCTTTTGTGTTACCTCTGATCTATCAGTTGAAGGCGAAATGATAAAATCATGTTACCCTGGCCTCATGTGGCCAGGCAGGACATTACTTATTCAACAGTGAGTATTTTCATGTACAGTCATTACATCTGTTTATTTTCTTCTATCTGGTCTCTTGCCACCCCGCCCCCACGCCTCCCCGTTCCTCAGAGGTCACGGAATCGTTAGTTGCTATGGGCAGTGAGAATAACCGCACACTTGCTTATCTTTAATGTGGGTTGTCAAGTTAAGAAGCATGGGGAAAAAGTCCACAGTGCCAGAGTTAATTGAGGCTCTCTCTTTAATAAAAAAAAATTACTTTAATACATGGAGGCAAGTTATGGGACCTAGGCGTCGAAATCGATATTCGTATACCAGCCGTGAACCAAAATGGGCCCTCCGGGTCAATAATCGCAAGGCCAGTTTCCAAAGGCGACAAATGACACAAACCACCAAAGAACTAAGAAAATACATAAAATATATTTTGGGTGTGAAATCTTTCCCACCCAAAGTAAATCCCACCCAAATAATGCAGTCTATTCCTCTTTTCTGCCTTTGTGGGTAAACTATTAACGTATAACGATATATTACAACAGAACGATAAATACCGCTTGACCCAGTCGCCAATGAGGGAGAAAATCTAAACCATTTTGTTTCTTTCCACTAAACATGTACAACACCTTACCATCTATAAGAATTTTTTGTTTCTTTTTTTTCCTTAGAGTTTAAGGTTTCTTTGCATAGGGTTTAACGTTCCTTTCCTTAGAGGGGTTAACTTTCCTTCCTTTAAGTGTTGACGTTCATTTACTTGTGATTAAGGCTCATTTACTAAGGGTTAAGGTTCATCCGCGTAGCGTTGACGTTCCTTTGTTTGGGTTAACGATCATTTAATTAGAGAGTAATGTCCATTTCCTTATTGGGTAAACGTTGCTTTACTTACAGTTAACGTTCTTTTGTTTGGTTTCACGTCCATTTTCTTCAGGTTTAACGTTCAATTCCTTATATGGGTTAACGTCCATTTTCCTAGGGATTAACGTTCCATTGCGTTTGGTGTAACTTCAGTTTTGTTTGAGGTTTTTAACTTTAATTAGCCTTTGTTTTAATGCTCATTTGATTAGGGCTTATCGTTTCTTTGTTTATTGTTTAGTGATTCTTTGATTAAGACCCTGTCAGGTTCGCTTATTTTTCATGCTTAGCAAAATTCACAAGACATGTATTCACACCTGAATATAAAGGTGCACAAGAACCTGTAAGACGTTTCTCTCGACACACTTTAGCAATATGGTCCATAAGGCCTACCTTACAATCCAAGCATTTCATTTAGCTAGTTCTCTGGGGAAAAATCTATAAATTTCACTGTAAGTATTTTCAAATAATATATAGTTTTCTATGATCTGTTCTTTAATGCTTACTTCATTTTTACATGGCCTTTTCCCTTAATCTCAATAAATGCAATGCATAAAAGAAACGAGGCATACTCTGAATATTATATATTTCCATGGAAACGATACAACTGTAACTGGTCTGCATATCGAATTTCACTGTGCAAAGAGTAGCTGTCAACATTTGTGTTCAACAGACCGCCTCGTGGTACAGGCTGTTGTGTCTCGTAAACGTTACAAACGCGACACAACGATAAACATGTTTGGAAACCAGCGGAGAATTATCAACATCGGTTTTTAGACTGATCTAAACGCTAACTGGGTCTCAGAAACTCCACCATTGCCATAAGTAAAATTACAAACATTATCTTCACAACCCCAGTATATTTCAAACCCGATTTTCATGGGTCGTTACTTTGTCATTATATTTGGCATCTGATGTTTATTACACTAGCGATTGATGTCAAAGATCTATGTGATATTCCTGACCACGTCTCCCTTCTGGCGCAGTATTAACTGGGAATTTCACCGTCATATAAGTCTTTTGGCGTATAACATCTCAAGTCACTTGATCTAGGTGGATGTATATCAAAGCATTGGGAATCAGACATATTAATATTGCACACCGAAATAACGCTTACATTTTGCTTTGTAGTAGTTTTACTTAAAGGCAAGTATCGCAGGCAGTCAGTGTTATCATTTTTTCATTTATTTTCATTTTTCTGGTTCATTGTGTTTTTATTACACCATTCTCAAAAGTATTTCACTGACATGGGCATGGGTCAAGTGTACGGGCGAGGGCAAGTGGTTAAAGTTCAAGGGAAACACACTGACATTGCCTAAGAGACTCGGTGTTTCCGATATAAAAAAGACAAAACAAATACGAAATGAACAAGTATAGAAAGAAGCACTTTACAGTACATATGTATTTGTGTGTGTCTGTATCATAAGTAAGTATCTGTGTCCAGATGTCTCATCTTATAAATTTTAGCTACTACAGAAGTACACAAACAGCAGAATATTTCCCTCGTTTTGTATTGATATATTTATTTATTTACTTGGTTGTTATTTAACGCTCTACTTTTTCACTTCTACGAAAGAAGTCACTCTATGAGTGTAAGAAGCTGGAGAGCTCAAGGTAAACCACTGACCTTTAGCAATTTGCTGGCGAACTTTCCCACATATGAAGCTCAAATATTGCTGGGAAACCGGTGGTCTCCATCTGGTGTCAGACTGTATGAACAGCCACAGGAGTGTCGTCGACCACTTACTGTCACCCCGGTGAGAGAGACGGAATGCTGAATTTCCCTGCCTGATGCCGGGTTTTATCGCCAACCCCCTGTATCCTTTATGGCAGGTGTAATGTTATTTTCCACTGTAAAAAGGACAGGATGACACAACACGTGTATAGAGTTCAGCCATGTATTCCAGACTATAATATTCTTGGTCCATGCAAAAAGCTTGCCAAGAATGGCTATATTAAAATGTGGAAACGGTCATGATGTTACGGTAGGAGGAAACCGGACAGAGTCTGAGAGAAACCTATTGTCATCTGTAGGCTGCTCACATACCTTCCTACCCAAGCGTTTCTATTTGTAGACAAAAGTAGTGCAGTGCATTCTGGTATGAAAATTTACAGAAAAAAAGTAAAGGCGGAAGGAAGTATCACGACAAAACATGCATGACAAAGTACATACCTTTGCACCCATGCCCAAAACAGTCCAGTGGATTTACTTTCGAACGTCGAAATTAACAACACCAAGAACTAACTCCCATAATTCCATAGCCTTGTGTGGTCTAATTTTAGTAACATCGCTCCAGTAGCTGCGAAGTGTGTGGAGAGTACAGGCATGCATACTAGCATATAACGCCGTTCCTCGCTTCTCTCTATTTCTGTACTTCTGCTAATATTCTATGGCGAAGGCCGTCGAGGGCTCTAATGCCATCTTTCTTTTGGGGTTTAGCTGAGCACTCATCATATTAATACATCTGTCATAAGCGACTACAGTGAAACACCTCTAGGGCTAATAGGTGGTCTGAGTCCGGCCATCGCTGGAAACTCAACCTGGGACCGACCAAAAGGGTCTGTTTTTTCTCATATCCCGTGCTAAGTAGGCCCGAGGGTGTCAGCATGCGGTCCTAACTATGATTAATTAGACAAAACCCGCTTTCTCGATCACGTCACCGTCAAGCAGCCGCGAGAAATGCTTTTCTTTCATTTTAATATTTCATGGCTGACCGTCTACCCTGTCGGCACTTTCCGTGAATCCAAGGGAGGCGCCATCTTTGTCCGAGGAGACACTCCGTGACTGATCGGGCGGATGATGACAGCCACGATCAGCGGTTTTCCAGGAACGTTCGCATCCCGTCGGCTGCTGTCATCTCCTGTGAAAATGAAACATCGTCTTCGTCTGACTTTGCCCAAGGTCAACAGAAATCTAACTGCACCCCCAAGAGCCCGGATTTCGGGATTGCTTCACTGATAACTTTTCTAGTCTACCTGAACATATCAGACCTTTCAGATTAAATCCGTTTGTTTTGTGACAGCGATGGTCGAAAGGCCCGAAGTATTAACTGATAATGCTTAACTTTGTAGTGCCTAAATATAAAACACTACAGCCGGGAGAATAAGACTAGAGAATGTCCACACGTAATCGATGAAATCTGATCTCTTGCCAGTTTACCTTAGTTATAGTTTTGCACCAACTGTTCATGCAAATGCTTAAGAAGTAGTAAATCACAGCCCTCTTAAGCGTACTTAGATAAAAAAAAAGCAGAAAATGTAATGATCATAATACCAAGTTATTACTGACGTAGAATTGCATCGAAATGTTTTACGGTCATGACACTTATTAAAAAGTGACATAAAAATTGAGCAAAGAGACCAAGGGCCACTTTCACAAAAACTTCGTAAGTTACTTTTTTCATCACTTTAAAAGACATCGTCTAGGCTATAGCGCAATAAGGCGACTTGATTTAGGAGAAAGTGATTTACGAAGTTTTGTGAAAACAGCCCAGGTCTAGAAGATGCATAGTCAGTGCATTAGGAGAATATTGGTTTATCCAGGCAAATAATGTATAAGACTACAGTGGCCCTGTTTTACAAAGAGGTTGTAAGTTATGTCACACACCAGGGGGCGCTGTACATAATGCAAAATAAATTCTGTATTTTAAGGCACAACCCCAACATACGCAACCCGGAAATTGATGAATTACCTCCCTCCCCTAACTATGCCTACCTTTTTTTGTTCACAACCGCCAAACTTATTACTTAATGCAGCGTGGTTAGCCAACACACAAGAGTCCGAAAATCGATGAATTATCCCCCTCCCCCAGGAATTGATATCACTCTACCTTAGCGTCCCCTGCAGCGAAGATCCACGTTAGCATCATTATTGTTCTAGAGCCGCGTTATTCTACAAAATATTCCCGCAAAGCACGGCTTCTCTGACAATCATGTAGATCTACTCTGCCAAAGGTCAAAATCACTCCTAGAGGTGGTGCTATGGATTAAACCCAGATAATATGGGAAGTTTTCGGACTCTGTACGCCGTGTTTCCTCCCCCTCAAGGCATGGTGTGTTAATACTGTAAAGATGCCTCCCATGTACAGACATACTCGCTTTTTGTAAGGAAGCGGACATCGAGGAAAAGTGTCTGTAACTTTTCTCAAGAGTTTTTGTCGTGTCTTATCCAGTGTGCACGTTGTAAATGTACCAGTGAGTAAGGTACGAGTGAGGGTCTCCGCCATGCTTGGCAACAGGTCTGGATGTACACGTAGACTTGTATTGATAACTAGAATACATCTTGCCTCACCTGCACCCTCTATGTGTTTGTCCTTTTCTGAAATACTACAGTTTTCATTCACAAAACAAATAGAAAAGGCAGCAAAAAGACTGGACAGTTCTATAGGTATTTATTTTCACATCAACGTCAGCCAGATTCAAGTGATGGTCTGGTTATGACAAATATTTTGATGTACGAAGAACATATGAGTAAGGGATCAATACAAATTGTGTTACCTGACAAACATCTTGAATGATGTTCACAATGACTGCTCCTCTCGGTGAAACAACCTAAGCTGACACACTGAAGCATGGCAAAGCGACAATAGCGTTCAAGATAACACGAATATTGGGAAACCAGGAGGCGTTGACACCTGGCTAAGGGCTGTAGTCGCCAGTGGTGCCGACTTGGTTTCCTACACTCACAGACACATCTCACTGTCGTATGATTTTTGTTTTGATTTTTTTATTTAACTGATTCTGAGCTGACCTCACTCTTATGAATTATGCATTTATATGATGCTGGAGAGTTTCATCGGTGGAGAAAACTGGATAGCCAGCGATGGGTCGTAGATTATAGCGGTCCCAGGTCGGAGACCAGCATAATGGTGGGAGGAAACCGGTCGGAATCCGGGAGAAAACCGACGACCATCCGTATATATGCTCCTTAGCGCGACTTCATTCAAGAAGACAAAGGGGGAAGGGAGGTTAAATGAGGGTTGTGAACAGTATCTCTACAGTATTTGTCGTCAATAGAATTACATATCACATAACTTACACCCTCTTTGTCGAACAGGGCCCCTGTAATCTTATATATTGTTTACCCACACCATCCAAGATTCTTCTGGTGGAATTACCACCCCGACGCACACGGTCCCTTTGCCCTGTTTTAATGTTACGCTTTACTAAATGTGATGACTGAATGACTGAAAACCTTTCCGATTCAATTCTATGTCAGTGCCGTGAAATCAATTTCTATTATAAAAAATCACTACATTCTCCGTTTTCATTTTTTTTTTATCTTAAAAACTTAAGAGGGCAGTGATTTACTATCGCTTAAGCGTTTAAATGAACAGTTGGTACAAAACTATAACTGAGGTAAACTGGCGGAAGGCCGGATTCCATCGGTAACGTGTGGCCATTTCCCAACCATCACACTTCCGTCGCTTCTCTGGCTTTATTCTTCCCTGCTGTAGTGTTTTATATTTAGGTAGTGAAGCAATCCTGTAATCCGGGCACTTGGGGGCGTCCGGAGCCGGAAATGAATCTTTGTTCGATTAGATTTCTGTTGACCTTGGGCAAGGTCAGACGAAGACGATGTTTCATTGTCAGGCGAGATAACAGCAGCAGACGCGAACGTTCCTGGAAAACCGCTTATCGTGACTGTTATCATCGTCCGATCAGTGACGAAGTGTCTCCTCGGCCAATCTCGGTGCATCGCTCGGATTCACGGAAAGTGCCGACAGAGGAGAAGGCCAGCCATGAAATAATAAAATGAAAGAAAAGCATTTCTCGGGACCTGCTGGACGATGACGTGATCGGGAAAGCGGGTTTTGTCTAATTAATCATAGTTAGGACCGCATGCTGACACCCTCGGGTCTACTTCGCACAGGATATGAGAATAAACAGACGGCCCCAGGTTCAGTCCCCAGCGATGGCGGGACTCAGACCACTTATCGGTCCCAGAGGTGTCCCATTGTAGTCGCTTAGACGAGACTTGAATAACAAATGTATTATGACGAGTGCTAAGCTAAACCCCAGAAGAAAGACGACATTAGAGTAATCGCCGGCCTTCGTCATAGAATATTAGCAGAAGTACAGAAATACAGAGAGGTGTATACCTGCGTTATTTCGTAGTGTGGATGTCTGTACTTATATTAGATAATACTATGCTGCGGAATGATGAAAATCATTGTTAGCGCTGTTGTTGTTGTTAAATCGACGTTCGAAACTCAACCCACTGGTCTTGAGCACCAGTGCAAAGGTTCGTACTTTGTCATGCATACTTTGTAATGATACTTTTTTGCAACATTTCTGTAAAAACTCATGCCAGAATATGTCGCGTTACCATTTGTCTGTAAACAGACACGCGTACGTAGGAAGGTCTGTCACCAGCCCGCGGATGATAATGGGTTCACCCGGAATCTGCCCGGTTTCCTCCTACCATAATGCTGGCTGCCGTCGTATTATTGAAATGTTCTTCAGTATAGCGTAAAACACCAATCAAATGAATAAACCCAGTAGATATAACCATACTATTGTATGAACTGGAGTACACATATTAGAGTATTATTGGGGATCCTATAAAGAGAGTGGGAGTCGAGCGGCCCGTGGACTAATTTGTGAAGGCGATTCCCTTTCAATGAGGAGGACAAACGAGTTTGGGGTTCAAACCCGGCATTGGACAGGGAATTTGAACATTCCGCTACTCTCACCGGGGTGACAAAAAGAGGTCGACGATGCTTGCGTGGCCCTTCGCAAATATTATTAAAAATATTTATTTGTTCATTCATTTCTTTATTTATTTCTTTATTTAATTATCAAGAAACAGTGGATTTCTTTAGGTATCTGGCAATGTCCCCTTGTTTCTGTTTGAGTTTGACTACTTGAGACATCTGGACACAGATATTTACTTATGATACAAACACACACAAATACATATATACTGTAAAATATTTCTTTCTTTATTTGTTCATTTTTTTTTTACTTTTTCATCAAACCACCGAGTTTCTTAGGTACCTGGCAATGCTCGCCTGTTCCCCTTGAACTTTAACCACTTGCCCTCGCCCGTACACTTGACCCATGCCCATGTCAGTGAAATACTTTTGAGAATGGTGTAATAAAAACACAATGAACCAGAAAAATGAAAATAAATGAAAAAATGATAACACTGACTGCCTGCGATACTTGCCTTTAAGTAAAACTGCTACAAAGCCAAATGTAAGCGTTATTTCGGTGTGCAATATTAATATGTCTGATTCCCAATGCTTTGATATACATCCACCTAGATCAAGTGACTTGAGATGTTATACGCCAAAAGACTTATATGACGGTGAAATTCCCAGTTAATACTGCCCCAGAAGGGAGACGTGGTCAGGAATATCACATAGATCTTTGACATCAAACGCTGGTGTAATAAACATCAGATGCCAAATATAATGACAAAGTAACGACCCGTGAAAATCGGGTTTGAAATATACTGGGGTTGTGAAGACAATGTTTGTAATTTTACTTATGGCAATGGTGGAGTTTCTGAGACCCAGTTAGCGTTTAGATCAGTCTAAAAACCGATGTTGATGATTCTCCGCTGGTTTCCAAACATGTTTATCGTTGTGTCGCGTTTGTAACGTTTACGAGACACAACAGCCTGTACACGAGGCGGTCTGTTGAACACAAATATTGACAGCTACTCTTTGCACAGTGAAATTCGATATGCAGACCAGTTGCAGTTGTATCGTTTCCATGGAAATATATAATATTCAGAGTATGCCTCGTTTCTTTTATGCATTGTATTTATTGAGATTAAGGGAAAAGGCCATGTAAAAATGAAGTAAGCATTAAAGAACAGATCATAGAAAACTATATATTATTTGAAAATACTTACAGTGAAATTTATAGATTTTTCCCCAGATAACTAGCTAAATGAAATGCTTGGATTGTAAGGTAGACCTTATGGACCATATTGCTAAAGTGTGTCGAGAGAAACGTCTTACAGGTTCTTGTGCACCTCTATATTCAGGTGTGAATACATGTCTTGTGAATTTTGCTAAGCATGAAAAAAAAACAAATGAACCCGACAAGGTCGTGAAGGAATGTTAAGTCTTAATCAAAGAATTGCAAGACAGCTGGTTGGTGGCCAGCTAACGCCATACAGACGTGGATGTGCGAGACTAACCCTTTCTGCATCGGTATCAATCTGGAGCACAGTGAACGTGGGTGACAGGAAATAAGGAGACAGGGATGTGGGGCAGGAAACTGAGTAGTTCTTGGTATATCGTGCGAGGAAAGATGAACGCAACCTTGATTTAAATGCCTATATTGGATTATCGATGGCTATAACTATTAAATATTCCAGCTACATGTCTGGTTAAATTTCCACTAGATTTGATGTAGGTGAATTGAGCGATTTTATAGTCAACTCGTTTTTCTTCTTCCCCAGATCAAGTGGTTACCGATCCAGGTCGAACCAATTAATCCACTTGGTGGCAAATCAGAATTGTTAATAAAGCCGATGGTGTTGTGGAGATGTAGAGAAGGAGTATGTCATCAGTGTAAACGCTTAACGCGGTGTGGGCCGCGCACAGATTATGTGATTATCGGCTGTGACGCTTTCCAATGAAGAGGTTAATGATGCAGCGTGCCAGTTCTGATCTCGGCACGGTGCAAATACGTGTACATCTATGGGGGACAAAACTGTAACAATGACAGCAATTAGTGGCGTATGTGTGTCAAACAGGGGCGCCGTGGTTTGTTACATGACCTAAATTTTCATCTAACTCAGAAAACTAGAACTTCTTACCGCATCCTATTGTGGGACAGGAAATCTAATCTATATGGTCAACCATACGTATTTATCACGTCGTCTGAAAGTAGAACTGGACACACCGCAATTGATTTATTTCTTTTGTTTTTTGCCCCGCAGTAAGCCGAGTGCTCCATTGTCCAGACAACCGAATTACGAGAGGGGTAAATCCCGCCTTCGGAGAGGGATCCCGTAGATTTCTCTTCCATCACGAGCAAGATTATACGTCACCCATGGATGAGGTCGTCTGAAACTTGCCAAAGGCCAGTGGCTTACCGCTTCCATTCTGTGTTTTTTTTTAACCCACAAGTGGAACTCACCACCATAATGTGAATGCATATGTGATGACTATGGCGTCAACCAAAAATCAAAAAAATAAACAAATAAATCATACGACAGCGTCTATATCCGCTGCCTTACACAAATTAAGCGGGTGTGTCTGCACTTAGGTGGCATCTTTGCAGTATTAACACACCAAGCCTTGAGCGGGAAGAAACACCGCATGCAGAGTCCGTAAACTTCCCATATCATCTGGGTTTAATCCCTTGAAAGATGTGTGATTTTATCCTTTGACAAAGTAGATCTACATGACTAGATTGTCAGAAAAGCCGCTTTGTGCGGGGGGATATTGTGAAATGATGATATCAATCTGGTTCTTCGCTCTCGCTCCCGGGGATGCTAAGGTGGAGTGATATCAAATAACGGGGGAGGGGGATAATTCTTCAATTTTCGTTCTCTGTGTATTGGCTGGCCATGCTGCATTAAGAAATAAGTTTGGCGGTGGTGCGAAAGAAAAAAAATTTATACATTGTTTATTTTGGGATATCAAGAGCGCCCCCTTATGATGGTTGCTGTGGAACCACACGCCTTGTCATAGGGACAATTCCAGTCCCTGCCGTCAGATTCCCAGAGCACTAGTTCATCGGCGTCAACGGTTTGCCCATCCAAGTCGAACCAATTAGTCCGCTTGAAGGCATATCAGAACTGCAAATTAAACCGATGGTGTAGTGGAGACGTAGAGGGATAGAGTATCATCAGTGTAAACGCTTACCCCGGTGATCCTTGTCAATTAAGAAGTTAATGATACAAAGTGTCGGTCTGATTTTGGCATGGTGACAACAGGTGTGCAATCTAGGGAGACAAAAAGTGTGCAAAGAGAGCTTCTAGTGGCTTGTGTGTCAAACAAGGGGCGCCGTGTTTTGTGCGTTGACTTGTATGTTGATCTAGTGGACAGCAACTAAAACTATACACCGCGTGTTAATATGGGTTTAGAGGGCAAACTTTCTGTACGGTAAGCAGTGAAGGCAGATTTTAAGGTTACCATCTGTGAGCTTTTTCTGTCAGAGTCTATTTGCACCAAATTAATTAATTTATTTGATTTTATTTAACGCCATATACTCACGTTTACAATGGCGGGCAGCTTTATGGGTAAACGAAACCGGGGTGCCCAGATTAAACACTGACCAGTTGGGAAGTTATTGACGAACTTTTCCATTAAACACTGACCAGTTGGGAAGTTATTGACGAACTTTTCCATTAAACACTGACCAGTTGGGAAGTTATTGACGAACTTTTCCATTAAACACTGACCAGTTGGGAAGTTATTGACGAACTTTTCCATTAAACACTGACCAGTTGGGAAGTTATTGACGAACTTTTCCATTAAACACTGACCAGTTGGGAAGTTATTGACGAACTTTTCCATTAAACACTGACCAGTTGGGAAGTTATTGACGAACTTTTCCATTAAACACTGACCAGTTGGGAAGTTATTGACGAACTTTTCCATTAAACACTGACCAGTTGGGAAGTTATTGACGAACTTTTCCATGCGTGACGCAAAGATTTGGACAGAAAATTTCCACCTGCTTGGAAAAATCGCACTGACCGTCGCTGACCACCTAACTCCGGTATGACCTAGTATTTCAAAAACAAACTTAACCACTTTAACCGAAGAAAGAAGAAAAACAAGAGTCGAAAATAGAATCGCTGTGTTGGTCTACACCAAGTCTAGTGGATGCTTTACCAGACAGGTAGCTGGACTATTCAATAACCGTCGGGATCCATTAACCGGTATAGACATTTAAATCAAGGTTACCTTCATCTTTCCTCGCACGATATACAAGAGCTATTCAGTCCTTCGCCGCCGCCCCTCCCCCTCTCCCCGACCCCTCCTTAGTTCCTGTCACCCACGTTCACTGTGCTCCGGATTGATACTGTATGGAGTTAGCTGGCGACCAGCCAGCTGTCTGGTAGTGTTACACTCAACGATCCATAACAATTATGTAAGTAAACTCTTTGGCTAATCGGTTTACTCACGTCAGGTCGATTACACTACAGGGACATCAGTCCACTTTCACGAAACTTCCGAAGTTGTGTGCTTTAGCAAAAGTGTTCTGTTTAAGAAACATGTTTAACATCTTTACATATTAATGTAATGTGTGGCATCAGTTTTTGTTTCAAGACACACTCAAAGTTAGACAATAGACTACAGAATTAAGCCCCTGACACAATATAGGAAGTATCGCGAAATCGTCCCAAATCAGACAATCGCCTGAGCGTAAGTACGAACCACACAGAGAACTTCAAGATCCATTTGTATGTTCTTGTAACTTTCACGACAGCATGGCCTCACAACCGTGTTAGTTTTCCATAAGAGAAACCGATAACGATTAATCCTGTAACAGCCTAAAACATTCCATGGCCATTAATTACTGGTGTCAAACTGGCCAAGCCCATGAGAAAACAGACAGACACTGTAAAATGACCGAGGCCCACTGCGTTTAATGGGTGATTAAACGTTAAACAAGCGTACTTAATAGATGTATACATATATTTAAGTATTAAACACAAATGTATAAAACAGGTACATATATAGGCCTATACTATAATGCTGTAATCTTCAAGTGTTTAATATCTGATACGTAAATGTGTTTATAAATTAAAAATCGAAATTCACAGTGTAAAAATCTCGGCATAGGTTGAATTTCGAAATCTGGACATCCTTCTGCCAGAAACTGGGAGGGATGTCCAGGAACATCAACGTCACTCAGCGCTACACACCTTGACACCTTGTGCCCTCTAGCCTAGAGTTTCATCAATAAAATTCATACATGCCTGAAGTTTGGATAATTTCCATTATTTTCACTCCAAGTTTGTACCTGTCGAAAAGAAATGGCCGCTTATCAGCGAAAAAATACTTTACACGTTAAAATAGACAGAATTAACTATCCCCACGGAAAAAGGAACTGGTAATAAGGTACTAATTCCACATATGTAATAAACAGGGACTGATGAAATGAAAAATTGCCTTTGTGAAAGAGGAAAACGTATACGTTTATTTCCTGTAACGTGAGTTAGTAATGCGGCCATGTTGATGCAAAAATATCAAACACGCACTGAGGTCTTGGTGGCAGGTATAATTCAAAATCGAAAAAATAAATTACTTCCTTCTAAGATCAAGTAAATATGAAACGTAATCTCAGTTCAAGCGTAAATCGTCGGTCAGATAAATCAGTCAGTACAATAAATTCCCTGAAATGAGTCAATGAACAGGGGGATCGTCGCTCGCACATTTCACTGGGTTGTTGTCACCGATTCAGCCGATCGGTCGCTGAACTATGAGGTTGCTGACTCGACTAGCTTGTTTGCCTGCAGCTCGTTCTTTAAAGGAGTGGCGGTTGTAAGGCGTTTACTAAGACACTATGACATAAATAAATAAATAAGATATTAGGATCAAGATTTCGGTGCCCCAAGCACGGCACTGATTTCTGTGTTGCTTAACTAAAACATTGTCTCCTTCAGTATCACAGGTTTCTTGACTGGCCAAAACTCTATGGTACAACTGTTAGAAAACATAAGCTTTATGCGTAAGCCTATCTTAGTGGCCATATACCAACCTTACATGTCCATCCTGGAGCTTAATGTACCGAACACTAAGGTAACTTTTTGTGTTACCTCTGATGTATCAGTTGAAGGCGAAATGGTAAAAACATGTTACCGTGTTCTCTTGTGGCCAAGCAGGACTTTGCTTATTCAACAGTGAGTATTCCTATGAACAGTCACTACCTCTGTTTATTTTCTTCTGTCTGGTCTCTTGCCACCCCGATCCTCAGAGATCTCAAAATCGTTAGTGGCTGTGGGCACTGAGAATAACGCAATCTTCATTGTGATTTGTACAGATAAGAAGCATGGGGGAAAAAACAACCAAGAGGCCACAGTGTCAGAGTTAATCAAAGCGCTCACCGTGAACAATTCCGTCACACACACTACTTACAAAGTGTGGGAAGCCTTTCTCACCAAAACAAATCCAGCCCCAATGTTGCAGTCTATACTATGGCGACCTTTTGCCAAAATCTTAACGCATATTGATCTATTACAACAGAACAAAAGACATTACGGTTTGATTCAAAATCGCCAGTGAGAGAGCAAAGCTGAGCCATTGTTTTTTATTTCCACTGAACACCTATAAACCTTACCGCATTTTTTGTGGTTCTCTTCCTTTCCTTAGAGTTTAAGTTTCCTTTGCATGAGGTTTAAGCTTCCTTTCCTTGGGGTTTAACGCTCCTTTCCTTAGGGGTTAACGTTAATTTGTTTATAATTACAGTTCAGTTGCTTAGGGTTGATGTTCCTTTGTTTGACTTAACGATCATCTACTTAGAATCTAATATCCAGTTTCTTAGAATTAACGTTGCTTTATTTACAGTTAACATTCCTTTGTTTGGGTTAGCGTTGATTTTCTACAGGTTTAGCATTCATTGCTTAGGGCTTAACGTTCCATTGCTTAGGATTTAACTTCAGTTCGTTTAAGTTTTAGCTTTAATCCGCTTAGGTTTTAACGCTCCTTTGCTTAGGATTTGATGTTCCCTTGCTTATGGTTTAATGCTCCTTTGCTCATAGTTATTGTTGGTTGGCTTCTTGTTTAAACATACTATACCGCAACATTTCTGTATCGTAACTTGTATATATCTTGAAATAAAAAAATAGCTTTGCTTCCAGTAGGCTTAAATATAAGTATTTGATGACACACTGGTTTGGAAATGCGCGTTTTTCTGAACTTTTTCACAATATGAATAAAGTTATAAATATTCAAGTTTAGGGCGGCCCGTATTCCGAACTCAAGAGCACGTGTCCATTCCCTCTGTGCCGTGGTAAATGCTTTCACCGCGAATAGAATGAAATGCAAGCTTCTATTTCGCACAAAGTTTGCCGAGGGGCCTTCTAGATCCATATATGGTAATGCTCATTACTTTTTGTGCATACATTAACTTTCGTAGTTCGGGTCGAAATGGAACATTTTGGAAAATTAATTATTGCTTAAAAACAGAAAATTGCAACATGCCGAGGATGCTACTTTCTGAAAGTGCATAAGTTGGCTATTGAAAGAAAAAGACAGGATGTTCAGTTTATATCTATTGGACCGAAAATTTGGAAAATTCTCCGATATTATCTCTTGAACGGCTCTCCTAACAGTTGTCCGGGCAGTTACGTCGCCACTCTGTTGGGTTCGCTTTTTTCGTGCTCAGCAAAATTCACAGCATCTTTATTCACGTCTGAACATAAATGTGTACAAGAAACTGTGTGATGTTTCTGGCGACACACTTTAGCATTTATGGTCCATTAGGCCTACCTTACAATGAATACATTTCATGTATCTAGTTCTGTGGGAAAAAATCAAGGGATCTCCATAAAAGTTTTTTCGCCTATATAGTTTTCCATCATCTTTTCTCTAATACTTACTTCATTTTTACGTGACCTTTTCCCCTAATCTCACTTAATACAATACATAAAGATGCGGCATACTCTGAATTTTGTATGTTTCCATGGTAATGATGTAATTGTAACTGTTTTGCATATCGAATGTCACTGTACAAACGTTACGTATCAATATTTGTGTTCAACAAACTGCCTCGTGGTACAGGCTGCTGTGACTCGTAAACGCTACGAAACGCGAGAGAAAGATAAACATGTTTGGAAATCTGCGAAGAATTATCAACATAGCCTATATCTACACGGCTAATTGGGTCTCACAACTCTTTTTTTTCCATGAGTATAATGTGAAATATTTTCTTAACAAACCTAGTATATTTGAAATCTGATTGTCATGGGTCGTTACTTTGTCGTTGTATTTGGCATCTTGTGTTTATTACGCCAATGTTTGATGTCCAAGATCTATGTGATATTCCTGACCACGTCTCCCTTCCGGCGCTCGAATCCATGCAGAATTAATCGGCAATTTCACCGTCATATAAGTCTTGTGGCGCACAACACCTCAAGTCACTTGATCTAGGTGGATGTATATCAAAGCATTGGGAATCAGACATATTAATATTGCACACCGAAATAAAGCTTACATTTTGCTTTGTTGTAGTTTTACTTAAAGTCAAGCCAGGTACCTAAGAAACTCGGTGTTTTGATAAAAAAAAAAAAAAAAAGAAATGAGCAAAGAAAGAAATGTCTTATAATATATATGTATTTGTGTATGTGTACCATAGTTCAATCTCTGTGTCCAGATGTCCCATTTTATAAATTTTAGCTTCTACAGAATTACACAAAACAGCAGAATATTTCCCTCGTTTTGTTTTGATATATTTGTTCATTCACTTGACTGTTATTTAATGATCTACTTTTTTTCACTTCTACGAAAGAGGTCACTTATGTGGGTGTAAGAAACTGGAGAGCTCAAGATAAACCACTGACCTTTAGCAATTTGCTGGCGAACTTTTCCACATATGAAACACACACATTGCTGGGAAACAGGTGGCCTTCTTCCGGTGTTAGAATGTAGGATTAGCTCCAGGACCGCTTACTTTCACCCCGGGGAGAGAGCCGGATTGGTTAAATTCCCTTCTCAATGCCGGGATTGAACCCGAATCTCGTGTGTCTTTATGCTTGAAAGAGAACCGCCCTTGCAAATCAGATCACGGCCCGCTCCTGTTCTCTTTATGATAACCCCCCACCCCCGTCCCCGTAATACTCCAGTACACCTACTCCAGTTCATAAGATGCCATGTTTATTTATTTAACTGATTGGTGTTTCACGCGGTACCCAATAACATTTCGCTCATACGACGGCGACAAACAATATGGCATGAGAAAACCGGAGAGAGTCCGGGGGAAACCCATTGTCATCCGCAGGCTGCTCACAGCCTTCCTACCCAAGCGTTTCTATTTGTAGACAAACATGCTGCAGTGCATCCTGGTATGAGATTTTACAGAAAAGTAGTAAAAGCGGAAAGAAGTATCACGACAAAACATGCTTGACAAAGTACAATCGTTTGCTCCCCGCCTCACACTCGTAGCCCAAAACAGTCCAGTGGGTTATGTTTCTAACGTCGAATTAACATTAACACCAAGACTTAATTCCCATAATTCCACAGCATAGTGTTGTCTAATTCAGTAACATCGCTCCAATTGCTGCTCATTGTGTAGGGAGTACAGGGATGCGCACTACCAAATAACGCTGTTACACATTTCTTTCTATTTCTGTACCTCTGCTAATATTCCATGACGAAGATCGTTCAGGACTCTAATGTCATCTGTCTATTGGGTTTTAGCTTAACACTCATAATATTAAGTAGGAATGCACCTGTCATTCTTGTCTAGTCTAAGCGACTACAAGAAAACACCTCTGGGGCCTATAAGTAGTCTGGGTCCGGCCATCGCTGGGGACTGAACCCTGGGCGGACCAAAATTGTCTGTTTCTTCTCATATCCCGTGCGAAGTAGGCCCGAGGGTGTCAGCATGCGGTCCTAACTGTGATTAATTAGACAAAACCCGCTTTCCCGATCACGTCACCGCCCAGCAGGCCGCGAGAAATGCTTTTCTTTCATTTTAATATTTTATGGCTGGCCGTCTACCCTGTCGGCACTTTCCGTAAATCCGAGCGAGGCGCCGAGTTTGACCGAGGGGACCCTCCGTCAGTGATAGGGGCAATGATGACAGTCACGATAAGCGCTTTTCCAGGAACGTTCGCATCCCGTCTGCTGCTGTCATCTCCTCTGACAATGAAACATCGTCTTCGTCTGACCTTGTCCAAGGTCAACAGAAATTTAATTGAACAAGGACTCGTTTCCGGCTCCGGACGCCCCCAAGTGCCCGGATTACAGGATTGCTTGACTGATAACCATTCTCCAGTCTGCCTGAACACATCAGACCTTTCAGATTAAATCGGGCTGTTTCCATTGTTTTGACAAACCATCTGATAATCAAGCTGGTGGAAAGACCCCGAAGCATTAAATGATAAAGCTATCCTCATTACTTAGCAATGCGTAAATATAACACACTACTGCAGGGAGAATAAAACCAGAGAAGCGACGAAATAGTGATGGTTGGGAAATGGACACACGTAAGCGATGGAATCCAACCTCCCGCTAATTTACCTCAGTTATAGTTTTGTACCAACTGTTCATGTAAATGCTTAAGAAGTAGCAAATCACAGCCCTCTTAAGTGTAATTTGAAAAAAAAAAAAAGATATGGAGAATTTAGTGATCATGACGGCAATTTATTTAGCGTCACTGACGTAGAATTCAATCGAAAATGTTTCCAGTCAGTACATTTCATAAAAAGTAACATGAAAACAGAGCTGAGAGCTTGCGTAGTCCACCAGGAGAATCCTGATTTATGTGGGCAAATAATAAATAAGACTATACAGTGGCCCTGTTTTACAAAGAGAGCATCAGTTGTGTCATATGTAGGCCTAAGTCCATGACGACACATATTGTAGAGATACGTCGCCATGGTAGTTACGTTTGATGAAACGTTACACCCTCTTCCTAAAAGGGGTCTCTGACGCCTCCGTGGCCGACGTGGTTAGTGCGCGAGCGGCCGTACGTATGAAGGTATGTCAGCAACCTGCGGATGGTCGTGGGTTTCCCTATGTCTCTACCCGGTTACCTCTCACCATAATGCTGGCCGTCATCGTATAAGGGAAATTTTCTTAAGTACGGCGTAAAACACCAATCAAATAAATAAATAGAACTCTATATTAAAGAGAGTAAAACTAGGGCCTTGCCGGCAAAGTCCTATGATGGCTGGCTAAAATGTCATACTTAATTGAGGAAGAACATTGAGTGAGTGAGTGAGTTGTCATGTGGGTGGGGCAAAGTAATCATTCTTGTAAAATCACCCTAAGTAAATTGGAGATTTGATTCTTTAGGTTATTAGAATAACACGACTTTACAGCAGTGAATTGATGTTTGTTGCTTTTAATAACGAAACAGAGGATTAAATTTCCCTCGCGATATTTCATTATTGAAATTATTGAAAAGAAAATTGAGAAGATGACTTGTAGATCACATCTGCTGCAGCTTTATTAACTTTTTTTATTTTACAAACGATGAACGCCTTCCATTCAGGCTCAATTAAAACTAATGCTTTAAACGACACCGTTATCACATTGTATATGGCAGAGGAACTTTCCTCCAATGGGTAGGGCATGTTAGGCTCAGGTTCTTACCCCGGCCTTGGACAGGATATTTGTGGATAGCTCCATTCACAATTGCCTCTGCCTACTTTTAACGCTTACCCCTCCTGGCCAAGTTGACAGTGCCAGACGTTCATTAAAGGTCACTTGTCTTCCATAAATATTGTGTGCATATCTGTACGTCACACGCGAGAAAGTTTGTCAGCAGATTGCAGAAGTCCGGAGCTTTGAGTTGGACACGCCGACAAATGACACACACAACCAGGAAAAATTTTATTTACTGCTGTTCACATCAACTTGTACCTCAGAATCGGAGGAAGGCACTCAGAGTTATCTCCCATCTCTATCAGAACAGGGATAACGGGCTGTCTGAAGAGAATGTTCTTTAATAACGAAAGCCTGATGGTTCTTGCGCCACACTGCATCAGTAGATTCCAGATTAGTTCAGAGTCGCCAGAGGTTGCATTTTTGTAGCACGTAATACAGGGCATTTAAGTAAAAGGAGGAATTCAGTTAAGGGCGAGAGATGACGATCGTCAACATAAGAGGCTTGGAATAAGGAAGAAAACGGTAACGAAGGATGAAGCATTTGTTTTCAGTTTAAAGAGGAATAAAAGTGTCGTTGGTTTGATGAGTGATGAGGTTATAAGAAATACGCCTTTATTTACAGATTGCAATTTGCTTTTCATGCAAATTAGTTCTCTGCAAAAACCTGTGCCCTGCATTTCGCGGAATTCTTACCTGCCACAGAATTAAAATATCCTGTTTTCCTTTAATTCTCTTATATTTTCACTGCACTTTAACTTAATTATCAAAGTATTTCCGTAAAAAGTGGAAGCCGTGCAAGTTTCCACTGAAAAACACACTATTTATCTCGTAGCACCGATTAAGCTTTTCATGTTAACTGTTTGAAATCAGGCCAAGTCACTTATTTAAATTTGGTTTCAAGGTTGAAGCTTTAGTGTTTTCATGTTGTTGTATACTAAGGTGTTAAATGTGATGACAACACAGCAGTTTGAGTAATTCTAGACCAGTGACGTCTAATAAATTGCATTTAACATCACTGTTGTATAGTGTGTGCATGGAAGTAGGCAGGCTGTATAAGACGGGGATGGAGTGCGCCTGAGCGATGCGTCAGACTGAATTCTGGGGAACAGTATTAATTTCCTCGGCGGATATCCTTACGCCTTATATTGAATATCTCGTTACAAAGGTTGCTTCCTTCGGTGAATACTTCACCTTGAACTCAACACCTGCTCCGCCGTCCTGATTTGTGTCTTACCTTTTTGGAAAAATGCAAGCGTTTTTTTTTTCGGTGCGGAGTAAAACTGGAGGTCTGTTGAAAAGAGCAAAAGGCCTTACTTCCGGTATCAACTCCATTAAGACACTTTTAAGGAACATCGATCTTGCCCACTATCACAACTTTGGATTGTCAGTGCAATATATTAACAGCAACATAAATCGAAGATGAACTTTTCAAGGCAGATTATCGATTTCTTTTCATAGCCGAATCGACCGGTTTATTTATAACGATCCGATATGGTAGCCACTTATTCTGACATTTATCCTATTTTCTTTGTTTTCGTATAAAGGAAATCGATGTAAAATCCTTTTCACATGGCCAATAATCTCAATACCTTCTGCTGATAATATCCTTTGATGTGACAGTACATCTAACATGAAGCTTCTCTTTCTTCAGTCAGCTGTCATGGAGTAATGTTATACATTGCCACTTCTCTTTCTAACTCCAGCAGCACCTGAACAATCGACACGCTTGCCCCCGGATGCTTTGAAGAAAAAAGACAACGTTCGCTGCAACCAGTTATATATACCACTGAAACTACCCACATGTATGTAATGAATTCGGTGTAATCACGATCGCTGACATCAGTGTGTAGCATGTGCACAGGAATTGTTCTGCACTCTGAGGAGATATTCAATTAATTGTACGCACACAGGCTAAGCGTAGACAATGGTGAATAGGCGAAACCATCACCACTAGACGGCGCAACATGCACTCCCGACTTCCGGTGGTGAAAGGCAGACAACTCTGTCCCAGCAAATAACACGACAAGAAGATTCAGCAGTTGTACCGGTGGAGGTAGACTCAATCTCAAATATGTCACAGGCAGTATACAGGCCGACCGTGAAGACTGAACATGTTTAAACCCACGGGAGTTATAATCATAATGATAATTTATCATGCCAAATGATTAAATCTTTCGCATATCTACCTTACACAAGCCACACTGATATTTTTCCTCCAGTTATGTTCGTTATGTTCACTTCTTTAACGGGGACACCAATGTGTATATCAGAGCAGCAGTCTAGGCAGAGATGAAGAAAAATACGTCGTACCAAGTAGATCTCAGCCTTAATACCGATGGAGTTCAGGAGATCCAGTGCGAATGTGCCGTTGTGCAGGGCCCATCTGCACATTGTAAGGACGTAAACTGTGTGCTCTTTGACCTGTCGTCCTTCCACGCCACAGGCGAAGTCTTGATAGAGGTCACCTGCACTCAGGTAAGCATCTATACCCATGCTGGCCCTTGGGAACTGCTCATATCACACCGAAGTACACGTACATACTTTCAAGAAAGTTGAATATTAAATCAAGCGCGCCCACTCATTCCTTATGTTTTTTCTCCTTTGTTCGATTATTCATTCGTCACATATTCATTTCATCCATTCTTTCATAGATTTATCACCTGTTTCTATATTTAATTTCTTCGTTCACTGATCCACTGAATAATTTATAAATTCGTACCTTCATAAATTCTTTTATTCGTGTATTCGTTCATTTGATACCTTATTCTTCAATCCACTTCCCCGACCATTCCCACGAAAAAAACACATTCGAGGATGTCTTTTAAACCATGGGTGTCTCACTAAATTACTCTTTGGCTTAAATTATGAGGGTTTTGTGTTTCTGTTTAAAGATCTTCTGGGACTAAACACAAACCGTTTTACACCCTTCCATCTTATCCGCGTGTTGAACCACACGTGCATTCGTATTTCTTGCAAGAAAAAAAGAGACCAATCCCTATGTGGCCTTGTCTGGAATGTAGAAAGTTCGTATTGCCTACTAAGGATCCCCACCCCACCCCACCTTCCTCGATCCAACTTCTACCACCGATGTCGAGAAAATTGACCGCTGTTCGTAAACACTGATTGTATCGTTTGTAAAATGGCCGTCATGGTGGAAAGGGAAAGTGGTCGGATTGAGATAATAAACGTCTCCGTGGCTGTGAGAATTGATGGCCGTTGTAGGGAGGCTGGGTCGATGAGTCAGGGATGATTGTCTGTGACACGAGCCAGATCTGGAAATGAAACAGGGGCACTGGTCCCGGGTGATAACTGAACGAGATTATACAGATTAGCTAATGAATGACGACGCTAGGGCAATGTGGTGTTGAGCGCTACTCATTTACGTTTGGAGGTATTTCATCGCTGTTTAGGAAGAACAGGCGGCCAGCGGCCCCAAATGAAGTTCTGGCGTTTATCAGGTTTTAAGCACTGAATGTCTTCCAGGCAAACACACATAACTCGGTTAAATTTATCCTAGGAATGTACAAGGCAAAACAAACTACGCACAGGAATTAGCCCGCTTGATGCACAGGTAATTTTCTGCCACCCATAGTTTTCCTGCGGGTATCAAATTGATGACTGGACATAAATGACAAAGGCTCGTCTCTGACTATTAACATAGACGCGAATCGCCAAGCTAAATCACCCTCAGGTGTTTTTGGCACCGGCAGCAAATGGCTCTTAATTTCTGCGTAGAATTTACGCGACGGGGGTTCATTTGTCTAATTTGAAGTCCTGTTGCTACCGTACCATTCTTTTCTCCACGCTGTTTTAGCAATGGCGGAAATTGCCAGCGTTCACTGCGACAAAACAATGTTTCATCGTTAATAGTTGATAAACTACAAATGAAGAACTGCTAAAATTAACTAACCGTATTGCAAACACTTAGTTTCACCCATTTTGAGGCGATTTCGTAATACCTACAACATTTTTGTGCAAACATAAATTTCCTCCGTAGAAAATGGCAAAATGCTAATCGGAAAAAGAGGAAATTTAATCCACTGTCTGCTTTTTTGTTCTCTCTTGACACTGGACGTTTAACTCATGTGTTTTTTTTAAAAAAGGGGTAAAGAAACTTTTAAATCGCGTAATAGCCTTATCTCGTTGGTGAATTTTTGTTTTTTGTAACAAAAATGATGGGAATTCCAAAGATTAAAACGTTGTTTGTTTTTTTCTAACTGTTAGCAGAGTATTGAGCAACAGTACAGAAAAAAGAACAGATTCAGTGTCAAAATGCCAAGAGAGCCCAAGCAAGTCGACCATACGGATAACGGGAATTTTCGTTGAGACGAACATTTATTCATTTATCTGCTGGAAGTTTTACGTCGTACTCAAGAATACTTCACTTCTACGAGGGCAGAACCCCTAGGCAGAGTCCGGGAAAAACCCATGGCTATCGGCAGGAGGCTGGCGGACCTTCCCACGTACAACCAGAGAGGAAGCCAGCAAGCACTGGATTTGAACCCACAACAACTGCTTTGGTGAGACGCTCCTGAGTTATTGTGCTGCCCCAGCACCCTGGCCACAGAGGCCCCAAAATACAAATAAAGTTCACATGACGCAAAATCTCGTTTCTCAACGAAAGTCTCTCTGATAACAAATATATCTCATCGATAGTGTATTTTTACCTTGTAATATTCCCATGTCCCCAAGGAATTTGTTCAGTCATCAATACTCAAAAAAACTCCATTGTCTTTGGTGACAAAATATCTGTTAGCTGCTTCGTCTTAAATCATTTCCATTTCAACAATATCATATATTTGCCTGACTCGCTCAGCAAAAAATCTGTTCTTGAGAAGATAAGTACGGCCTTAAACACCAGTCAGGTAAATACATTTGTTGAAACCAGACAATCAATCGACTGACCACACATGTGGGCTAAGCTGGCCATTTGGTGAGCAATTTAGCTAAGCAGTCAAGTGTCCAGTTTGTCAGCCGAAAGATTTAATGCTTAAATTTTCACTCACTTAATCATTACTACTCAGCCAATCGTTCAATCTGCCAGACAGCTGTAGTCAATCTGTTAGTTAATAGTTAGAGACTCAGTCGGTGTACTTGCAATATTGCCTGTTAGTTAGTAAGTTAGTTAGTCAGCCTGATGATCATAATCTTTATGTTAGTCAATCAATCTCTCAATCAAACTGTCAGTCAGTCACCTGTAATCTCTGTGTTGGTCAGCAATAGAGTTTTAGTCAGTCGGTCAGTCATAATCATTATGTTAGTCAATTATTTGTAATCTTTGTGTTAGTCAGTCAAATGTGATCAGCCTTTCAGTCATAATCATTATGTTTCAGTCATTAGTCAGTCTAACAGTCATACTCTTTCTGTTAGTCTGTCAGTCAGTCAGTTAAAACAACCAACCAATCAGTCAGTCAGTGAAAGTCATTTATTTAATCTGTCAGTCATAATCATTATTTCAGCCGGGCAATCAGTCAGTCAGCAAATCAGTTAGTCAGTAAGTCTGCCTGACAATCATTACAGTAGCCAGGCAGTCAGTCAATCAGTGAGTTAGTCAGTCAGAACGTCAGCTGTAACCATTACGTTAGCTTTACACCCAGAAAGTTTGTTATACCACTGACTTCGTCTCTCAGCCGGTAAATCCATCACTCCGGATTCAGTCAAACAGTCTATCGGCACCGTATCCACTAAAATGGTACACGATTTGGAAACTGGTTTTACTCATCCGCCTAGAACACTCATTACCTCTTGTCGTCATCAATAAAAACTGTTCACTGGCTCTCTTTGCATGAATCTCTCCTAATTTTTATACTTCATACATGTTCTTAATTCTCTGATGGTTTGTGTTATTTGTCGCCTTTGGAAACTGGTCTTTCGATTATTTAGCCGGAACGCCCATTTTAGTTCACGGCTGGTGTACGAATGTCGCTTTCGACACCTAGGTTTGAGAGAGTCAGGAAGCTACGCATTTAAGGTCTCTCAATGAGTAAACATTCAGTCAAAGCGAGCTGTTCTGGCTATAGGTATTAAACCAGAGGCCTCGAAAGCATGCTTAAAGTGGTGTGTGTGAAGGAGGGGGGGGGGGGATGTTGGGAGCGGCTATCCTAATGGCGAGGGTCCAGGGTCCGACTAGGCCCCGGATGTTCTGGGTTCTCTGAAACGTCTCAGAGGCATTCTGAGCGATTTTAAGATTCTTAGAAAGGGACTGAAATCAGTGAACAAATGTAAATATTTGAGACAAAAAATAAATAATATCCATTCATTCTGATCTATTTTTCACTGTAATGAGAACATGGATAATTCTGGCATTATTATCACAGTTTAACTGTGCATGATGTTTATGCAAACACATCGAAAACAAAAGTTGGTTAAATTGTTAAATTAGCCCTAGTGTAATGGTCGTTGGCCCTCTGTTTGGAGGCATACGTCTGGACAGTCCACAGTCCACAGTCCACAGTATGGTCAGCCTTTATGCTGATCCTATACGTGGAAGGCTTGGAAAGTTTACAACCAGATCTCGACAGACGGGGGCAAAGGTGTTAAAGTCGAGTTCTGCCGCGGGAAATCCAGAAACGACTTTACCGCCAGACATTAAACCATGAGAGCGTTTACTCGGCCATGCAGGTGATCGTCGATCCTAAAGTATGAACGTCAGTGGGACAATTTTATGCGTATTCCTTCAACTCTGTTCAGATGAGCGGATGAATAGGTTGTAAAAGAAGTGACAAAGTGAACTGGTAACTCAACAACCTTTGAGGCCAAATTAGTGAGTGTGGCAAACCTGAACGTCCTCCAGACATTCCCTGCTTGTTATCACTTTGCCGTGGATGTTTCTGTGGTTTTTGACACTGTCGTACATTTTTTTTCGTGAAGTGCATGAGATCAATCAAAAGCTTTATGCAAAACCCTAAAAGGTGTTTTCAAATGATTTTCCTGAAAACAAGCAGTATTTTTGTAACATCAGTTGTCTGAAAATCGAGAAAAATCTTGGACCGTCCTCCAATATCCCCATCTAAGTCTAGCACCACAGAGAAAGTAGAAGCAAAAGAACTGTCATAATGGACAGGGATACCGAGTCATTTCCATCTATCTATTAAATTGTCATTTTATTGCGCAAAAACTGGGATCGATTCCACGAAGACATTTCTGACTTCAACCAAAATTTAAAACCTCGCAACAGCGTACAGATGTAGGGCTACTGGAAACGGGATTTTGACGCATTTGACTTAAGAAGACATGGTTGAGGTGGATAATGTTTTTAATGTTTAGGGCTCCAAGATAAAATCGCCTTTCAAATTTGGTATAAAAATTAGAAAATCTTTGTGCATTCTTCAGTATGTTGTTATACAGATAGTGCATAACGTGGGGTTGTCTATGAGAAAAAGTGAGCTCGAGAGAAGTGATGTTCAACATTTACCTTAAGAAAGACATTCTTGAGGTGGACAATTTTTTAATGTTTAGGGCTCCAAGATAAAATGGCCTTTCAAATTTGGTATAAAAATTAGAAAATCTTTGTGCATTCTTCAGTATGTTGTTATACAGATAGTGCATAACGTGGGGTTGTCTATGAGAAAAAGTGAGCTCGAGAGAAGTGATGTTCAACATTTACCTTAAGAAAGACATTCTTGAGGTGGACAATTTTTTTTAATGTCTATGGCTCCAAGATAAAATCGCCTTTCAAATTTGGTATAAATATTAGAAAATCTTTGTGCATTCTTCAGTATGTTGTTATACAGATAGTGCATAACGTGGGGTTGTCTATGAGAAAAAGTGAGCTCGAGAGAAGTGATGTTCAACATTTACCTTAAGAAAGACATTCTTGAGGTGGACAATTTTTTAATGTCTATGGCTCCAAGATAAAATCGCCTTTCAAATTTGGTATAAAAATCAGAAAATCTTTGTGCACTCCATAGCATGTTATTATACAGATAGTGCATACGGTGAGATTGTCTATGAGAAAATGTGAGCTCGACAGAAGTGAAGTTCAGCGAGTGAGGAGCACGAGTTGAACATCACTTATCGAGAGCTCTCAATTTCTCATAGACATTCCCAAAACATGCACTACATGTTTTATTACACAGAAAAAAATCTGAAGAAAACGATATGACCTGCTCCGCTGAAGCCCTATATTGCAGTACTTCATCGTCCGACCGTTTACTTTTATCAGCAAGTAGGCGTTAGAGAGCGGACCAAGAGAGATAAACTTTTGGAATAAGCGCACGAGATCGTTGGTTATTGGCGCGTGAACGTTGTACATTGCCTAATGACCCTTGAGCATCGTGTTTTGCGGAATATCATGTGACCATAAATTGACCTATGGACATCTAGTACTACCCTGTGAGGTATAATAATGTACGTTGTCATGCGTGTCAATTGTACCTTCATTAACTGGTCCGTTAACGATATATTCACCATGCCTATATATGACAGAAAGAAAGTTGAAACGGTGTATTTACACAAAGAATAAACTGTATATTCGTTATAACAAGCATTCATTCGTAAATTTGAACAAAAAGACCAATATCCTTGAGGTCAATTTCCTAAACAACGGTAAACACAAATCACCAATGAACTGAGAAAGTCTACATGAAGTAAGGAGCCTTAACGGATCCATGTACAGGTAGAGGTGACGCCTCAGTGACACAGGAAACACACGAGAAATGGTGCTGGGGTGTAAATTTAATCAGTAGACCTATCCATATAGTGTTGCATTCGAGTTTGTAATCTCCCGTCAATGTACAATGCATGCATGTCTGCATCTGTGATGCGCTTTCATTGCAATTGTTTTTATCTCCAGCATGGCCATTCTATTGCAATGCGCTGCATATATACGCCGCAAGCCCGGAAACAACAACGAATGTTACATACGTGGGGGGCAGTCCGAACATGTCTCTCTAATCTGAAGCGCAACAGGCTTATATAGAAATCTTTTAGTATTCATTGTTTGTTCATGCTTGCTACTCACTCTAACCGGAATGGTGGATATGTTTGGTGTTACCCACTAGGTGACGCTATTAACTAATAGAGATGTAACAGAATACACGATCATAACTTAGAAGACTCAGTTTTGCTCTTTTGTCAAGTCTATTGCTTGTAACAGAATATTTCTTAGAATGTATTCAAAAGAGTGGTTTGGAAGATAGTAGCATAGACATCGTCAGTGAGAGGAGCCCATCTTACTATTGCAATGAACACTCATAAATTCCCACTGATGAGAAGTTACATTAGACAATGTGTTTCGTTGTCTGTGTAAATGTTTATTGCCAACATATTCACTGATTAGTATATCATCCTTTTGTTGTTTTGTTGTCTGGGTAAATGTTTATTGCCAACATATTCACTGATTAGTATATCATCCTTTTGTTGTTTTGTTGTCTGGGTAAATGTTTATTGCCAGCATGTTCACTGATTAGTTTATCATCCTTTTGTTGTTTTGTTATCTGGTTAAATGTTTATTGCCAACATGTTCACTGATTAGATTATCATCCTTTTGTTGTTTTGTTACCTGAGTAATGTTTATTGCTAGCATACTGGCGCCGAAAAAGCGCAATATGTCAAGTTATGAGCGTGTCTTCCCTTCGATTAAAGATATTTGTTTATTCATTTATTTATTGTTTGTTTGTTTATTTATGCATGTATTTATTTATTTATTTATTTGGTTCTTGTTTTACGCTGTGTTCAAGAATATTTCACTTATACGACCATCATTATAGTGGGAAGAAACCTGTCAGAGCCGGGGGGAAACCACCGACCATCTGTAAGCTGCTGGCGGACCGCTGGGCGTAAGCTGGGCTTGAACTGACAGCGACCGCTTTTTGAAACTCACCCGGGTCATTACTCTGCAGTAACGCGCAAATTCCCTCGGCCAGGGAGGCCCGATCGATTAATTATAAATGATGCACGACGAGAGGCATAATGCAGTGGATATGTGGATTGAAAGGATGGGTTACCAAAAAAGCAACAAGGGAATGAAACGAAGGAGAACGAAATCGCTAGTTAATTATCAAACACACACACAAAAAAAAAAAAACAGAGACAAAAAGTCAGGAAGACAATTGCGTAGTAAATCAATACAGCAGCATGGTTTCTGCGTAAAGACGTTTCACCGAAAGCAAAATCCATGTAGCTCAAGCCGAATATATTTTTTTATTTTATTTTTTGGGGGGGTTGTTTGTTTGTCTGTTTCTTTTTTCTTTCTACGTGCTGGAGGGGGTGCGTGGATTCAAACTTTCTGTTCGAACTATGGAGTGGGAGGAATATTTTTAATTCGACTTTGTGGGCATCGATTGCATTGCACATTCTATAACCTCAGGATATGACAAACACCGGAAATTGAGAGTCATTTGGCGGTCTCACACTTTATTCGGTGGAAACGATGTTTGTTGAGGCTTTTAATGAATTCCAGATGATGATAGTTCTGCGCAGGGCGCGTGGAGTTCTTCAGAAGAAGAGAACGTAAAGCAGCCCTTGGGAATTGCCATCTAGGGATTCCATTTAATTTCTATCAATAGACTGGTAATAGAACAGTAGAATTGCAGCTGTCATAAGCAATTGCGCGCCTCGAGGTATTGGGTTCCTTCCACCAGCCATCAGCCCTCGCTCTTTTGTTGCTTTGCACGTAAGTTGTTTCCGGGGACAACCTTGCGAGACCTGAAGAGGCGATCGTTGAGGTTTCAGCTCAGTGAAGGTTGATGGGAGGTAACTCGGTCCCATCAATTCTTATCGATTTTCGGAAAATTAAGCACATTTTCAGCTGTGATGCCATCTAGGAGAAAGTCATCGGAACAAGTGAACGTGATAGCTGTGATGAACTGACTGCTGTAAGAGAGCGACAACATTGAAGAGTCACCTTGTCACATTACGATATGAAAACCTCTCAGTGATTAAATATAGGGTATCGTGATAGGACGCTATCATTTCTCGTTATAACGACCACCCGGTGAGAGGCCAGTATCGAGCGATAGATGGCAAGCTGACACAACTGGGCTTCCAAGTGCCAATAACAATCGTGGAAACTCGTCTGAAGGGGGAATTCTATACCTGTGCGGCTTGGCTCTCACGGCACCACTGACGAGTCCAGTCAAATCTCCAGGAAATCTGCCTTGACTGTCCGGAGAAGCTACGTGAGGCATTCACAATATACATCGACACTTGTCCACGGCACGAAGAGGCATAAAGATCCTCGCCAGTGACTTTTTTCCCCACACAAGAACTTATTATCTGTGGAAGAGGATTTTTGTTTTGTTTTTTTTTTGTTCTCGGATTTTGAGGATATTGTCACTTTGGAACGATTACCATGGAACGAAAGGGTTGTGCTGACGTGTTGCGCTTACTAGGCGTCCTATGCCTTCTGGTGTCCTCGACCGTGTCTACAGGGCTGGGCAGCGAAGGGGCCATAGTGTCTTACGACAGGTATCAAAACTATCCGGACATATTCCGCTCCTGGGGCGAGTCTTTCCCCAGCTGGAAAGGAAAGAGGGGGAGACTTCACGGAAACGGTGTGGACGGGGCAAAAAGAGGGTTTGGTTCCTTCGCGGACGATCTGGGCAGCGAGAACAGATTTGGGCAATCGGGAAAGTTCCAAAAGTGGAATAATTTCCAGAAACGTCTGATGAGAAAGTAAGTGTGGACATTCGGTTGGTTGATACAATTGCTCTCTTGTATTTCCGTCTGCCCGCTATCGTATTCGTCTGTGGTGACTCTGTGATAGTTTGCTTATCTTCGATCCCAAGAAGTACAAACAGGACCAAGATTTACACTGTAAAATGTCACTGTTATATCACTTCAAACTGTTTTGTCGAGAAGCGAATGGTGCCATCGTTTCTATATATGGATTTCTTTATGTGGAGGAAATCCAAATGCGATGAACAGCAACACACAGTAAAGATCCACTGTTCTTGACAAAGAAAATGTGCATAAACACCCTTAGAATCGTGTCCAACGCAACCATGGCATTTTATTTCTTACTGGAAGAATACGAGAGTGAAAATATGAAACACGTGACATGGCATTTGAACAGGTGGGAATAACGGGAATACTTTCCCAACTATATTTATCCATCGAATGAATACTCGGACTCAAAATGAAGCGATGAACCAATGCAGTCGACCTATAAGTAGGGACTACTTATCTTTCTATTTAATTGTGCCAATGAAGAGGCTTCAATAATGATGTGAAAATGAAGCCCACCGCAGCCAGATTAAAGACTTTGGCGTTGCAAACCCCCTGTGCTGTTTGCAGCAGGAATTAACTGAAAGTTTCGCTAATACTGGTGGAGGGAAACAATGCTAAATTAAATTAGACATATATCTGATTTAGTGCTTCTTTGTTGGCCCAAAAACATTTGTATTACTTAATACTTCATATCTGTGTTCTGTTCATACATTGAAAACTGTAAAGACACGTTTAATAACGAAGGATGTATGCGTATACGGTCAATGTCACAAAAAATCATTTTTGTAAGGACTTGTTTTTCAAGGCTAGAAGTTAAAATTGGGATACTAGAAGTAGTATGCGCCATGATAAGACAAAAAAAACTTTCCATAATTTTTACATGTAGGGCTATTATTAAAATTAAGGACTATTGTGTAGTTTTAAAATTTGGAATGAAGTCAAAACTCGCTTTGTGGAATGAATCCCTGTTGTCTTAGAAAGACTGGTGAATAATACATGAAGCCCTAATGAAACCCTTGTTTGTGTTAATCTTTCGCAATAAGACCTCTGGTATATAGATTAAAACAAGAATCAGGTGTAGTTTTCGCTTCTGACGACCTATCTACGACAGGAATTCCATACAATAGCAAGCCTTGTTCTCACTGTCTGATTTGTCGTTCCGACCAGCAGATTTCAACAAAACCAAATTGTGTGAATTCGTAAACCGATTTTAGCCAAATGGTACAAGTCGTATATTAAATTGAAACTGACCCCTTTCCATTTGATTGGTCGATACGACACGTCGCACGGTATGAAGGTAACACGATGCTTTCTCTATGAGACTTCGGCATTTTCACCCCGATTTTCAACGAGGACAGCTTAATATTGGAGAGAAGCTTTTGCTTGGTGTAAACTGTTTTTATGGAGTTATTTTAAAACTAACTTAATTCACTACGTAAAGAACGACCAATACAGCTGCATACAGTTTCATTCTCTACATTTCTGAGCTTTCAAAGTACTACTGGCGCGCTTATCAAAGATGTTGTAATAAGTCGTTGTTTAAGTGGTGAATTTAGTGAACCACTCTATACCAGAGTTCATAGCAAATCTACTACATACTTACATATCACTAAAAGGCTCCAAAAATAACGTTGAGGACAGTAATTTGCGCCAAATTTTAATTTGGATCTGCACGTGTTCTCAGTATCACCAGAGCTAAAAATTGATCCTTTCCCATAAAGTGGTGTCTTGGGTATGTCTTGAGTATGTTTCGCAAATGAACATTCTTGTTTTAAAAGGTAACCTTTGTGGCTGAAATCTTTTTTCTCTGAGAGCTGAACTCTACTTTCAGTTCTCGACCAGACAACTTCTGGATAGTTCTCTTTGTTGTTGAAATCTATTTACTCTGAGAACTGAACTCTGAGAACTTCTGGATAGTTGTCTTTGTTGTTCAAACTCTACACTTTCAGTTCTCAAAGAGACATCTTCTGGATATGTCTGAGCCATGAAAGTCACACATTATTTACGGGCTACATTTGACAGGATGCGATGGAAGTATTTTAACATCAACGGTCGGTTGTACATCATAAAACGATAAAAAATGCTGTACACTGTAATATGACCGACGCCCAACACGTATAAAGTGTGAAACAAGCGTGTTCAGTATACACATATGTATCAGTATTAAGCATAAATGTTTAAAACATGTTTACAGGCCTATACTAAAATAGTATATAGACTATAGTCGCCAAGTGTTTAATATCTGATGCATAAAAGTGTTTATAAATTAAACACGGAAATCTATAATGTAGATGGATTTTGGGATTTCCAAATCACCCATCTGCTGAGTAATGGGGTCAGGGTATTAAAGAAATAGCGACGATGTGGTGGAAACAGCTAAAGTCTTTTATTTTATCCAACTGACATTCCATGTCTGAGGTGAAGATTTATTTATTTATTTATTTACTTATTTTACTGGTGTTTTACGCTGAAGAATATTTCACTTGTACGACGGCGACCAGTATTATGGTGGGACGAAACCGGACAGAGCCCAGGTGAATCCCACAACCGTCGTAAGGTTGCTGGCAGACCGGGATTAAGACTTGAAGACGGTCGTAAGTAAAATATGCATTTTTCTTCATATGATATGAAATGTTGTGACTTAAAATAGTTGGGTACCTATGTACTCAATCAGTTTGGATGAGAAAACTTTTTTCAGTGGCATCTAAATATCGTAAGGTGTCAAGGAAACTACGCATTTCTCATGACTAACCGCATCTCGATTTATACAGATTTGTATTTGTTGAAAGTCTAATTGAAAATGATGTCATAAGAGATAACCCCGTTGTACTAAATATATAAATATTGTTAACGATGAGATGGGTGTTATTTGATCTCCAGTCAATTAACTGCAGAGTAAGAATGGAGACGCAACATGAGGAAGCGACCGACGATTCATAACTGACTTAATTTCAGATAGTGCAAAATTATGATACTATAAATTATCTTATCCCCAAAACTTGCCTTGCCCAAACAATCTGGGAGACTGAAAAAATTTTCACTGTTCTAGAAGAAAAACTACAAAGGTTTGTCTGCTGGTGTCCTCACACCAAATTGTATTCACGCGTTTAATCGTATGACAGCCGTCTTGAAATCAAGACCGTACCACATAGCCTGGATGCATTTTTCTGAGAAATTATATCTGATTAGATCACCTTTAGAAAATGGTGTCTGATGAAGGGTTATGGGAGATGTTACGACGTGGACTTGACGAGCTAAAGATTCGTGGAGTGCTTTCGTTCGTTCTGCATTCTGTTCCTCCCTACGTCGGCCACCATTGGTTGTCCAAATATTTCTTATCTTACCAGGCAATGTTATTCGCACTTAAATCAAACAAACATGAGCAAGGCATATTAGTTGCGAACCATTTTTTTTTGTACAAAATGCTCACAGTCGTATAGAGGGATAATTTGAGCTCAGGAATGAAGGCTCAGAGTTATTAAGACTACATGATAGCTAAACGTCTGCCAGGGCATTGGCCATGGAGTGTTTTCCTCATTTATAACAGAGGCTTAATGATTGTGGCTCTTAATATTGCAGCTTTGACTGTGATAGGGTGTACTACAACCCTCTCCTAGGCGGATAAGAAAACACTAAATCAATTCAGCACACCTCGTGCCAAGTAAAGTTTGTTCGGGATCGATGTTATAGTGCGTCATTAAATCAGTATCAAACCGCTTGGCTTTCCGATGATCTGGTCGTAAATTGAAGACCCAGCCTGGCATGTGTAGAGGGACCATTAGACGCATATTGGAGGCCCGGCGAACTCCGGCTTGAAAGGTTGCTATCGAAGTGTGCGAAAAAAAACCCTGACATTAAGCGAGATAAAAGAATTCAGGATGTCACACTGCCATGCCTGATATTTAGTAGGTCAAGAGGCCGGATTTCACCTGTTACGTGTGATCATTTATCAATTATCACAGTGCCATGGCGGCTTTGTTTTTACTCTCTGTGCTCTTTGTGCATCGATACAGGAAAGACTGAAGAGCCGACGTCACATAGTTTTATACGCCCTAGCTTGCACAGCTGTACATGGCACTGTTTCTATTGCTAGCTGACAAGCCTCCAGACAAAACCTGAGACAAATCTCCGGACAAAACCGCCTGTTAGCACAACGCCCCCACCCCCACTCCCCCGACAAACCTCCACACAAATCTTCCGACAAACCTTCTTGCAAACCTTCTGACTGACAAGCCTCCTGAATAACTTCCCGATTGCAAACTTCGAGACAAAACCTCCTGACAAATCTTTTGGCGTACATCATAGCAAACCTTCCCACAAACCTCCCGCAAACCTCCTGACAAACCTCCCTTCAAATCTAATCACAAATTTCAGACAAATACCCCGTCCAATCACCCGGAAAATCTCCTGAAAAATCTCCTGACACACCTTTCAAAGAACATCCTGACAAACCTCCCCACAAACCCAGCGAAATACATCCTAGCAAATCTTAAGACAAGCATGATCACAAACCTTCCGACAAAGCCTTCTGACAAACTTCCCGACAAACATTCCGACAAAACTTCATGACAAACCTTCCAACGAAGATCATGACAACCCTCCAGACAAACGTTCAGAAAAGCCTCCTCACAAACCTCCTGATAAAGCGGCTGCGGAAAAAACGACTGGGTCAAACCTGCAAATAGTCATTTTTGAAAACATCCTTTTTGAAAAAAGTGGCATAATCATGTTTTCCATACTTAATTTATTTATTTGATTACGCCATATTCAACAATATTTCCCTTATACGACGGCGGCCAGCATTATACTGGGAGAAAGCCTGGCCGGGGTCGGGGAAACCCACGACCGTCCGCAAGTTGCTGGTGGACCTTCCCACGTACGACCGGAGAGGAAGCCAGCATGAGCTGGACTCACAGCAACCGTATTGATGGTAGGCACCTGAGTCATTACGCCACGCTGGCGAGCTAATCCTCTCGGCCATCATGTTTTCCACCGTCCATAAAGTATGGGATAAGGTTCACTCTCATACCACTGCCAGGAAAGGGCAACTATTTGCAGGCTTGCTGGAGGTTGAAACATGTTACACCAATGGACGATCAATAGCCTGTTAGTCACATGAAACACACCAGCTTTAAAGCAACAGTGTCAGCGAAGGTTTAAATAGGTGTGGCGCAATGATGACACCTTAAGACGACCAGTTTGATTGGTCACAACAGTTCCTGCGCTCTGGCACTTCATGAGTCAAACGCATATGTCCTCTCACCATAAAGCTGGCCACCGTAGTACAAGTTAAATATTCGTGAGCACGGCGTAAAACCCCAATTAAATCAACAAATAAATCAAACGTATATGAACTGAGATAGAATTACCCACCAAAGATACCATAGTTAATTAATAAAGACGGAATAAACGGATGACGTCTGGTATCGCGAGAATAGTCTTAGTTACCTGTGTCTATATTTGTATCTGATTTCCCACGCTGAAAAGGTTAGTAACAAGATATGGATTCTAACTTAGTATGAAAGGTTTATAGATTTCATTCGTCAGTGGATAGCTTAAAGGGGCTCCAGAACCTTACTACACCCTCAAAATGAAAGGAAACCAAAAATCAACAGAAATTCTGCTGAAAACTGTGCTTGACGACATTTTAAATCATTTTTGGTTCTGTTTGCACTCATATAAATAAGAGCCGATTGCAAGAATTCTAAGGTGTGTTTTATTTATTAATTTTAATATTCTTTTTAATATAGGCCCACTCAAAGTTTATGCACCAGTAAGTGAAGAATATACCCGGAAAGCACAGCCCCAGATGAAAATACAACACAGATAGTACCTCATACACGACCGTTGTTGTTGTCAGATACAGTAAGTTTATAGGAATACAGACGTCCCTTCAAATTTTGAGTCAGATAATAAAGTTGAAACTTCAAGTTAATAAAGTCCAAATTTCGAGATAACAGAATCCAAGTTTCGACAAATTTCCTCCTCCGTTATTTTTTCATCTTGCACGATGAAAACGCACTTTCGTAAACGCACTCGTGAATATTATCACTATGGGAAATAGTGGGAGGGAGCAGTCATAGTGGACGTGAGTTGTCGCCCATGGGCCGGAACTCTCTGATGTTTTGGGTAAATCAAATAGGTTGAGCCCACATGTTCAAGAGAAAAGATCCACGGTATTTGCACAAGTACAGAATATTAAAAAATGAGGCAATTTGACTGACATAAAACAAGGAATCAGTAGAGATATGACCGTCTGCCCATTGCTCTCGCGTATGCATGGGTTGCTTATTTTTTTCGAAAAAAATATTGTTAAATGTTTGTTATCAATGAATGAACGAATAGATGAATGACTGAGTACGTCGGCAATATTTCAGCCTTATCGTGGCTGGATATGTAAAATGCTTTACCGCTTCCAGTATGTTCACTCTTTCCTTATTATCTGTGTATGTATTTTAGAACAATAGGGATAGTACCGATTTTGATATTGTGATTTTGCCCTACTTGCATAGCAATAAACAGGATGATCCTGCATATGGCGTATACATATCTCGCCATGTAACATTTTTTCGATCCTGTGAGCTGTGTGATGATTTCAATCAACGTCACAATTTATTGCTGCAAAAATGAGTTTGTCAAGAATATTTACCCTAAGTTTCTTAAATTTTACAGTGAGCACATCTCTCTTGTCACATGGAGTGTCCAGGACCTCTGGTGCCTTACTCCGTAATTGTGTCTACTTCCGTTTAACCCGGGGCTAGGGGCCGTATGCTCATTGTGTTGAGCGTGATCGCCACGTTGAAGATATGAATAGTTGCATTCAAAGCGCATGGTACCCAATTTGGAGACAGATTTTGTTCATCCGCCCAACACATTTCTTACGTCTTTTCGTCATCATTGACAACTCTTGACTGCTTCTCTTCGCTTGAATCCGTCCTAATTGTTTATATTATAGGCTGCTTGTTTAGTTCTTTGGTGGTTTGTGTTAAATGTCGTTTTTGGAAACAGATCTTGCAATTAATGACCCGGAACACCCATTCTGGTTGACGGCTAGTATCCGAATGTCGGTTTCGACGCCTAGGTTATTCATAGCTTAATTTTAACGGAAGAATGCGAGACGTGAATTTCTCGTTGACTACAGTCTATCTTTTCTCAACAGCAATGTTTGTTGGCATTTTACATATGTACGTAGTCAGTGGACAAAGCGGTGTCTGTGCAATAAGGTGGCCTTCAGCTTGGCGAAGCAGACTAATCACACGCCGGATGTTTTCACAGCAGATGATCCTTAAGCAGTTTGGTAGACTGATTAGGTTCCTAGTCAGTTACGAGGTCCAACATAGACGTCTGCAAACCTAAGTGAGTGGAGAGGGTTACCAAAATTCGTGCCATTAATGACTGCCTGGACCAGAAGGTCGGTCAAAAGTATGACACTGAATAAAAAATACATCTGATGAAGATAGCAATATATATATGGATGTGATCAGCCTGGCTGCATGAGTGATGTGCTGAACCCCATTTTCATTTCCTAGCATTACAGTATAATGTCTACATCATAATTTGATTAATGGCAAGGGTACAATGAAGCAATTTTTCATTCTTATCATTGGCTGTTTGATTGACTGGAAGAGATACATTGATTTATCACGAAAAGACCCTATGTAAACCGTTTAACTATAGGCTTACAAAAAGAGAAAAGGAAAAAGGAAAAACAGGTGTCAAAAAGCTTTTAGGAAAGTAGTTTTATATTCTTTATATTCCTGTCACTGAAAAATGAGTTTATCGAGCAGACCTCCAGTCCATCTCTCTGGTGAATGTAAATGGTGGTATCGTTACTGGACTTTCAACATAGTTGTCCTAAACCTAGGCGTCGAAACCGACATTCATATACCAGCCGTCAACCAAAATGGGCAAAATGAAAAGTACATAAAATTTTAAAAAGTAGGACGAATTCTGGCAGAGAAGCATGACTCTGAAAATCTAAAGCCTAGAATCTGAAAGAGAAAGAAAGGATATAATGACTGGAGCACACTAAATTAAGATCAGTGCATGCAGGTTTCAAAATTACCCGCTAAAAATTTTTCTAAACATCTTCACTGCTTAAAGTAGGCTTTTAAACTTCAGTAAAAACGAGCCAAAATACAAAACACCTGAACAGGGTAAGTAAAGCCAGAACAGCGATGACATTAACATGATGGTTGGCAAACTGCACACCACGTAATCGGTAAGTCCGGCGTCTGGTCAATATACCTCATGCAGTTAAAGCTTAACAGTCTCATTTAGGCATTTTATTAGATGTCGCTGATCTGATTAAGATGATTAATTAAAGTCCTGTGCTGTTCTCACATTTTAATAAAGAGTAGCGGGCAAACTACTCACGTGAACCAGACCTCAGGGATTCGTACTCCCACATACAGGTATACAATACGAAGATTCAGCATAAAGAGTTAAAAACCATAGCAACGGCGACACTGTGCAAGTGTCCTTCAGGCATGGCTTGCTTCTAACTGTTCTTGCATATGATGAAACAGTGGCAACTTACACTCCCTGTAGCACAATTGCCTATATGCAGATTTGGGCAAACAGGGCAATGATGTCAGTTGCAATTTGTCAGACGTCACGCAAAATACTGGGCTGTCGTCACATTTAATAAGCAGTAACGTAAAAACGATGTCCTTCGTATGCTCTGTGTTTATGTAACTATTTGCCAGTCAGGATGTCTTATTTTTACAATGCCATTGGCAGCATACACATGACGGCCGGAGCTCTCTCTCTCTCTAATGCTGTGGGAGAGAATCGATACTCTGTTTTATCTCCGAATTGACTGATTGATTGATCAATTGATTGATTACAAGGTAGAGAAAATGGATATCTTTCTTTTTCGTTCCATACATTTCTTTTTTCTTTTCGAATGCTGCTTTAGCTCCATTATTTTTCCACAGCCATGCTTCACATTTACCGTCTTTTCTTGTAGGTATCTCGTCTACTTACGAATAAATGTATCTTTATACCTGTGATGTCTGATATGTGAATATGTGGGACAGAAACTAGATGTTTGAATAGAATTATAGATCTGTTTCAATGCGGACTGCGATATTTCGTTCCCGATTTTCAGTGCAGGGGCAAATACATATGAAATGAGGCAGGCGATGTCTTTTTATTATTCCTAGAGCAATGTTGGAATCACAAATTTCGACTTGAGCGTTAAAGACGTTAGCATAACGAAGCGCCACTTCGGCCACAAGCCTGATGTGGCCATTGATAGGGATAGATGATAGTCGATAGCTGACATTCTTGCGGTTGACCTTTTCGCAAGACGCGGGTTCGAGGGGTTGACATTACAATATCTTGTTCATACAACCCAAAGCTAAACAACAACTGTTGGATTCTCTTCAATCGTGGCACAGCTGTGGGGGGAACACCTGAGGGAAATAGCCACAGCCATCGTTTATAAGCAAGCACACACACATTCCCACAAGAATTTGGCACAGCTTGCACTTCCGCTCGACATGTTGATTTATTTATTTGATTGGTGTTTTACGCCGTACTCAAGAAGTCACATGTTGACAAAAATGCTTAGAACATTAAAATTTGATGACATGTTGACCAAGAAACTTAGTTTTCCACAAATTTACCCATTTCTGCCTAATTAGGTAACTGTCCCGAAAGCTGAATAGAATATTCAGTCATTCCTGCCTTGTTGACGATGGTTTGTTGGCAAACTGGTAACGTACTCGTGTATCACAAGAGAACAATGGCCTTTCCGAGTTGATCGCCTTTGCGCAGAAAAAGTGTCCCGACATCTCAATTTTTACAGTTTTTAATCAAGAATTTGCTGAAAAATAAAACAGCAATTTTTGGATTGGATTAAAGTTATAAACTACCCTCAGATCATTTGGAACTGATTACGCTGTCACTGTTTGTAACCATCAGTCAAAGAGGGGCACATCCTTTTCCGGCCAAATGGCCTCTCGGGTCCAAGCCAGGCTGACAATGCATCTTGTAATATACTTGTGTATCCATGACCGAGGATTTAACGAGCTCGCGCAGCATAGTGATCCAGGAGCTCTTAGCAATGAGGTAGCTACGATTTCAAATCTAGCTTATGCTGGCTTCTTATCCCTTTGTAAGTGAGAAATCCTGCCAACCGGGTTTCCCCCGAGATGTGTTCGGTTTCCTCCCGCCGTAATACCGATGACTGTCGCGTACGTGAAATACTCTTACGTACGGTATAAAAGTTCAATGAAATCAAAGTTTTAAAATAAAATAGTTAAAAACATCAATCAAATCAATTCACTCTTAGATATTACAGTTCTTAACTTTACAAGTTTTCCCACAAATCGTCATGTCAAAATCAGGAATAGACCCGAATTACCTTCCAACCGTGGAAGGCCCCCATTATGTCAGAGTGACATGCTCGTAAGACAGTATCAAGTGGATTTGCATTTACAAAATAAAACAATATCGCTTCAATGACAAATCATTTATTTGAATTCGGTTGACCAGCTCTGATAGCGTAGTGCATACAGAGTGTGTACCTCTTATACGGTAGATCAACATTGCCAAACCCAAGACACGTTACTCAGTATGGAATGGACCAAATACTGGTCGGGCCGCTGTCTGAAAATTGCACCATGTTTGTTGTCTTCGACGTGGTGTTTCAGTGACGATATGTATGTTTGCATTTGGTCCAGTCTGTTACAAGGAGACACCATCGTGATATGACTGCGACCTTAAACCAAACAAACAAAATAATTCAGTTCCAGTTGTTTTTCTCTCACTACACTTGGCTTGCGACTGAAATGTGTTCTTAAATGTGAGTAGCAAATGATGTTAGAAATTAAGGAACTGAGTATGGGAATTATTGTTTAGCTCCACTAGGGAAAGATGAGTTTTGGAAACCGTCGCTTCAGCTTGTTGTAGCAAGGATAAAATCTTGATTAATAAACACACCGAACAGAGAAGGTTGTTATTACGTGGATGAAGAGTGTGTCAGAATGATACAACGAAACAATATCTGGTGTCATCCTTCATTCTGGTCACACGACTTCATTTTAGTCATGCACACAGTTCATGTGTCACTCAAGTTATCAGTCAACTGATACTCTTGTCTGAGTATATTGCACTTCAACAGAAGGAATTCTTTACCCTCTGTCTGTATGTGCATGTATGTCTTTCCCCGGATTTTCTTTTCAACCGGTGCTGCCTTGGATTTCGCTGGATTCTATTCAAAGTGTACGTCAATCCATCCATTAATCCATCTCCACAGGGCCTTAGTGAGAGCATAACACTTTCTCAGACAAATGGGTTCAACGGCCATGGCATTAGCCAGATGAAGTTACACACTCATCAGTTGCAACTGAAGCTACCGTCGGTAATCCGGTATCCTTTTCGTTGAATCACCCAAAAAACATTAACATCAGCTCTTTCTTCGACTGTGGCAACCAGGTGGGAATTTCGTACCTGGAGACAAGATGTTCATTTAAGGGAAGGTGAAAATCATAGTCACGCGAGATTGCGTCTGGTGTTGCGGTACATGGCGTTCCACATGCAGTCCGATAAACACAACTGTCAGAGAGTTAATATAATACAAAAACAAAACTGAGTCTACAGTACGTACGTGTATTTTACTCCATTCCGAATAGTTTGTGACTTTGCATATACTCGTAAATACCTTTCTGCGCCATATTATAAGAAAGCTGACAGGCGGAGACTATTAAATTAGACAAGTAAAGTTTCAAGTGCGTCATGGTTTTTATTAAGCGATATGTGATGTTACTTGGGTTTTTTTTTCTTTTATTTTTTTCTTTTTTTTTCCCTTTTTGATGTTGCACTCTGCAAGAATGTTCGCTGAACACGAATTATCACTAGACAGTATGAGCTATTCCTTGACACTATAGGCCGACGAGTGAACCAATCTGCTAAGTGCATAGGCGGTGGTATTTAGTCCAGTATGGATTGAAACAAGCACCGATACCTCATTCCGCCGAACTGGTCTTATAATCACATTATAGCACATCCTACGTGACGTTTATGACAGAGACAAACGGTTCGTGTTTTGCCAGTGCAAGACAAAGGTGTCATGCGAAGGAAAACGAATGACCAGTGTGGAACCGGTGTTCCTTGTCGTGATATATGTTATGAAGCTGTTGTATAATGTCCTGGTGAACGAGACTTGGCGCCATGGTAAGGCACGCGAATTCAACCTACGAAGGCTCACGAAGAAGCCTCCTCCGATCTCACTGCTCGTGCTGTCTTAGTGACGTCTTGCGGTTGACGCCGCTGGCATGGCCGTTTGCGTAGTCTTTCAAGCCATACTATCTCCACGTCACAGCTGTGCAAGTTCGTAATTGTCTTGCAAACGGTTGTTGGTTTACCCCGGGATTATTGAGTGCTCTAACGGATTAATCCGCCCTCGATATCGAATAAATCCGGTAAATGAACAGAAGGACAATCCACCATGTCTCAATAACAGATTTATCAGAAAATTTTCTAATAGAATGATACACTGATTTACTGATTGGTTGGTTGATTGTTTGATTGATTTAGGATTTAATTAATGGATTGATTAAAGGATTCCCCGGGGTTTTTCCTGCCTGACAACCATTCTGCCTAGTTGACTTGTTATACGTACGATCTTCAGGGAGGGACCCACGCTATTAACACGGATGTTAAGTTGTCGTTTTTCTCGTGTAACGCGTCTATATATGACTGAAACATTATTAAGTACGACCTTAAGGCCCAAGCACTCACTCACTCTTTTGTAACATACAATGGAAGACAAGCGATCCTCAAACACACGGTATTCTTGAATGCGTCGTAAAACATCAATCAAATAAATAAACAAATAAATCAACAAACCACCCCAGGGGTTTCCTTTTATCTCTTCTTGTCACCAAGGTCCAGATGATCACTGAGATCGGGAATCTCCTACATCCTTCACCCTCAGTGCTTGTATTCAACTATACGCTGTATAAGGCACCGATGGCCAAAATCTAATATTACGATATTTATTTTGTTGTTTATTATATGAACTCGACTTTTCCATCCCGTCGAAGTTCATTGTCTTTCTGTTGAGTCATTATGGTAACGATGAAGAAACCGCTCCTACGTCCGGATGTCTTACAACAGAAACTCGCTAGCGGATCGATTGTAAATGTCAGAGAATGGCGTGGAAAAGGACATCCAAACAGCACTCAGTGACGCGGAGAATCTCAAGTCTAGTTAAGAGATATTTGAAGCTGGTGTTGATGAACTATGGTCGTATGCCATAGAATGGAGAAATCTGGATGATCGTAGTTTCCCCCCGGTTTTTGTCCGGTTTTCTGCAACCGTAGTACTGGACGCCGCTGTGAAACATTCTTGAGTACGGCGTATCAAACACCAACAAAATAAATAAATCAAATAAGTTGAAACTTGAATCTGGTGTTAGCGGGAAGGGGGTGGGTAGATTGGCAGTTCTGACATGCAGGGACAGAGAGAAAGAGTCATAAAATGGTGGTGGATATTTAGAAATAAACAAGGCTCTTGTCGAGGGGACAGGATAGCTTAAAATTTCATTTATATATTTATTTGATTGGTGTTTTATGTCGTTCTCAAGAATATTTCACTTATACGACGGTGGCCAACATTATTGTGTGGGAGGAAACCGGGCAGAGCCCGAGGGATACCGGTTTTTAAAGCGGTTTGAGTCGGTTTATTTGTGTCGTGTGACGGCTATCAGTATTATGGGGGGAACAAACTGGGCAAAGCTCGGGGGAAACTCATAACCATCCTTCCCACGTACGACCTGAGAGGATGACAGTGTGAGTTGGACTTAAGCTCACAACAACCGCATTGATGGGAGGCACCTTGGTCATTACACTGCACCAGCCCGTTAATCTCTCAACCCAAGGGAGTTTTTTTTTCTTGTACATACAGATCTGCTCTCAGTAAGCTAAAACTTACTTTCACACCATACTTATGGTGTGAAAAAGACATTCCACTAAGACAATGTGGCTCATACTGGTATTTCATTGGTTTGTCACATTACAACGTATTACTTATACTTCTTTTTCTTTCATTTCGAAACCTGAAGGGTAGACTCATAGCAATATAAAGAGCTTGGTAAATATCAGAACACAAGTTCCTGATGATAAATGTCTTAGGAAGATTTTCGCCTTGTGCACAAAACATATATGCGTTGGCTTCCTAAGGAAAAGAGTGTAAATGCTATGAAATTCTATTTTGTAGGCCATAATTTCGTGACGTTGGCAATATTTTCTCGCCTCTTTGTTGCCAAAAATATATACGCACACGTCTCGAACATTAAATACTTTAGGCGCAAAAATATCTACTTTAGCTTCCTGTACACGGAGATAGCTGTCTTGTTAAGGATATGCAAAGCTTGGAAGACCTGGTGAGAGGAGTGGAATGTGTGCAGACCATTTTATTGGTAGTTATTTTAACGTCAGTAAAGAAAAACCCACCACAGGTTTTCATGAAGCGTACTTAGTTAAGTGAGCCCTTAACTCCCAGAACAAGGTATGCTGTAGACATAGAAAGTGCTATTACCTAAGCTCCACTTAACACTAACCGGTGCGTTTCATGGAACTGATTATTGTTTCCATGAAGAAAACATAGAAGAATCAAAAAAAAAAAAAAAAAAACACGCTTGTGTGATAGACTGAAATAAATGACCCCTTTAGAGGCCTAAATCAGATTTACTTTGCTTTTAAAAACAAGATACATATAATGAATAGTTTATTGCCACAAAGTAATCAGGCAGTACATTCTGATAAAATGTAACTGACTAAGGAATTCGTAGCTAAACTAACAAATATTGTTCCCGACATTTCGCACGCTTCCACTCACAGACAAAAGCGTACCGTAATCGAAATCTGTTGAGCAAAGTTTGGTGAATCCATCGGCGGTTTGAAGAAGAACTCATTAACAGGAATGACACATTTGGCTGACATGATATATGATCCTATAAAGCGCTTCTGTCTTTGAACTGTAATGTCGATGGCTCCCAGCAAGAAACCAACAGCAGGCTAGTGATGGTTGGGGTTTTTAGGGAGAGCACCTTTGAAGTAGTGGGTGCTTTCGGAAACAATCCGTCAATCAACTGGACACCTGTGAATTAAATATACACACGAGTTATATGTGGATCAAAAAGGTCTAAGCCAGTGAAGTTTATCGACTCCTGTCTAAATTGATTAATTGATTGATTGATTGTTTAACCGATTGCTTACCGGATCGATCAATTCATTGATTAACTCATTTGTTGATTAACTTTTTGATTGACGCATTGATTTACTAATTTACAAATTGATTACGTGCTTCATTTACTTATTCATATGCCTATTAACTGAATGATCAACTGACTGACTGATTGGAGATTACGACGATTGATTGGTTGTAAGTTTGAAATACGATTTATATGGCCATTGAAGTATATTTATCTGAAAAGAACCGTTTTCCGAGAGAAAAAAATTCGTAACAGCCGCTGCCCTTTGCATTTGCGTTTTTTTTGTCCTCCGGAAAACACGGGTGTAAATGTCTGACATATGTCCTGATTTGGGTTGATTGGTTGATTGATTGATTGCCACTTTGTGTGAGTCAAAACGCAGCATTTACAATAGTCATAATATCGTTTTTAATCAAAGGACGCCACCTATATGATGGCCGGGTATATTCTGTATATATACATTTAGGCCATACTCGTTAAACTCACCATTTTTCATCCTTCTTATTTCTTCATACAGCGCATGTTAATTACAAGTACTCCTCCCGTGAGATGGAAGACGGGAGGGGGCAGGGTATTGTACGGTTATTGAAACAGCCAGTACATTTCATATCTCTCATACGTCTTAACACAGGATTACATCTGCGACAACGGTTAACACTGGCGAGTCACAGATGGTTATCAGATATGATATACATTAGCTCTCTTGCGCTTCTCGAGTCATCAATCATTGGTCCTTGGCCATGGCTAATTAATGAAATATACCCTGAGATAATAAGGTTGTGGCTGAAAGGTTATGAGGAATCCGTCACAAATAACGGCCTTGGGGAGAAGAGCAGGATATGAATTGGAAATAACATGGGCTTAGATATAAATACAGATGAATTTATCAGGCCTATTATTTCAGATTATATTAGTTTACGAAATATTAGTTTACTGTTGCATTAAGGAAACGCATTCAGGCCGATACAGGCCTCAATACCAGATCTGTTTACACCTTCATCAAGATAACACACCTAGGTCTATAAGGTTTGTACATCGGATGTGTTCACATCTTCATCAAGATAGCACGCATAGGCCTATAACGCTTGTACACCAGGTCAGTTTACTGCTGCAATGCGAAAACACATTCAGGGTTATACAGGCTTTTTATGTATAAATAAAACCTCCAAGAATGAACAAAAGTGCAGAGAGCTTTGAATCGCTGTATTAAAGGCGACAAGAGGGTCTCACGAGTTCCCCATTTCCGCTGAGTACGAAAAATTATGGATTATTTGCGGTATTTCTCCTGATTTTTCCATATCCGACACAAAAACTATAACTAAGACTAAAGGCCCCAAGAAAGGGCAATACATTGTCTCAGTTCGATTTTCATCTGCGTGCGGAGCAGCTCGATCAGTAGCACGACGTACCATGAGGCACGCCAGGTGTGGGATCAATCCCAGGTGTGGTCATTGTTCGTAGCGCCTTAGTGACAGCAGGTGGAAGACGGTGCTTGTAAGGCCATTTTTATCAGTTTCCTGTTCGTTTAAGACCAGCTGTCACCCACCAATATGCCTTCGAGATCACAGCTACGAAACTTGATCGTGGCTGCGCCCTCGTGGGTTGATTTGCACCATACCAGCGGGGCTATCTCCACCAAAAAATGGCGGTACATGTGTGAATCCACATATCCCCCCACCCCTGTGGCACATAACGAGAATCCCATAAGAATATTTTACGAAACTCATCATACTCTTAGCAAAATTGACAACCCAAAACTGTGCTTTATGCATCACCGATTAATGAATGTTTGGTTGACCACGATAAGAGCTCCCACCGATTTACGACTAAAGATTTTCACCAGTGAGGTAGTTATTAGCGTACGAGACGGTCAGTATTTCCATACATCTTCAAGACAGAAAGTTGTTAGACAGAAACTGTGCAAAATGTGGAGGAGATGATTTTGCTGTAATATCCATATGCTTTGTTGCAAGATTCTCGTTTTAGATTTTTAATAGCGAAGTTGAAACACTGTTGTGTAACGTGACTTTCAAGAAATGGCTTAAAAGAATTTCCTGCCAGAGATGACGTCATGCTAATGCCTCTCCTTGGACGAGGCATTGATCAATTCAAATTTGGCTGTTGGTTTATTTGTTTGAAAAAGAAAAGAAATGACCAATGTGTAACCATCAAGAATATGTGAGTATTTCGAAGGTGATCTTTATTCACTCATTCTGATTGGTTGAAAATACCAATAGTTTGAGATTACTGAGTGGGGGTGTCGGTAAACAGTTAAGGTAACACAAAACGTGCGTATGTGACACGATGTGAGGTCAAAAAACACAGATATTGGACTTTAAAAAACACATCCAATGAACAAGAACGAGAAGTAGCCTACACAATTTTCAGCAAAAGCTAAAACAACGCGGTGGTACGTGGAAAGGTTCGGCAGCAACCAGCGGATGGTCGTGGGTTTCCCCCGGCATCTGCCCAGTTTTCTCCGGCCATAATGCTGGCTGCCGTCGTATAAGTGAAACATTCTTGTGTACAGCGTAAAACATCCGTGAAATAAATAAATAAATAAGTAAGTAAATAAATAAATAAATAAAAAAACGCCGTCCTCTTCTACATCTGCTCGATACAACCGACCACAAAAAGCCTGGAATATAGTTTGGTCCATTAGAAAACTATGTGCGTCCCAGCAGGAAGCAGAGTTTATCGTGGAAACAGTAAGAAAGATGACCGTAATCACCGAGCCTAATTCAATTTCCCACCGTCTCACCCAGCGGATTGGGTGTCGTAACAGTTGAAGTGAGCTCCCGTTACTTCCGCTCACCGTTGACATTCATTTATATTTGACTGGGTGGTTTTCACATTGTTCACGCTCGTGCTTGAATGATAATTGCTGTCTGTTATCAGTTCCAGCCACTTCCTAATTTGGTTTTCACCTAGAACTGTTCAAAGTTGTTTGCGGAATTTGTGGCACAAGCTTTGCGAATTTGTCTCTGTGATTAGAAAAAAAGAGGGCCACAGGTGTCGCCTTTGTGATGAAAGAGATAATTTCAGCGTTGACACCTTACATTCTTCATCCCCTACTTGTGGCACACGCCTATCACCCGTATAATGGGCGACTGTGGAAAATCATGGAATCAGCCTTGTGATTTTTCAAATGTTGAATTCAAAAATTACATTTGGTTAAGAGTATGTATACCGATGCTGTCAATGAACAATTGTTTGGTCTTCACTGTTAACATAGTTCACCCTGCATATATAAATTCTCTGTCAGATAAGTTATCTCTTGTCTTGATAACGGTTATGAATTAAGCCGAAATACCGACCTAAATGGCATCATTATTTTGGAGTTACCTTACTGCGGGTTATTGTGATTTTGGCCCGTGAGGGACGACGCTCGAATCCAGTGCCCTCTGTTTGTGTATAATTATAAGGGTGCGTAACATTTTTGCAGAGTTACCATTTTTATGATATGCGATAACCATTTTGCTTTAAATAAGCTGGAAAACAATAAACAGTGCAATATTCTTGAGTGTAAAGCAGTATTTTCCTACTACTCCATGCGCAATGATTGATACTGAATGTCACAGGGAAAGGAAAGTCTAAATCAAAGACAAAGTGCCAAAAATATTCCATCCTTTCGGCACAACTACAGTCTGTCACCTGTCACTTGATGTCACCGCTGATTGAGCTCCTAATGCTTACTTTGTATAATTACTGACATTAGGGCTTTCTAATTGAGCATCTTGGAAGAAAATGACATTACCTATTTTGTTTCTACACTAAAACTAATTCACCATACGATAATTCAAAAATGCGTTTCTTTTTTGGCACCCTATATTTCCAGAGTGGGAAATCTGTCAGGATGTAACCTCATCTAGTGCGACACGGATGTCAGCGTAGAGAATTATCAGCGGTCTTCAGATTGGCCGAAGACAATCAAGCCTTGCGAAACATGACACAAGTGACCTTGGCCATTTCGGAGGTGCCAAAAGAAAGAGTGGGGCAGCCATAGTCTCAGATGGACATGCATCTCTGGGGACATCACTACATCCTCTGCCTATAGTCAGTCTTTCTTGAAGCTGGTGTCAGGTTGTATACACAACGGGCGAAAAGCCACATAAAGATCTGTTTTTATGCCACAGTAACCATAGGCAACGCTCCGGGAGTCCCGCGCAAAGAAATTTAAGTTTCGCGAGAAGAAGAGAGCACGGAAGTTATCTGAGAACTTCCCGAGGAAACTAATTTTTTTCTGTTTGTATGTGTGCTTCATTTTTCAGTGAGATGCAGTTTAAATTTCTTGAATCATCTTCGGTTTGGAATTTATTAACTGATAATGTTATATATTCACCTATTTCCATTGTTATTTATTTATTTATTTATTTATTTATTTGCAGTTTTACACATTGACTGGCAGTTTTATGGGCGTCTCCTTACCGTACCGAATGAAGGCCTACTTTCAGGGGCCTGTTTTACAGGCAGGTTTTTAAGTCATGTTAAATGTATCCGTCTTTACGTTAGAGATGCGTCGCCATGGTGGTTTCGTTTGACGTAGAATTACGCCCCCTTCGTAAAATGGGGCCCTGGCGTTTTCTCTCGAACGCGTGACCAGTTGGCCGTGGACTATTCGCTGAAGTCCACAGCATGTTCCACCACTCGGTCATCGCTGAAGCAAATATGTCCATTATAAAGTTCCATTTTAATTTTAATGATTGCACACCTTACCTATTGGTTTATCTGTATATATATATATCTATTGATTTATTTACGTTAGCGGTTTAGCAATGAAGGAGAACTGTTGGAAACCAGTGGGATGGCATGCTGCGAAACTCGTTTATACCTACAACTACAGAAAAAGTGACAAGAGCTTGATTCGATCCGTCGTCCCCGGGCGTCAATATGCAAGCGGTTTCTGGCGAAAACGGCTATAATACTTACATCTTCAGACAAGTGGTGCTCAGAGGAAGGCTTTACTTCTGTCGTTTGTTTTAGAACTGCCAACTTCCCTTGTTTCTTCTCGGACGGAATTTTCGGCCGGAACCGGAAGGCGTTTTCGAAGGATATGTTCTCGTTGGTGACTTTTCCAGAGCACGAATGATACTATCCAGGTCGTACGCCCGTGGGGTGGGAAGTTCGTTCCTGTCTGGAGTGGGGCGATGCCTTATCGCTGACCCTCTCATGAACCGTTTGTACCGCCAGTAAGGGTAAAGGCTATCCCAAGAGTGGAACACTTGGGGATAGGTACTGTACCGCCCGTAAGACACAATGCTGTCATCGCTGTTTATTCCATATGAAGCGGCCACAGTTATGATCATTCCCCAGCACAGCAGGCTCCAGCTGTTGGTTGGCCCTAAGTTCCTTCTCATTGCTTCAAGTGCTTATCAGTGTGGTTAACAGCGGTGGCGTTTTGGTTTAAGCCCGTCACTCGCGGTACCTCCTGCTTCACTGAATCGTGTCCAGATGGGGGCTTGGCTTTGAAGAGGGACACTGGCCAAGAATGGCGAAACTGTGCCCCGCACGCACAGAGCGTGAGAGAGAGCAGGAGAGATGGAGAGACAATTGGTTCTTAGATCTCATTTACTTCGGGCTAATATAAATCAGTCGTGCAAAAACACGCCAATTGACGGGGATACGTTTGTCAAAGATGTAAAGTCCGGTGGAGAAAATTGTGATATAGGCCTACGTCAAACAAGAGCTAGACCCACGGCACTGCAGAGAACGCATGGGAAGGGGCATAATGAAGTCAATGTCCCCCAGGGAGACGAATAGGCTAGTTGTTGATCTATCAACGAGGCTGTCCCTTGCGATACTTTTTAACGCAATGGTAAAATTCTATTTTAAACCTCTTATCATCCCAGCGACAGTGACGGGGGCGGCTTGTATTAGAGAAGACAAGCCATTCTTAATCGCACGCGCCGCTGAAGGGCACAATTGGTCGACGCATGGAGTCCACACTAAAAAAAATCAATTACGACAATGGTGAATGGAAGCTGTGTTTAAATATACTCCGTGTATGGGGGGAGCAAGATGCAGAGTTATGGTTATCTTTGCTATTGACGCTTTTGCAGACATTTGTATTAAATTTAGCCGGGAGTAGAAATAATCCAGGTGTCAAGACAATGCTATACGTCACTATACTTCATCAAAACATTCAACAAACCCTTTTGTATTCGACGTACAAAAATCATCATGGTGATTTTAGGCTGGGCCAGATATTATGACATTGTGTCCAATCCTTCAATAATTTCTCTGTCTCCCTCTCTTACAAGTGTTCACCTTTAACGGTATTCTGTTTTCTAACACACTGAAGGACAGATTTGTCTTTCATGCTAAATTGTAGATTGTAGGTTGTAGACAAATCCAAGATTTGAATGTAGACTAAACCAAGATTTGCGTTCAGAAAATACCTATGTTTGCATGTACTTTCTATCACGGCTCGAATGTAGGTTGCGCCAAGGTTTGTACGCAGACTGTAACAAGGTTTGTATGTAGGCTGTACAGAGGTTTGTATGTATTCTGTACCAAGGTTTGTGTGTTGGCTGTACCAAGGTTGGTATGAAAGCTGTACGAAGGTTTGGGTGTAGACTATACCAAGGTTTGTATATAGACTGTGTCAAGGCTTCTATGTAGATTGTAACAAGGCTTTTTTGTAGACTGTACCAAGGCTTGTATGTAGATTGTACCAAGGTTTATATGTAGACTGTACCAAGGTTTGTGGGCAGACTGTACCAAGGTTTCTATGTAGGTTGTACCAAGACATGTATGTTGACTGTACCAAGGTTTGTATGCAGACTGTATATGTACCAGAATTTGCCGTCAGGAGATGATGAGATATCTGCTGGGGGGGAGCTGGCAATTAGTTTGGGGTTGCTCAGAATGAGGACCACAGTGCAAATGTCAATGTCTTTATTCTCTCAATCTTTGACAAATTGATTCCGCTGCTTCTAGTTTAATTTCGAGCAGTTCCTTTGAGTGTCTTTTTTAACTGCGTAAAATTGACTGTGTATACGCTTTTGATGTGATTTAAAATAATGAAAGTTAGCTTAAGGGGAGTTCACAAAAGAGCTTACACACTCGGTGTCAAGCTTGATCAAAGATAGACAGTGGGAGATGTCTTTCTTTTTCATGTATTTTATTTTGATTCTATCACTTTGAATAAATACAGAGAGCAATGGCATTTAAGCTGGCTTTCTTTTGCACTGGGAAGATAATCACAAGAGTAGAGTTTGGGCATGTATCGTCTACCATCAGTGCCTAGAGCTGGAATTTTGAGCACACCATATGTGTGGTGTAAACAAGTCTGGAATAAGAGCTGGAATTTTGAGCACACCATATGTGTGGTGTAAATAAGTCTGGAATAAGAGCTGGAATTTTGAGCACACCATATGTGTGGTGTAAACAAGTCTGGAATAAGAGCTGGAATTTTGAGCACACCATATGTGTGGTGTAAATAAGTCTGGAATAAGAGCTGGAATTTTGAGCACACCATATGTGTGGTGTAAACAAGTCTGGAATAAGAGTTGGAATCTGAAAGCAAAACGTTTAAAATATGTCTCCGGAATATGTACAATCCCTCCTGAAAAACTGAATGGAAAACAAGCGCAAAAGTTTCGACATCCCACAAAAAGTCTCATACCATGAGACCAAGTCTCATATAGTGAAGGGCATACGGGTAAACACACATGGTCAAAAATTTGACGTAATAGACAGCTGCTGTTGCACAGAGCAACATTTCCAAGACGGAGACTTTGTGAAGTTCTGAGTTTTGAAATCCCATTTTCTAGAGTTGTCAGCTGCAGAAACAATAAATGTCATAGCCCGTGAACCAAAGAGAGAGACGCCATATAATGGCGATTTGCCATCCTTGTTTGAAACATATCTTCGAATATTTAATGTCTAGTGCGACTTTTGTTTAAACTTGATTGTAGTGTTTCGTCTTGTAACGAAGTAGAACAACGGTGAAATAAAGAAAAAAACTATTGTATGTAAGGGGGGGGACAATTCGTGTATGAGACAAGTTTGTGCCTGTAGCACAGAATAATGTGAGGATGGCAATTTGTTAACATTTATCTGAGACTACAAGGAAATATAGATTTTACAAAATCCAGTAAACTTATAGTGGCAACTACCAGCTGATCGCTGCCGTAAAACCCGTTATTACCACCTAGAAACTTGGTTTTAACTATCAGTATACCACGCCACATTCTCCATTTTTTGTCTCTGAGCGAAGAAAATTTAAAAGAAAGAGTTTTGATTTTACGGGTGAGACATCATCAAAGACACGCCCCCTTCGTCTATATACTGGTACATCGCAATATGTTTTCATTGCAATATGTTACCATATATGCGTGAAACCATTCAGTTTAGAAACCCCGTTGTCCTGAAGAGAAAGGCATTGGAAGTATACACCTTCCAAAAAAGCAGGGTTTATCTTGAAGAAAATAGCGCCACAGCTATGAATGTTAAATATCTGCAGATCGATTTGATAAGGTGTTCATCAATAACACTAACACAAGATATGACTTGATAGAGGACAAGTTGTAGTGATTATTTGATCAGTTGTATGTATGGAAACTACAGTGAACGGTGTTATCTCGGACTTCATTTGAAGTTGATACTGTTATCCACGATTGATTTATTGAGACACACCGAAACGTCTTCTGTTTACTAAATGGGAAAACATACAGCTATGTACACGTAGTGGCCTATATACGTTGTCGCTGAAGTGTCTCTAACGTTTTGTTTTCACGTAACTGTGTATTAAACGTGATACCAACACAGCTTTTAGAATAATTCTTACCGATGGTGTCTAATAAATTGCTGTTGACATCACCGCACTTTTTTGCCTACTCAGCTTATTTATTGGACTTATTTATTCATTGGTTTGGTGTTTTACGCCGAGCTCAAAAATAATTCGCTTTTACGACGGCGGCCAGGATTATGGTGGGAGGAAACCTGGCAGAGCCCAGGGGAAACCCACGACCATCCCCAATTTGCTGGCACACATTCCCATGAACGACCATAGACATGTCTGTATGAGCCGGACTTGAACTCACAGCGATCGCATTGGTTAAAGGCTCCTCAGTCATTGTGTAGCACTTTAACCCCTCCGCCACGGAGGCCCGACTAATTCTGTTTAAGTCATGGTGCTAGGGGTTGTAAACAGTTGCTATTATTTAAGTACTTACCTCAACATGTTGAATTAAACCCTAGCTGAGATAAATTGCTCGTGACGCGTCACCACTGGCCACCTATCACACTGTCGTCGCTGCTGTGATTTTATTCTCGGTGCTGCAGTGTTTTACATTAAACCAATCCTTACTTCCAGTAGAAGAAGTCGAATTTCATGTTCACCTTGGAGACAAAAAAGTGTAGACATAATAAATGTGGGAGACAAGTGGATAGTGTAATAATAGGCATGGCATTTCAATTATATACCTCGTCCCCGTGTGACCCGGTGGCAACAGATTAAGTTTAAATGTGTGTAAATTTAAAGTGGAAAAGTGAAAGAAAAAAAAAAGGAAAAGCGGAATGAAAAAGTAGTAATCCATTAAATAAATGAGACTAGCTGATAATCTACAACAATGCGCTATACGCCCATTTTAGATACGATCCAATCCCAGCAGATTAGTTTATACAGTGCAATTTAAAGTTTAAAATTTAAATTGAAAATTAAAAATTTAAATGCCAAAAAAAACAAAACATTTTCTGATAAAAAAGAAAAAACAATCATCGAACTAAATGAGATCAACGGGTGCTCTTCAATACCTCACCCTGTTCTCTTGTAATCATGCCCAGCCACACCTTATTAAAGTTTGAAGAAGTTCGAGATGACTCTTGGTCAGAGCAAATAAATTCACCCATCCCCAAACACTTTTCCAGATTGTTGTCAATTAAACCACATATCACCCAATAAGATAACTGTAAAAATCCGCTATTTTACATGTCAAGTATGATCTAAAAGGTGGTACGACCCTATAGCCTGTTCCTGAGGAAGGTGTATATTTACTTATTTATTTATTTATTCGGGAGGAAACCGGACAAAGCCCGCTGGAAACCCATGCCAATCCGCAGGTTGCTGACAGACCTTCCCACCATGTGCGGGCGGACAAGAAGCCAGCATGAACTGGACATGAACTCACTGCGACAGCATTGGTAAGTAGCACCTGGGTCATTACGCTGCGCTAGATAGATGCTTCATAATAATACCTCATAATACCTCGGAGAGAAATCTCTTTCAAATTCTAGATTTTATCCTCTTAGTCATAGAAAAACAATTCAGGACCCAAAGTAAACATTCTGCCATACTAAATGAAGGTTCAAACACCAGACGATTTTCCTCAGAGTTGTACTGCTCTGGACATCGGAGCACAACCCACGTCAAATCATTTTCTGATATGATCATGACATAGTTAAAATCGGCTTGAGAATATCTGATAAAATTCCCACTTAAATAGAATCACATTTGCATCGGCTTTCCATTGAATCCGTAATTGGCGATTCTGGAAAGTGTATTCTCCACTTATTGGTGTTTGCCATGCATATCTCGATCCCTGGAGAGACATGGCCGATCTCCACACAACACCTTCCATCATGTGGGTGATGAATTATGTTGTGAAGTGGGTTTGACTAAACCAATAATGGCTAAGGCAAAAATCACAAGTTTCTACATGATTGTTTTATATTAATCAAGCGTTACGGAGTTATAAATTCGAAGGTTGGTTAATATACGACCAGTCTGGCAACAACCTGTGGATGGTCGTGGGTTTCCCCCGGGCTCTGCCCGGTTTTCTACCACCATAATGCTGACCGCCATGGTATATGTGAAATACTTTTAAGCACGGCGTAAAACACCAATGAAATAAATAAATAAATTATATGGCTATATACCAACTTGTGGATTTTCCTTGTGAATGCAGTTATCGGGCTGCACACTGACTTGGGAGTCTCTCACCAACGAGGTCGCTGTGAGTTCATGTCCAGCTCTGACTGGTTTCCACTCCGGTCGTACGTGGGAAGATCCGCCAGCAACCTACTAATGGTCGTGTGTTTCCCCCGGACTATGTCCGGTTGCCTCCCACCATACTGCTGACAGCTGCCGTGCAGATGAAATATTCTTGAGAAGGGCATAAAACACCAATCAAATAAATAAATAAACTGTGTAATCATGTGTTAGTGATCTGCAGATGTTTGGCGGTCTGCACACACTGTACATAATAATCTGTGCAGTGTGACATGAAGGCCTATATGTAGATGTTATACCAGTCATGTATATATATGCTATTGCATACAAAAGCAAATTTGTTACACAACAAGATCGTTATTATTTATTTATTTCTTCCCATGAAATATGACTCAGCACTCGATATGAAATTTTCGATGAAACGAAGGCGGTCATTGTCATCTGTGGAGGGGAACGAAGTGACCAGAGTAAACCAGCGTCCTTTTGGCACGTGTCTGATGAACTTTTCTACATGATCTGTACAGATGTTCTGTATGTCATGTTAAAGTGAAAAGCAAGTCGATGGTCAGCCAGTTTTATACAAATATTAAGTGGCTATATTGCGTATCTATATTATGTTACCTTTATTTCTATGTGTGCACGCATAAATGACGGCTGTAATTCATTGATGGGTATCGAACACCGGTTGTGTGAATTGTGTTACCAAGAGGTCACCCCACAGCCAGCCTTCGAGTGACAAGGCAACTCAGCTGGAGCACACCCCACGTAGTCCGCACTTGTTTCTTGCCGACAATCGGCGAGAACACGTCTGACTTAACAGCAGTTGTTAGCAACTCAGCCGGCAGCATGAACGAATCCCAAGCTGTGTCGCCAGAGACACAGGTTATCTAGGTAGACCCGGGTTGGTCGAAAACGTATATAAGCAACGGTTTGTGGCAGCTAGTTATCTAAGAACAACCCTGCAGTAAAATAAATATACTTAATAATTCTATCATTCCGGTGTCTGCCTAGTCTTTCAGAGGTGACTACCCGTTAGTATCAGTAAGAACGTTATAGAGAAGCGTGTACACAAAACCTTTTCTATACAAGACTACCTGAACGTCCATAATAGCGCCGTAGACCAGGCATTGTCCATAAAGACCAGAGAACAGTGAGAAGCGGGGAAATATCGATGATTGTCACACCTAGGCAGAACCGACTGAAACGACATCCCACGGGTCCTAACGACTAAATCACAAGCGTCATAACCACTTGGCCAGGATTCGCTCCGCCTTGACAAGGATGCTTTGTGTTTTCGACATTGATTGCCCTTGATGATTCACGTTCTGTCTTACTAGGTGGCCTCCATTGTGTAAGAGCCTCTCACCAATGTGGTCGTTGTTAATTCAAGTCCAGCTCATGCTGGCTTCCTCTCCGGCTGTACATCTGGCGGCAACCTGCAGATGGTCTCGGGTTTCCCTTAGGTTTTGCTCGGTTTCCTCCTACCACAATGCTGGCTGCCCTCGAATAAGTGAAATATTCTTGAGAACGGCGTAAAACACCAATCAAATAAATAAATAAATGCTAGGAAACGCGAGTGCATACGTGAGTGTCGTCGTTACGCGGTCTACATACACCCACACTCAATCACTTCAGTCCCAGCCTCGGACAGGGATTATTCGAAATTGCATTGCCTCCAGTTTTCTTGATGGTTGAGGAAAACTGTCCGTTTACATTGGGTTCGTTACAAATCACTAGCCTTCTTCCAATATGGCGTACACATTGAACTTGTTTTGCAGATGAAAATATGTAGGTCATAAGTGGGAAAGTTCTTCCGTTACGTGCCATTGGCCAGTGGTTTACTCCCGACACCGACACATTATCCAACAATAAACTGACTTGAGAAGACCTGTGGCTTGAAACGCCAATCAACCAATCGCTGAACTACATATTCAGCATTTGGGAAGCGTCTATGAAAACTATTGAACCATAGACCCAACCCAAAAGTCTAAATGCATTTTTGATCGATTGACGTCTCTTGCACTAAATGACAGTTCCCTTGTTAATTTGATTGGTGAAAAGTATTGAGTTAACGAATATGAGCACATACAAAGCTGTGAAGAAAAACAGCCCTGGGCGATATAAGCTGTCGCATCCAATTGTCTGGCAAGAACATCTTACCCGCCCACAATGGCAGAGCCCATCCCGGGAGAAAACAATTCTCTGCCCGGAAACCCGAATTTCGTTAAACCGGAAACTGTAACAGATGAGATGTAACGTTCGCCGACATTTTAGCTTGGAACCGCGTGTCTTATATCAGCCATGATGATCTAAACTCTAACCCAACACTAGGCCACACTTCGCGTTATTGTGTGAACGCTTCGTTAAAAATTGACAAGAAGACTTGAATTTCACGGTAGCATGTAAATAAATAACACCGCCCCTCCTCCACAACACACGTATACTCACACACACAAGACGGTGATATCAGCTAGTGGATTAGAAAATCTGTATTTTCGTGTTATTTATATGAAAGGTGCCCTACACTCAGACTACTAAGTCGCCTGGAGGGGTAGACCCTTATTTTTACTGTTAATCTGGCAACACTCCTCAGAACAGCAATATCACGACGACGATTGAAAAGATCCGATGTTAACATACAATTAACACCAGCGTAGCACGCGCGGTGTACACTTTTAAAAATTGCGGTTTCTTTTCTTGTTTTAACCTTTAGAGGCGCTCCATTCTATTCATTTGCTTCATTATAAAAGTCGCATCTGCGTACACAGTGTAATTACCTTATATTCATGTGAACGTCTGAGCCTAGAATCACTTCCATACTGCCTGTATACCGTATCATTAAGGCAACACTGTTACTCAATAAATCAAGACAAATGGCATTAATGACGGCTCATTAACGCCTAATTGATAGACACATGGATATCCATAGCAAATTTGGAAGATATTCCGAAATATAACAGACAATGTATATGTTACAATGTATATGACATTAAAATATCCTTTAACATTAAATACAAAATTTCTCTCCGGTCGTTCGTAAAAAGGTCTATAAGCAACCTGCAGATGGCCGTAGGTTTCTCCCGGGCTCTATCCCGTTTCTTCCCACCATAACACTAGCCGCTGTCATATAAGTGAAATATTCTTGAGTACAGCTTATAAAGCCAATCAAATAAATAAATAAATAAATAAATACAAAATCGATGTAGCGGACCGAGGCGGAGTGGCGGTTATGTTGTTTACTTTTTCAGTCAATACACTGTAAACTACGGTGTTTAAATTACAAACACTTTTATCATCAGATATTAAACACTTGGAGATTACAACATCATAATATATGACTGATTTAGACACTAATGTTTAATACTTAAATACATGTGTATATTTATAAAATATGTTTATTTGAAGTTTAATCACCCATTAAACGCGTTGGGCGTTGGTCATGTTACAGTGTATGGGATACACAGGATGCGTGTTGTATCTGGTAGTCCCACTCTTAACTGTTCGTGGAGATTTTGTGACCACAAGCGGTGAACGACACCTTGTGTGGCTGTTTGCGGAGTCTAACGTGCTCTGAAAATACCTTGACTTTCTCCAATATGATGTGCATATCTGTAGGCATACGTGTACGTTGACCTGCACCATGCATCGATACGTCGATACCGCGTCACACTTGCATGGGATAGTCTGTCAGTACCTTAATTGCCACAGATCGGTGGTTTGTCTTCTAATGAAACAACATCTCGCAATCGTATAGAACAAAAAAATCTTGAACAAGGCTTTAAACTATGAATCCAGTAAATAAATAAAAATACATTTGCACCTTGATAAATGGAACGAAATTAAAATCCAAAGATAGAAGTAGGGCTCTTGCACGTTTTAAATCAATTTTCCCTCCAAACCAAGCGCATGTAGTTAGTGCATGCTGGTGACACCTTATGCCACAAAAATCCATAAGTAATGAACGTCATTTGTTATCTGGTGTCATGGCTTAATGAGGTTCCACTTCTTGTTTATCGATTACCTACATTCTGACTGTTTCATTGCATGACTTGGCTGAAAATGACAGCACATTAAATTGTATAACTTGGCTGAAAATGACAGCATATTAAATTGATTATCACTTTTGAGCAAAATTATGTTTAAAAGTGAAAATCAAATATATGCATTAGTAATCTGGCACCGTTAGGCCTATATATCCCATTTCACGGCTACCGTATTACATCCAAAGAGCCTTATATGACATTTTAAATGTTGATGTATATGACACTATCCTCAATTTCTCTCTAAATTCCCCCGAAGTGCGGCCTTTTCGCGTTCCGACAAAAATTCATTGCTTCAAATATCAGCAGAAATGACTGTAATTCAGTCCTAAGAGATGACGACTTTGAGTTAACATTCGCATGAAATATCCAGGTTCCAGCGTCGGCCCGGTGTCAGTATAATGGGACATGGTGGGTTATCATGTCTGGTGTCTTGCGCATGATGCTCCAGTGGGGGGAGCACTTTGGCGGCATGGCCACAAGAAGACACAGTATATTGTAAGCAACTCGACGCAGTCGACCTACGCCTAACGCTTATATCGAAAAGTTCGACAAAACCTTGCCATCTTGAGCAACTAGCCGCGTCTGATCAGGTTCAGTTTCGGTTTGCGTAGGTCGACTACGACTGGCGGCAATTGAGGGCAGATACTTAGCAACGTGACCGTCATATGACCTATTAGTGACGGCGCCTATGTAGACGGTGCGTGGATGTAATTGATATGTCGTCATATCTTTAAATGAAATGACAACACCAGAACAGATGTATGTATGTATCGATGGAGAATCCCATTCATTTTTCAAAAAACGTCACCTTTTGCTTTTGTAATGTATGATGACCGAAATGTGGCAGTTCAAAGTAAGCAAAAACGCCCACGTGGGGAAAATCGAAAGGGCCTCCTCCCTCTCAGTTTTAACCTATCAAAGGCAAGACATTTCTACCACCCGGAAAGACATCTGTTTCCGTTGTTACTTTAGCAGGACAGTAATTAGTTCACCAATTTGTCATATAGAAGTAGTGTTAAAACAGATGTTTTCCTTGTGATTACGAGACAATTGTGATATAATTTAAAGCCATTTACAACGAGAAAGTGGTAATGGAATACGTCTGGGGTTATTCCCTAAGGTCTCAACCAGGAGGCCACAGTGCGTGGCCTTCGATTGTAATAATAAAGGAGATTGTACTTCGCACGTAAAGGAGTGTCTCGCCCTAACACTGAAGAGCGTAGGGTACGGATGACGCGACATCATGTTTCAAGTTTCTCTAAAAGGGCTTGTCCTATGGCCTCCTAAGAATTCCAGATTAAAAGATGATTTATACAGTTACCAAGAACATCGTAAAAAAAGTCCCTATGCCCGTCTTTATGGGCCCCTCTTCTGAAATAACTTTGGTTATATTTTTTGTTGCCTTTTCCTTTAAGTTGTCTAAAATTTGGCAAATTTAAACACTAATGAACTTTTTGACTTTTTAATTCATTATATAACCTATATGAGCCGGGGTAATGTGCTGGACAGTGTTATCATCGCCAGCTTGTGTCATGTAAAACCGATCACAAGGTATATGTAGATTTAAAGTCTACGCTGTACAAACTTACAGAAATTTAGGTCTGTTTTTATCAGTTTTCGAAGGACTTCACTTCCAGTATATCGTCTAACAGGTTTGCCTAGAGCCACCGCCATTTCTCCTATGGCAGCTCTCTAAACAGTTGAGTAAGAAAATGCCAAGCAGGAGGAGTCAAGGACGGATTCAGCCTCCACATACCGACGATTTTATTTTCGGTCTCGTTGGTCCACTCGGGGGTGGCCATTTTCACAGTGTAACTCACATGATGCATCACTTGGGAGTAACTGTTACCCACTGGACGCAAGCACGCGTAGATCGACGGATCTTAGTACAAGTAGATGCTTCCCGTTGCACAAAAGTAGAACTTGTTCAACTCCGAGCAACTGCTGAGTCAGCAGTTGTCGGCGACGGCAATCGTGCGTAGGTCGGCTAAAACCAGCGCCTGATCGTATGCTCCCAGTTGCTTCCATTCACCCCAAAACCCAGTTGCTCCCATGCGCAAGATCGATCTACGCCCGGCTTAAGAACTCCTCCTCATCAGATGACTGAAACGTTGTTAAGTGCTACGTAAAACGCAATTATAGGCCTATACATACATCAATGCTTCACTTGCCGACGCTGAATATTGTAGTACATTATATTACATTATTATAGACCTGTCAGGCTTGATGACCCAGTGACCAGTGCATTCCAAGGTTACGATTTGGCTTAAAGGCGAATATACAGAGTAGGGCTGATAAGTAGGCTCGTAAGGGGGGCAACAACATGCATCCGGCCATACCAAGGGTGATGAAGCGAAGGGACTAAGTTGCGATGCAACATCGCCTCGTCGCATCGAAACTTCGATCCTTCGCATCGCAGCTTGGCCCCTTCGCGCAATTGCAACTTGGCCCCTTCGCCTCGCAACTTCGCTAACGTGCTTCATCGCCCTTGGCATTACTGGAGGCTGCCGACTCCAGAACCATACGTGTGAAGGCATTGTTTCACATCAAAATCAGTGATGACAGAAATGCGCGTGTGTTACTGCAACACATAGATCCCATTCAATTTGTTGTTTTTCCTTAGCCAAAGGGTCACACGATTCACAACCAATTGCATTTTATACTCTTTTGATACAGACGAACATTACTCGCACGTGTACAACAAAATCGCCACAGTGAATACCAGGGGGGTTCTTAAGTAAGTTCTTTGTGTCTATATACATATATAGGCTTATGTGTTGGGCGATTTTCTTGGACTAATTTGTTCTTGGGGCAAGTTCATAAGCTGGCCTGATTCGTTGGTACGCTAAAGGAAGTGACCCACATTTGCTACAGCAAACAGCTTAACCTACAGCCATTTGGCAGAAGGTACTGCCCTTGTTGACAGCCCGTTGCAGTGGGTTCTGTCGAAGGGCTGTACAATAGTACCTGGCCAATGACGTCGTCTGTTTGAATCCATCACCCTCGGAGGCTTATAAACGTCAAAAGGTTTCTCCTGACTTTTCTATTTCAGGGATCAGAATTAAGGGGAGGAAACCAAGAACATACTAGGGAGTACGTTGTGTGCGTGTGTTGGGGGGGGGGGGGAGGTCTGCACTCTATGTCTGTTACTATAGTAACAGACATATCTCCAGCCTTTTGAGCTCACACCGAGATAGCCTGATACAACTGGTTCCTTAGCTGAAGAGTGGGATAACTTTCAATCTAGCAACTACAGTCGTTCCTTGATTGATAGTTACCCCATCCCGCGACTACTGGTCCTTGCACCCTGATATTCAAGAGAAAACAAAATGAACAACTGCACACACGTTAGATTTCCTTGTTTTAACAATGGTTTATTATTACGTGTAAACATCTCTACAATTCAATGGACATGAGAAACTGAAGATGTTGTAAAATACCAAAAAGAAATGGAGAAAGAAATTCCACTGACTGAACAATATGTCAAGTTTCTTCTCTGTTCACATGAACAGATTCCTCCCACATTGAACATACGCGGCATAGATACGCACTCTTTTATCCTTCATTCAAGACTTCAATAACCAGGTTGAATTCCATGTTTTGACAGTGCTGAGGGATGAACTCCATGTCACTTGGTATCTTCATGTCAAAACCAGCCTCAGCTGAAGTCAACTGTAATTTTGTGACACAATGTGTAAACAAACATATGGTAGAGTCCAACACCTTTAGGAAACATCAGTTCAAAAGGAGCATAAACTAGTGTCCAACATCAACTAGTAACTCCACATCAAACCGAGAATGAACTTGCACGATGTCACTTTGTAACACATACCGTTTGTAAGCATTCGCTACCTTTGGGGGTCAAGTGTGGTCCACAAAACTGACTGCCTTAAAATTTGGACCAATTCGGATTGCCTGACGATTATCAGATCCAAAAATGTGGAATTCATTCATAAAAGTGAACATTCAAAATAATATGTTTTCAAAAAAAAAAAAAAGAATTAATCAATAAATTGAGCTAATTAAGCTGCATTGGAACATACTTCCATTTGTTAAATACAAATGTCTAAAAAATAAGAAACTCACAAACCATCAGAATGATTGGTTATAAGAGAATGTACACACGAAAAATGAATAAAACTATGCTTGAAAAGAAGATTAACCATTGCATAATGTACGCAATGACATAATACATAATAAAGGAAGATACCATTACAACACAAGTAAAAAAGGGGGTACAGGTTGGAGATGACTAGAAATATTTGGCACATATTTTCTTTAGATAAAATTTCTCTTACAGCCAAAACACATACATATATATCCAGAACTGCTGACTTATCCAAATTTCTTTTCCAGAAAATATCTCTGCTCCAATTTTTTTTTTTTTTTTTTTTTTAGCACTCTTGATCATGTGCAGATGAAACCAAAGAATGTATACTGTACAATATTTTTGTAACTATGTAGGTAGATATAAATGTATGTGCTAACTATGTGGTAATTAATCCTGTATTTTATGAACCATCATAACATCATCTGGCTTTACTACAGGCATGAGAACATGTAGATATTTCTTGCTTCCAAGTTCCTCTGCCCATGGTGTTAACACAAAATGATGTGGCAACTCAATGTGCAGTACCCTAAATGACCTAAAATTTCATCCACCGTTAAGTTGCTCATTTTTCCTGATTCTGAGAGTTCTATTAATTTTAGATGTGTTTTTTACATTTATTTTGATGGTAGGACATTATTCTACTCGAGTAAGTTTGATCATCAAAACTAACACATGTATTTTTTGACATATATTTCCCTTTAAAAATGAATTTTTCCAGGCAAAACTTTAAGTCATTTACAGTACTTAAATAAAGATAATAAGCCCTTGTAAAACATCCTCGGGCATTCTTCACATTACAAGTGCTGACGTCACTACCATATACAGTTGCCATGGAAACATTAATCACCACACAATCTCCTCTAACACAAGGAAAGAGAAGAGAAATACTTGTAAGAGAAGAGTAGAAGTAGAGATGGCTTCAGATAAGATAGGTGATACATGTATATGTTTACAAATGACCATGTTAACCTTCAGCAAAAAGTCAAAAAATACTAAGACAGAAGAGTTATTTGACACTGTGATAAGATAATCAATGCACAGCAGCAGCTTTAATTTATTTGATTTATTTATTTGATCAATGTTTTATGCCGTACTCAAGAATATTTCACTCATATGGCGGTCAGCATTATGGTGGGAGTTAACCGAGCAGAGCCCGGGGGAAACCCACAACAATCCGCAGGTTGCTGGCAGACCTTCCCACTTACGGCTGGAGAGGAAGCCAGCATGAGCTGGACTTGAACTCACAGCGACCACATTGGTGGGAGGCTTCTGGTCACTGTGCTGCAATAGCGCGCTAACCGACTGAGCCACGGAGGCCCCACAGCAGCTTTAAATACATGCAGGTTTTTGTCTGACATTCTCCCCGATTTCAATCAAATTACATAGAACATTACACATAAAAATACATGATCCACCACTTACTAGACGAACTCTAAAAAAGAATACCTAGGTGTGAATCAGATACAACATCATCATACTGGCCACAATCTCTAAAATACATGCACAATTTTTCCTCACCTTGCACATAAAAAATTAACATGAGTTCATTACACGATTAATGACGTGTAACATTATTATGTACAATACAGACAACAACTGATGAACAAAAGACAAAATCCACACAACTGCTTCTTATTATTGTTGTAAGACCATTTGCCACACAAAATATATGGTTTGGTTATATGTGTATATCCTCCGAGCGATCAGTTGTATGCGAGAACTCTCGGACGACAATGCACGAAAACTATCGTGACAACAATATTAATCTCCATGCAATCCAATACGAGAGTTTCGATATTTCAACGGGTTATCTCTCCACCGTGACATCCATTTGTGCCATGGTGGCAGTGAGGGTACGTAGTAAAGGCCCGCCCAGCTCCCAGGTTTTTAAATCATGACCTAATGACCTCCTGGTGTAAAGCTGCTGCTGAAGCGGAACCACCCAGAGTTGGTTTCACGCTTTTGACCTCATTGGTCAGAAGTTAATCATGTACCGTAAGCCCACTTTAACCAGAGAAAGCCCTGAAGCAAGGCATCGACACAAGGCTACTGAAGCTAATTTACTCCACTTTGCCTCTAATGACCAGCATATGGTCTTTTCAGGCTGAAAAAAATAGGTTCTGTATTTCATTGTACAGTTTTGCACCTTAATCGTCCCGATTCCTGGTAACTCATGTAAGAGAGCAGTACAGGTCTACAACCCAAACAGTACAGAGTACAACCCATTTTGAAGAATCGAGTATCATAAAGTGGCCTGTTGAACTTGTGAACACAGTTAACAAACTGGACGGCTTGACTGACTGACTGATGAAGTGACCAATTCAAAGCATGTTACTGAAGGAACAATACAAAATGTAACTGTCAGAAGGCTTTAATAATTGTGCATAAAACATTTTAGGGATGGATTATTTCCCCCTTTAGCTTTACCACCACATTTTTTTTTTCTCATTCTATGGCAGGACCACTTCTACTTCTTTCGTTGGACATCATAACAGTTTCATCAATAGTTCTCACAAATCTACAATTAAATGGCTTCAAATCCAAAGACAGCTTCTTTATCTATTTTCTTTTTTCATTTTTGTTTTTTCAGCACTGTCTAAATAAGTTTCTCCATAGAGCAATGCCAATTAATTTAAAGTAAAGAGTCACAAAAAAAATTTGATTTCTAAACTCCCATAGAAGAACTGCCGATTGGCTCTGGAGGGATAGGGTTGGGGTGTAGGGGGTGTTGATGAAAAAATTTCAGCACGAATCTCTGACACTAAAAGGAAATTTCATTCTGCCCACAAAACAAAACCTCGAATTGATATGGCCTTATAATACAATAACCCATGCTTGATATCGTTTAACAGATCTACACATATTTGTGAATATGTAGATCAGTAGCCTGGGAATGAACGATTTGATTTTCAGAGCAAGCAACACCAGGTGAGTAAGACTTGTGAAGAACGATTCCTCCATACCTACAGCAGGTATGGAACAACACAAACAGGACATCAACAATTTTACACTTACATGTCATTATAATACATGAATCCAACCATAGTGTCACTCAAATCCACCAAACCTACATACACTCTTAAGTATTATTAATTTGTATTCAGCTTAAACTACAACAGCAGAGTTTTTTGCATATCGATTTGCATACTGATACACATGGGCCACTGGTATACAATGAAGTCCATGTACAATCATACACCATGGCATGTCTACAGTGATCTGTTTAAGCCAGCAAGGAAAGGGACAAGCAGAGATCTTAACTTTAACCCGGAAACCTGTCTGTTTTTCTTTTGTCATTAGCACATATCACACTTATGCATGGGATTGCCATTCTTCTAATACAATGTATACACAGATCGTAACTTCTCTTTCGTCGATATCTTGTCTAGATAAAACTGCGTGCCAACACACACTAAAAGTCCAGAGCAATATATCGTTAGTACCCATTCTGCATTTGAGTCATGGTCATCGTTTCAACTTTACTTTGTTCCTTACATGACATCTGAAATCATTATTCATTTGAGTCATGGTCACCGTTTCAACTTTACTTAGCTTCTTAAATGGCATCTGAAATCATTATTCCAATGGTATCTGATTGGCTGTTCTCAAAGTCATCACTTTAGCAGTGTATTGGAGATATCATATGTATAACATTGTGTTGAAGTCACCATTTTGATTGATCCCTCTGACATACATGTCTCTGTGCTGACTGCAGTGACCATGTCAACCCTTGGTTGCAGGTCCCATGTGTAAGAGACTGTGCTGAAGTCACCAGCTTGACTGATCCTGTGGCACATCTGCGTAACTCTGACCCTTAAAACCTATACTGTATTGATAACCTATACTGTATTCATGATGGTACACACATCAACGCTCCTATGTAATCAGGCCTAATATTGCTGTTGAACACTTCATGATGGTACACACATCAAAGCCACTACGTAATAGGCTATACAGGTATAACACTGGTGTCAAAGACATGATGGTTTTAAACATATGATGATGGACCAAATTCAAATTAAATTAATGAACAAATTAAGCCAATTACCAGTGCTGGAGTCATGTAGGTCACACACAAGGACATGTCTTAGCAAAGTGGTGCTGTGAACTCACATATACACACTGTACACACAAGGACATGTCTTAGTAAAGTGGTGCTGTGAACTCACATATACACACTGTACACACAAGGACATGTCTTAGCAGAGTGGTGCTGTGAACTCACACACACACACACACACTGTACACACAAGGACATGTCTTAGTAAAGTGGTGCTGTGAACTCACATATACACACTGTACACACAAGGACATGTCTTAGCAAAGTGGTGCTGTGAACTCACACATACACATTGTACACACAAACACCTCTTAGCGAAGTGGTGCTGTGAACTCACACATACACACTGTACACACAAGCATGTCTTAGCAAAGTGGTGCTGTGAACTCACACATACACACTGTACACACAAGGGCATGGGATCGTGTGTAAGAGTCATTACTGAAAAAGCCTAAGGTGTCATGACTTCAGCGTTTTCAGTTCCTCATAAGGTACACAAAAAATAATGATCATTTACTGTGGGTGTGAAGAAGATCTGACCACACACACCAGGCTCAAGAATACAGGATGTTTCCGTTAGCCATACACATTTGTCTTTGAAGAGTCTCTTTTCTCTTGGCCCTTGTCATTTTCTACAGCTACAGGTGAATGTTGAAGTGGCTATTCACCCACAACAGAGAGCACACCTTGTCCATAAGTTTTCACATTTTTTCTTCATTCAACCCATGTTAACTCAATTTTTGTTGTTTTTTTTAAAATTTTTATTCATTTATGTCTTGGCACCTTTCTATGAAATCACAAGCACCATTTTGCCACCACCACACCGTTGTGATGAAATATTTATTCAAACAACGTATTAAGTCACCTAGTTCTTGTATGCCCATACATTCCTGTAAGCCACGATGAACATTATACTTGTTGGACCAGGGGAGACAACTCACGACATTCATAGTCAAACAGTGGTTGACTTATAAGGCCCATCTTGTCTCTTGCCGCAGACTACAGCCACAATCAAAGTCACCAGACCTATCAAAAGAATGCCACCGGCTACTGCACCCACAATAATGTACACGGTCCACAGGTTAATGCCAGCTGGTCTACCCTCACTGCCATCTGCTTTGACAGCTTTGTCTTCTCCTTCCTCGTTAGTTGGCTTTTCCCCTGCCATAGTCGGCATGTTGTATACATTAGGCTTGCTGGTTGTCTCAGTTTTCTCCCTTGGATTAGGCTCCAAAAGAATCGGATTTTCATTCTTGGCCTCGATCATATCTTTCCGTTTTGGGGGTCGAGTTTTCGGGTTCATGGTTATAAGTGGAGAGAGGGTAGTCTTCCTCTTGGAGCCTCTCCCTCGGCCATTACCCTGGTTAGGCTTACCGGTCAGTTTGGGTCTCCGTTGCCTAGGAGCATCAGTCACTGTTGTCAGCTTTCGGTTTTTATCTGGTCTCTTTTTGGGTAATTTTGTGGTAGGTACAGTATATGTCAGTGGGACTTTCCTCATCATCTCCGTTGTTTGTACAGGAACAAATATAGGGATTGTTTGCTTTTCCTTCTTTCCTTTCATTTGTACTGAAACATAAAATGAGTATATAAACTGATTTCTCAATGCCACCCTCAAGAACTTTGGCCTCTTAACACGGCAGTCCAGTTAGATCATCAACTCTTAAGTTACTGACAAACTTCCACATAGACTTGCACACCTTACTGGAGGAAGCCAAGTGGTCTTCCATAAAAGTTTAATTGTCCACAGAGACACACAAGCATCACTGAGCATGACTGTCATCAATGTCCCTCAAATCATGAGCCAGGTAAACCCTACAAACACTTCTTAGGAAACCTTGCCAGCCTGCAGCCAACCAAGTGGATCCTCACATAGGACCTCAGCAGCCTTGAGCTAAGATATATTTAAACCACTGCCTTTCAGCAGCATTCGGCAAGTTATCAACCAATTATGCTTTGGACAATATTTCCGTTGTAGGACTTAGCCCACATGCTGCTTTTTTCATTCAGTTAACACTGCACAAGTGAACATACACTAAAAGAACAAAACAGTTTAAAAAACTGCTACACTAAATTTCATTTAGTGTAGGAAGAATTTTAAATACCAAAATAACTGTTACCACCTGTATAAGTTCATGGAATGCACACCGTAAATACTGCCATACCATATCCTAAGCATAATCAGTGATGTACAGAATATGTCCATGTAACATAATCATTACCATAGACAGTTTACAGTAATCATTACCATACAGACAGTTTACAGTAATCATTACCATACAGACAGTTTACAGTAATCATTACCATAGACAGTTTACAGTAATCATTACCATAAAGTTTACAGATATCTTTACCATACTGACTGTTTACAGTGATCACTACCATACAGGCAGTTTAACGTAATGATAACAAAACAGATTGTGTAATGTAATGATTATCATACGAAGTACACATCATCATCATTACCATACACAACATACAGTACACAACATACACTAGACAGTGCGCATATGTTTATTTATTTTATTTATTTGACTGGTGTTTTACGCCGTACTCAAGAATATTTAACATATACGACGGCGGCCAGCGTTATGGTGGGAGGAAACCAGGCAGAGCCTGGGGGAAGCCCACGACCATCCGCAGGTTGCTGGTAGACCTTCCCACATACGGCTGGAGAGCAACCCAGCATGAGCTGGCCTTGAACTCACAGCGACCGCATTGGTGGGAGGCTTCGGCCATTGCGCCGCGTTAACACGCTAACCGACTGAGCCACGGAGACCCCCAGTGTGCATATGATAATCTGTGAGAGACAATACCACTCACCTGTGGTGGTTTGAGCCTTGGAATTCTCCTTGGGTAACACAGTTAACCAGGCATCCGAGTATTTCAAGCCGTTGAAATTCCCCACTAGACATTTGTAAAGGCCTGCATCCCCTAGCGCGACACTCTTTAATACTAACAGCTCAGGGTCTTCTCCTGTCGGGATAAACTGTGAAGAGAAGAAGCCGAGTGGTTCAACTGAACTGCCTCTGTCAATCATGTTCAGGTCATAGGTCATTTGCAAAACCAACAAATTGATATTTTCTGTGGGACTCCTGAGTGAGTATATACTGGCTGAAACTTCACTACATTTGACTTAGTAATTCTGGAGATGTAATATTAGTATTTTTGTAATGAAAAGACATCATAAAGTTAAATGAATACACTGAACATTGAAAAAAGTTATACTGCAACTTCTGTTCCAAGAAGAGATGTAAATATTAAAATGATATCAAGGAAACTGTATGGAACAGAGTTAACACCACTGTTCAAACGGATTTATGCTGTACAACACTGTTTAAATCCCATAACGGAAGAATCCTCATAAAATCTGCCTGACATGATAATATACCATATGTCACGTTGAATCAGCCAAATATGACACCTAGTAGGGCAATCATACGTGGGCTGGAATGATGTGAAGAGCATTTCAAAGTTAGTATCAGCCATGGGAGAGAGTAGGTGTTCTTGCATCACTCCAGGCCAAAGTGAAATCAACACAACACTTGTTTCTGCTTTGTCCTCTGAAACTTACATAAGCACTTTTAATGCACTGCTATTTTTTCTCAATCTAGAAAAGCACTTCATGCTTTCTCAGTATATACCAAAACCTTTCCCTTGCAGCACATAGGTTTTCACACTGAAGTACATGTAGCTCTTATTTAGATTGTAGATTATTTAAAGTGAATACTGTTACAAATAACATTTATATTTGCACAGATGAAAATCACTCCACCAACTCCTCCATTCATCCATGCCTGTGAACCTCAAAAGCTGCTCACCATCAGTTTTTCTGACTAGTATGGTATTTGCTGGCCTTTCCTTGGCGCAGCACTCTCTACTTACGATCTGTTTTTCTGACTCCAATTTGGTTGTGTTAGCCTTCCTGTAGACAAACAGTGTGAGCTCACCATCTGTTTACTGAACTCTAGTTTGGTACCTGTTAGCCTTCCCTTGGCCCAGTAATCCCTGCTTACCATCTGTTTTCCTGATTTTAGTTTGGTTGTGTTAGCCTTCCCTTCGCCCAGCACTCTATACTCACCATCTGTTTTTCTGACTCCAGTTGGGAACTTGTTGGAATTCCCTTGGCCCAGCACCATCTACTCACCATCTGTTTTTCTGACTCAAGTTTGGTTGTATTAGCCATCCCATGACCCAGCAATCTCTGCTCACCGTCTGTTTTTCTCACCCCAGTTTGGCCATGTTGACCTTCCCTTGGCCCAGCACTCTCTACTCACCATCTGTTTTTCTGACTCCAATTTGGTTGTGTTAGCCTTCCTGTAGACAAGCAGTGTGAGCTCACCATCTGTTTACTGAACTCTAGTTTGGTACCTGTTAGCCTTCCCTTGGCCCAGTAATCCCTGCTTACCATCTGTTTTCCTGATTTTAGTTTGGTTGTGTTAGCCTTCCCTTCGCCCAGCACTCTATACTCACCATCTGTTTTTCTGACTCCAGTTGGGAACTTGTTGGAATTCCCTTGGCCCAGCACCATCTACTCACCATCTGTTTTTCTGACTCAAGTTTGGTCGTATTAGCCATCCCATGACCCAGCAATCTCTGCTCACTGTCTGTTTTTCTGACCATAGTTTGGCCATGTTGACCTTCCCTTGGCCCAGCACTCTCTACTCACCATCTCTTTTTCGGACTCCAGTTTGGTTGTGTTAGCCTTCCCTTGGCCCAGCACTCTATACTCACCATCTGTTTTTCTGACTCCAGCTGGGAACTTGTTGGAATTCCCTTGGCCCAGCACCGTTTACTCACCATCTGTTTTTCTGACTCCAGTTTGGTCGTATTAGCCATCCCATGACCCAGCAATCCCTGCTCACCGTCTGTTTTTCTGACCCTAGTTTGGCCATGTTGACCTTCCCTTGGCCCAGCACTCTCTACTCACCATCTGTTTTTCGGACTCCAGTTTGGTTGTGTTAGCCTTCCCTTGGCCCAGCGTACGTCTTAGCCATTGTATCTGAGCCTCTGGATCATTCATTACACGGCAGCGGAAACTGACAGTATCTCCTTCGTACACAGTCTGGTTATCCGGCCCCACAACTTCCAGTGGCCAGATCACTTCTGAAATAAAAAACAAAAAAGTTTGTGACCACATACCAAGGACAAAGAGATTACAAATTTATATTCTGTTACCATCTGGGAAATACATACAAACAAAACTCACACCAATTGACATGTATATGACAGAGACCCTAAACTGACAGATAATGTTTAATCATCGTTTGATTTAAAGGGAAAAACCTTGTAAAAATGAACTTAGGTTGAGTGAAAAGGCCATTAAAAAGGTATTAGAAAATACCTCCTCTGAATTTTTTAGATTTTTTTTCACCAAAATAAACGCTGTGAAATGTTTTGATTGTATGGTGGGTTTTATGGACCATACTGACGATGTGGTTTTACACAATTTTTTCATTCATATATCAGTGAAAAGTATTAGCTAAGGACACAGTCATGTAAGTGTGAACCACAGCACACCACATTTATTTATATGTCCACACGAATACAACAAAATTTAACGGTGATAAAAGAAGTACATCAACACAGAAAAAGTGAGCAAAAAAAAAAAAAAAAGCATAAGAGTTATGTTAAATTAGATCCAGATGGAAAAGAAAAGGAGAGAGAATTTTTTTTATTTACTGTATTTTATACATATATATCTGTGATCCTGTGGCAAAATCAAATTTTCTCTCATAGTGCTTTTATTTATTTATTTTTTTTTTTTTTGTTCTTGTTAAATTGCTACACAGGATTCATCAGTTCACGCGTTCACAATACATGTAAGTTACAACATTTTTCTTTCATTTGCCGCCATGACTGTAAATATGATGCTGTTAATTTGTCAACAGCCTCTTGCATACACAGTTACATAAGTTGCCTTGATTTGACAGTTTATACATTCTCCTGCAAAGTAACCAATCCTCACGACGGAGGATCTGCCATCTACCTCCATATACAAAGCAGCCCTCACTTACCAGCTGGTGTAAATGTAGATATACATGTAAGATGTGTGTAACAGCAGGTAAAGTGTGCTGGAGATCAGGGAATGTGTGTGACAGCAGCTAAAGTCTGCTGGAGATCAGGAAATGTGTGTGACAGCAGCTAAAGTCTGCTGGAGATCAGGAAATGTGTCTGACAGCAGCTAAAGTGTGCTGGGAATCAGGGAATGTGTGTGACAGCAGCTAAAGTCTGCTTGAGATCAGGAAATGTGTGTGACAGCAGCTAGAACGTGCTGGAGATCAGGAAATGTGTGTGACAGCAGCTAAAGTGTGCTCGAGATCAGGAAATGTGTGTGACAGCATCTAAAGTGTGCTGGAGATCAGGGAATGTGTGTGACAGCAGCTAAAGTGTGCTGGAGATCAGGGAATGAAGAGAACACAAGTTCACAGCCTGCCATTTTCACAATGACTTCTGAGTCTGGTAATATTTAGTGAGTTAAACCACACAAAGCGTCGTGTGCTATAATAACCACAGCCACTCAATTAAAATGCAAAATTGATAAAAAAAAAAAAAGGCTATTTCTTACAAAAATAGCCCACATACACGTAAATTTACGACACTCATTACTTAAGGGTAGGTAATTCACTTTCAGGACACCAATAAATTGTGACAGAAAGTTTTTGCACACAGTAATGCACATGTCAACAGTCACAGAGAAAACTAAAGAAAGTTGATTTAACAATGTACATTATTAAACATAATGTACAAAAAGAAGAAAAGGTGTTACAAGTTAATAAAATTTGTCTAAGAGGATATCAAAACATGTACATGTACATACCCTTTGCTGAAGATTGATGAAAACAAAAAAAAATTGAAATGATATCCATTAAAAGTATGGAAATGTACAGCTACATGTACATCATGTAAAAAGTTATTAAGGTATTTATTTTACTGAAATTGCAACTTAAAGAAGACCAGGGTAGTATAATGTAAATTGTAGGTAAAAAGTAAGATTTGAAGATGCAAAAAACAGTATTCAATAACTGTTTACACGTTCTCTAAGAAATATAGAAGAATCGAGCCCATCAGCAGTGAAATATAAAACCAGGCTCCGTCCGGTCTGCATCTGAGATGCAGTACGTGCACACTGTGGCATCCTGCTAGCTCTTCGTACTTGTCTGTGCACTGACAAAAGAAACAGCAGCAGCCAACCATCCATAATCGTGTTGAATTCGCAACCCTATATGAATAGCGTTATGTACATTCAAAAGATAGAATGGTAATGATTTAAGGGCCCGATTCACGACATATCCGCTAATTGGGGTTTACACATTCCCGCCTTCTGATTGATCAAATTATCTTCACAGTTACGTCCCCTTTTAAAGGGAGGTATTTATTATCCTGCTACCTTAAAATTTGTTCCCTTGGAACTAAAAGAAAATCTAAAAAAAAAATTTGATAGTCGTTTTTAGATCTTCAAACCATACTCTTTTACCACAAATTGCCCGATACTTCCCCGGTCTTCTCCTTTCATAAAACATAGTACACCGGAAAGATTATTTTGAATAAAATTCCACGTATATTGTTTGGCAACATTAATAGTTTCTTGAATTATTACTTATGTATGTATATGCAAACATATGCTTGCATTCTGGCAGCACTTCTTCTGCAAACATCAAAATGTTAAAAAATTTTAAAAATTAAATCTAGATCATCATCATCAAGTGCATAAAATTTAATCTGTAGAATTTGTGCAGGAATCCAGCTATAAACTGTGGTTTAAATCTTTCTGTTACAGTAACACCATGATCTTCCATAAAGTTTACAAAATAACATTTGTACAGGGAAAGACATCACGGCTGCCTTCTCCTAAACTGGATCATTCTGAATACTACCTGTAAGTAGTTCCACAAGACCTTGCACCAGATTGCATAACCTGGCTGGTACAGGCAATCTTGTGAATAGAACAGTTCAACAGCTCCAAACTCGCTGAACATCACTTAAATTCTCCAGATTGCCAATTCCTGATATCCATATCCCACAACATGCACATCAGATTGCTGCCCTTGAGCACTGACAAAAACCTGTCCAGCCACCAGTGCAGCTTTGTAACAATTTCACTAAAAGGCTGGTAGTGAGAAAGAGACAATGACAAGGCACTATCGTTCGTGCCCATAGTGAAATACTATGGGCACGGACGAACCTGGACATCAGCATCAATTTCCCCGAACCATTCCGTGTCAGCAGTAAAACAATAGCATCTCCACATATATAATCAGGAGGTGTCTGTAGTACAATTACTTACAACCACTTCAAAACAATTCTCTGTGTTCAGGTATAAAAAAAATCAGTGTTTATTCTACAAGTATAAATAAATTCTCAACTGTAACAGTATACGATCTGCATGCTACACTCCTAGTTATTCACAGAGAGTGTATGTTGAGACAATTAGAGAGTTCTACTGTAATTCTCCACCCATTTCGCATTTTTGCTAGATGCTAATCCAAGCACATGCTTAGGGCATTATCCGGCGTTGACTTATAAAATGATATATGCACATTCTGTGAAATTCGCCAACCCAAAAAATGTAGTTTTGCCTCCGAAATGAATATTGAAAGCGGCGAACAAATCGCACTGAAACTTGCTCTTTTAAATGCAAACAGGGTGAGTCATTAGGATACTGATGAGACACCTGTAACAAAATGGCACAAAAACTTCCAATTTCACAACCTAAAAATACAAATTGGTCCCTGTGTTTATACGCACTGAAAACATTAAAGAATATATTAATTACAATAACCTTAGTAACTAATTACCATAAGAGACTGATACTTACTCATAATGCGTATGACATAGGTCCACTTGATCTCGCCCACCTTGTTGAAGACCTCACAGGTGTAGTTACCTGAATCCGACACCTGTAGGTCTGACACCAGAAGGTTGAACTTCTTCTCCTTAATCTGAAGACAGAAATATCCACGTGAAGTTTTATTACACAGACAGCCTCGCAGTCCATGTACATACTGTCCAACAACTGGTTCAATTCAGTCACGAGATTTATCCATGGTCTGTGATAGCGAAATATGTATGTAAGTATGTATGTATGCTCAAGGTATCTTCTTGCAGCAGGGTGAGTTCATGCTGCAGCAAGTGCTTGTTCTAGCCTCTCAATCCAGAGCACCAAGCGAGGCAGCGACAAGTGCCATTTTTAAAATCTCTGGTATGACCCAACCCGGGGCTTGATCCCGGATCTGCTGACCCCAAGGTGGACGCTCTAACTGCCATGCCACCAAGGTGATCAGTGAAATAAGGGTCAGATAAAACAGAACTGGATTCAAATCCGCCACCTCACTGATCAGTACGTGATCAGCGAATAAAGGGAAGGCTAATGAATTGTAACAAAAAGTTGCAATGTGGATGTAAATATACCTGTCACTGTACATGTTTATACAACTGAAAATAGCATCACTGATCGCCATGGTATAAGTTTCATAACTTCACCAAAACTGTTTGGTTTATGGGTCGAGAACATTACTACTACCTTTACCAGGTATCGGTCCCTGGCAACCTTCCTGTCGCAAAGCCAGAGTGGGGGCAGCTCATGGATAACCATGGTTAGAAGTGCTTGCCTTTCAATTGCTAGTACACTCAAGGGGTGGGTTCGAGTCCAGCCTTAGACAAGGAATCTGTGGACTGCTCCACTCTGTCTGCTCGTTGGGCAGTGGGGACGGCATTCATGTGGATATTTCTGCAGTCTAACCATTCACTGAAGACTGGTTGTCCACCTGTCCGGTGTGCATACCTGTACATTACCTATGAGGAAAGTTTGTCATTAACTTCCCAAAGGTGCGTGGTTTACTCTGAACGTTTCACTTTTTTTTTTACCCTTAAAAATGACTTAGAAATGTCTTAGTTTGGTGTTCACCAACCATCTACTAATAACAATCAAAGGCCACAGTGAGAGCTAGAACTGAACCTGAAACCCCAGTGGTCAATCGGAGGTCAGCTGAGACAAGAACAACCTTTCAGCAGGGCTGAGTCAGCCAGTACCGCCCCTCCCCCACCCCATCCCATCCTTTTTCATGTTGATCATCACACTTACCCGTCCCGTGGAGGACTTCTGGATGGGTTCTCCATTCTTCAGCCACTTCACTTTAGGCTTAGGGTTGCCGTCAGCTGGGCACTTCAACATCATCTTCTGTCCAGCTTTCTTTGAGAAGATAGAATTTTTCTTGGCCGGGTTAGAGTTTGGTTTCCAGGATGGCAGTTCGGGGTCATCTGACAACATAAGCATGCAGAAGAAAAGGTTTATTTACATGTACTTTTTCATTTGATTCCAATTTCACAATCCGTTATAAGAATATTTTCTCATTAACTTCCTACATGCACATGTATAATACGTGAAGAAATTTTGGATAAGTGGGCGTTAAATAATTTGTTGATTGGTTATTACCATATATGGTCCATATAGGACCATATCTGAAAAAAATACATCTGGTAATAAATTTCTTTTGATCCTTTTCTGAAGCATACACGTAGCATATTTCAGCATAGTTCCTCCATGAAATCACAAGTATATTCTTTTTGTGTACAATGCAATTAATAAGAGCAGCACAGGCCATTTAACACACAACAAAGTCTGTCACCTTTCCAGCAGCAACAGAAACTGAATAAACATCAAATTTTGGAGTTAGAAATTTCTTAACTCATGGCTTCCATGTGTTCACCTTTTTGTTTGATTGCTTGTTTATGGCTTAATGTCAAAGACAACATTCCTTTATTCACATAGTGATGACGTCTCCTAACTATGGGATGGTTTTAAAATGCATTCATATCCATGCTCATGTTTTTTTGCTTGTTTATGGCTTAACGTCAGAGACAACATTCCTTTATTCACATAGTGATGACGTCTCCTAACTATGGGATGGTTTTAAAATGCATTCATATCCATGCTCATGTTTGTTTGCTTGTTTATGGCTTAAGGTCACAGACAACATTCCTTTATTCACCCAGTGATGACATGTCCTAACTATGGGATGGTTTTAAAATGCATTCATATTCATGCACATGTACTGCTGCCTCACTGGAATGCCACACCAAAGACACCTGATTTAACACCCCACACAGCCACAGTGTATGTACCACCTACTCCCCAACTACATGTACATGTACGTGGGGCATGAAGCAAGATACACCAGAATTATTCCATTTCAAACTACCTATCAAGGTTCAATTACATCACAGTGGAAAAGAAGCGCTGCTAACCGGCATAAACACAATACTGTGTTTAAGTTACATGAAGATCCTACTCTTAAAGCCGACATGTACATGCTCATATCACATGTATATGTATATCTCACTCAGGTCTGCCATGGTGTAAGTTAAATATTCTTGAGTACGGCAAAAAACACCAACCAAATAAATAAATAAATCTTAAGCAGGCTAAACTATTCCTCACTCAGCTACCCAAATTTCCTTTCTCACGATATTACAGTGAATCAAACACATGAGGCATAATATACTGTACATGTGTGACATTAGAATGAAGTCAACGTAATATATATAGTACATGCAATATCCATAGGTAGAGTACAGGTATGCAACACTTTTGACATCTTTTGGTATCAAGGAACAAACGAAAGACTGATCTCTTCATCACCAATAGCCCACGCTAGTCTCTGCTTCCTGTAGGGGTGGGTAGAGGGGGCATACAGGGATGGATGACTCTCTCTCTGCCCCCATCCCACCCAGAAAACAGTAGTTTACCAGCTGCTACAGACAGCTCAACTCTGGCCTCTCATACAGAATCTGACATTCCAGGACATAGATTCCCAGTAGAGCAACCTAGAATCTGCCCCAGCCCTTCTAACATTATAGCCAGATTCATAGCTAGGTTGGGCTCTTCATGGGGAGGTTGGAGCACTAGGCAAAGCAACTGCAGCCAGCCTGTCTAACCTCTGGGAGTCTGGGCCTGGTAAGGGGCTAATAATGTTTAATACCACTTTCACAAAACAGATAAAACAGATAATAAGACGAGACATCACAGGCCTGAGATGGAAAGCTTAATTCTGTCAGCAAGGCACAATTATGCTGTCAGCCTAGAGGAGGGTCAGGGGCTCGCCTCTGGGCCAGTGTACCCCAGCCCAGCATCCCCCAGGGGACCGTGAGTTATGACAGCGGGTGACAGCCAAGGGCTGGTCTTCAGGGGGTGCTGCAATAAGAGCTGGTACTGTAATGCCAATGTGGTGCACTTACAGTAATACATCATCTCAGGGGGTAAAGCTGCACCGGCTTTTGACTGCCATCCATATACTTACTTTGATAAGCCAGATAACACAGGTCAGCAGTTGAATGTTTTACACTGCTTCTGGTCTTCAAAGATAAAGCCTCTGTTTGGCAAAATCTGAATCTTTCACAAGCATGTACATGTATATATGTGCCTAACTCACTGTAAGTTCTATCAGAGCACTCAAGAAGGTACAATTTACACACCCAGAGTTTCATTTATTCATGCTCAAACGTATGCACTTGCATGTACATGTAACATCACCAAAGAATCCAAAACAGTTTAGTACTACAGTCATTTGGCTCTCACATTTCATGAGTTCTAAGTCCAGGACTTTCTTCATGAGCTTAGTCTCCTTCTCAACCATTTTAACGATTACAAACTGTTGTAGCTGAAGTTCCCTCAAGCATCTAAAGATGCTTGCAAACAGGAGTTCCATTGTGTAATTATTTATATAGGGCAGATACAATTAAATCCCAATGTGGTTAAGTCAGTGTGGCAAAGTACATGTAGTTCTGCACTGAGCACTTGTTTATTCAAACATATTCTGAAGGCATTAATCTGCGTTGACTGATAAAATTATACTTCTTGCGAAGCTCTGAAACTGGCCAATCCAGCCAATGTAGTTTTGTCTCCAAAATCAAATTAAAAGTGCACATAAATTGCACTAAAAGTTGCTCTTTCACATGCGAAAGGGTTGCGGAATTAAGGCACCATTCTACCTTCTTTCGACATCCAAACCATCAAAATTCTAAGTGATTCTACAGGTTTATGTGAATTCATAAATGCATATACACATTCTCAACTCTAGAGCTGCATGTTTTTAATGCCAAATAGCACTAATGTATGTGCCATTCATAAAAAACTCACAAAGCCATGCATATTTAACATATCTGGTCACCACTGGATGAAAATTAAAGCAAGCTGTACATGTAGGATGTGTTTAGAGTGGAGATGTGTTTAGAGGGGAGATGGAGTATATTACATCAAGGACAACAAGCACTGTCCCTTTAAGTTTCATACTCTGCAGCTCAGCTCTCAGAGGCTCAGTTCTGTCCATAAGCCTCTTCAGACAGAGGGGAACATTAGCTCTCTTTTGCCAGTCTTGTCTTACAAGCTGTGAGATTTCTGACAGCATCCACTTGTATAAATAAAACGTGATGGAAGAGTTGGTAACACTGGAAATAAGGGCAAAACATATATTTTTTTGTTTTCTCTCATTTCAGTCTTTCTTTTTTTTTATTTGGTTCCCAGATTTTTGATGTCTACACTTACCTCTCTTTTTACCCTTTCGAGACCCCCGCCTGGCAGTTGCTATGGAAACAAGAACTGAAGTAAGAACAAGGGTTAGAAATATAGAGCCGACCTGTAACTTCATGATGAAGGTGTAGAGGTTAGAGGTCAAAGGTGAGAGGTCACAGAGAAAGCAGTTATCACAACCCTAGCCAACACATCAGTGTCTCTTTGGCAATCACTTCCAACAAAGGAAAAGAGGGGAGAAGAAACAGCCTCCGTTTGTGAGGTTTCTTTGTTTTGGTTTCTTTTCTGTACAGACAGACACCAACAAAACTTATTCCAGTAGTCTCTTCTGAAAGATACTATCCTGTCTTCGGAGATCAAAGCTGTGAGGATATTCACTCCACCCTCAATCCAAAAAGTGAAGGTATCCAGAAAATCTTAATGCTTTCCTCCACAGGTCAAGGTTTGGTCTACAGGTCTGTGATATCCCTCCAGAGATCATTTGTATTAAACGCAGTAGATCCAGTCCCTTCAACTTTCACCGACAATTCAGTCATCAGGACCCTGAAAAATACAGCAAAACTAATTCATTGATCAATAAACCCAGGCTTAACCCTACTTTTCTAAATACACACAGTATTTAAATCCATCATGTTAAGCTGTTAAGTGATCTGTACCAGCTTTGTGGTCAAGCAGGTCAGAAAGCCTACAACAAGTAGAAAATGACAGATGCGTATGACACAGACCTTATAAGTATAAACTCCAAAAGATCAATAGGTGCCATAATATATTTTATCAACGTCCAGCATTAACTGTCAGCTTGCGCTAGGACCAAGCTGGCGACACTACCACGTACATGTATAACTCTCTTACTTCTACAATAATGATAGAGAAATTTGCAAATACAGAAAGTATAGTACACAGGACTATTACAAGCAATCTCAGAGTAATAAATTACAGGTACTGAGTGGACATAAATGTACATATATAGGAGCAGTGTTGTCTGTAGCAATTAAAGCCAGGCTGACTTTTGCATTCCTTATTTTATCACACCATGACACCTTATGTAACTTGTGCATGTACATGTGTATTTTGCCAATTGGCAATGTGTGTTTACCTCTGCAAAACATGATAAATGACATGTACAGCCACACACTCGCTCAATTAAAACTCCAGGAGAAAAAAAGCTCATCACACATCCAGTGCATCCCAACACATACACACATGGCTAAATCTAATTCCAAAAAATCTCCTGAAGGAGGCAATAAAAGGGTGCAGAGATTGAATCCAGTCACACAAGGCCAGCAGTTCATGTAGGGGAACAACTGTTTCAAGATGAATGGGAAAGAGAAATAAGCCATTTACCAGGATAGTCAATGAAGGCTGGAATAAAGCTGGACAGAAATGAGCTCCTTGGCGCACACCCTTGACAAGGCTATAAAGCCCTCAAGAGAAGGGAATGATCTGGAGTCAGTTGTAGACAAACTGTGGGGCCCTTGTGGAGTCAGAGGCAGAGATACATGTGTGTGTGGTGGATTTGGGGTGGGGGGTGAAGTGGACTCTCCCAGACCCTCCACCAGCAGACTGCCTGGAATGAGAGAGATTCCCAGTCAAACAATCTGGGTTGACTCAGATCTGTCATCTAACATTAACAGCTGTGGGCTGCTGGCCCCACTGTCTAGCCTCCTCCTTCAGCCTCAGCAAACACTCTGGTGCTGGCTGTCCAAGATGGCTGTGGCATGCCTAATTGACCAGGACTAATAAGATACAAGATGACACCCCAAAAAGGGTGAGGGGAGGGGAGGAGAAGATGGATTAGGCAAAGAGCCATTAACAAACCTCAATGTAAACACTATGGGTGCTAATGAATTGATACAGAAATAGGAGAGTTCCTGTAGATTTAGAGTTAATAGATACAAATTTTGATGATCTGACCTCATTTACAAAGGATGTATACCACAAAACTGAATCAACCTTAACATGACAATATATACAATTTGACCACCCTGTTAACCACCCATCGAAATGCATGTACATTTCTTACTTAATAGGGGTTAATTTTAATTCAGCATGTAGTTCATAAGCTTTTCTTCATCTCTCTTCCAACAAAAACTCATCAATACTTTTTACTGACATGCTGCACCCAAAGTTATTCATTAAAAAACTTTATTATTTATTATATATACATCGGTGAAATCCCAGGATTTCCTCAATACATAAAAGTGATACTTACATTAGTTAGAAGTCACTTTTCAGTTTTGTTATCACATTTTGATATTACACAATTAAACACTGTGACATTGAAAATGAAACACTTTATTTTTGTGACGTTCCAATCTGAGCTCACTCTGATGAAGTGTGAGTATAAGTTCAGCCAATTGATATATTTCTGTGCCACACAAGAAGACTAGAGATCATACCAGACGTCATATATACATCATCAACCCATAGACAGGTCTTTGAAGGCCAACAGCTAAACACATTGCTTAAAAACTTCCCTGTACACACAAAATGATTATATTGTTGAAGCATAAATAATACACTGAATATTGCACAGTGAAAGGTTCAATACCATAAACACTGTTCTTGTGAAAGGTGGAAATGATAACCACGTCTCCAGGGCCATATCTAGAAAAAACACTGTAGGTTCTGATCCCAAACTTCATAAATGGCAGTGTGACTAAGCATTAATGAATTTGATAAAACTCCCAACATTGCTTTTCTCAGGGTATTCAAGTATGTGAATGACAGATATTTGTATACCTAAACTTTTTATTGGTATACCAATCACAGTGAAATGTGTGAATGATGTGTTCTTGTAAATCTGATTTGGAAGATCTCATTAGTTTAGTTACAGTGTGATATATAGAGGATATTGCACAGTGAAGGTTCAATACCATAAATACACATTTGTGTTCAATTTACTCATTAGTTTTAAAACAGCTTGAACAGTTTTCGCGCCTAACAGTTTGGGAGCTCAAATGTTTTCCGAAACTAAAATGGCTCTAGATATGTCTCTGATCTCTCTGACAATATTTATGGGGGGGCTTCCGTGGCTCAGTCGGTTAGCGCGCTAACGCAGCCTCCCACCAATACGGTCACTGCGAGTTCCGAGTTTAAGCCCAGCTCATGCTGGCTTCCTCTCCGACCGTACGTGGGAATGTCTGCCAGCAACCTGCAGATGGTCGTGGGTTTCCCCCGGGCTCTGCCCGGTTTCCTCCCACCATAATGCTGGCTGCCATCGTATGAGTCAAATATTCTCGAGTATGGCGTAAAACAGCTATCAAATAAATAAATAAATAAATAAACAATATTCAACCTTCACTGTGCAATATCCTCTATATATCGCATTGTAACTTAAATAATGAGATCTTCAAAATCAGATTTACAGGAGCACATCATTCACACATTTTACTGTGACTGAGCTTACTTGCTGGGGATTTGAACCTGCAATTCTGGATATATAAGCCCATGCTCCAGCTCTATATCCCAACCTGTAACATTCAACCCCAGTTTTAAAAGTTATGTCCTCAGGGCTTCCCAGGAATGGTGAGGCAAACATACACAAAAGCATGTAAGTCCACCACTGAAGCATCACTGTCTGCTACATGTATGTGAGCTACCACAGTAACCAAACCTGAAGCCCCAAGTGTGACCTGGCTTACTAGCTAGGGTTTTGAACCAGTGATCTGTGGATTTTTAGTCCCTTATACCACTGGACCACAAAAGGGGCATTCCCTCCGGCCCAGAGGTAGATAAGGCCTATATTGTACCCTCTTACACTGCTGTATAAAGCTTACAGGTAGTTTTTCGCTGGTGATACATTTTGCTTCACTCTGATTGATTCATCTAGCTTTATTATTGGTCCAGGTTTTTTTTCTTTGTAATAAATTTCACAGGTCAAACCTTAGGTGAAATACACTATGTAAAATGGCAAAACTGACGAAAAATATACAAGTATTTATAAACTGGCATTAGGTTGTTTACTCAAGGTACAAGTACCACGGGTCCCTGCAACAACATGTAGTTATCTCCATTTAAAGAATGATTTTACTCTGATTTATTTGACAGGAGCATGCCATCCTTCAGAATTTGCCTTTACCCTAGGGCAGGCAGGTTTTGTGGAGTAACCAACTACCCTTCTCCAGCTAAAAGAGCACTTCCTGATTCGACATCTCTGTCTATAGCCTACAGGCTTTAGTGCACCGAACCAACAAGGGCCCATGTAAGTACATGTAAGAGGTCCAGCTGCATGTGCATGTACCTGTACCAGTGTGAGGCACATCAAGGTAAAACTAAAATTTAACACCTGCTGTAAGTGTTAAAGGTCCAGATACTGTACATGCTGTTGTAGCTGTGTGAGGCATACAGCATGTGTAATCAAGGGCAAACATCAGGGTCTCATGGCAAAGGTCTCTCCATGTGGTTTTTGGTTGAGTTCCAGTATAAAGGCACACGTAAGAGGGTCACCTGTGTGAGGCACATCAAGGTGAAACAAAAAGTTATGGCCTCTTCTACATGTAAAAAGACTGGATACATGTAGATGTACCTGCACCTGTGTGATGTACATGTGTCAAGGGCAAACATCAGGGCCTCCTGGCAAAGGTCTAGGCTCTGGTTACCCCAATGTTGAAGGGTTTACAGGTCCTGATCACAAACACATGGCGAGCTGGGGCCAGAGAGAATGGAGGACAGCTGTATATGTACATCCATGTAGCCCTCGAGTGCATACACCTTGTCTCTCCTTCAGCTGGTCTGTCCAGGGAGAGATTGCAAGGTCCCTGAGAGTTCACAACCAGCTTCATACCAACATGACCCCCAACAGGGATTAGTACTTCATCCATGAAATCTGTATGAAATACATGCAGTTGGTTGCTTAATGTATTTGCCCATATAAGCCAATGGCACCTGATAGAAGGAATCTCTTGTGATTTAGTTAATCACAACTTGGCAAGCAAATTTATCTTAGTTTACCTAGTTTTAAGACAGCATTCAAAAATACTCACAGACCTGAGAAAATCACAACCCTTAACCAGATACATGACAAACTTAAAAGTAAAGCTGAACTTGTGACAATTGGATTCATGCATGGGGCAAGTATAAGTAGCAATCACCTGTGAGGAAAGCAATGTTTAAGCCCCCCCCCCTCCCAAACTTACACATCAAAGGCTTGTTCATTCAGCATTTACATGAACATGCTTCCAAATTTACGTGACTTTTATTACACATATTTACATGTAAAAACATTACTGCTTTTTTTTGTCAGCAGCAAACCCGGGGGAAACCCATGACCATTTGCAGGTTGCTAGCAGACTTTCCCACGTATGGCCAGAGAGGAAGCCAGCATGAGCTAGGCTTGAACTCACAGCGACCGCATTGGTGGGAGGCTTTGGGTCATTGTGCTGCAACAGCGCGCTAACTGACTGAGCCACAGTAATTTAGATGTGGGTAGCTTAGAGCAAGTGTCCACCATCCATCACATCTGTGCACCTTAAGACTGTGATTAAAGTTTATCATGTATGTATTGTTACCAAAAATCTCACCATAAGAAACGCCAACAATATCCTTTGTACAGCTTCTCATGAATGCTTATGTGGTGTCCAATGTCAGGTTATCCAAGACTGGCTGCAAAGAAGATCCAATCTTGCCAAATCTCCAATAAAGCATATACTCAGAGCAGTAATGCAGAGCTAGTAACTCCTGGCAGAGTTAAGAGAATCAGTCACCAAGCCATCCAGAGAGATCCAAAGCCGACCAGGATATAAAGTTGCAGTCAAACTTTCTGGTACAAGTACATGTACTGGGACAGCAATCCAAGAAAACATTCCTTGCTTCTAACTACATGTAGAACAGAACATGGGGAGTATGGTTTTAAACAGTACAAGGCAGGAACGATAATGTCTGCAAAGAACAGAATGGTAAAAGGTCATTGAAAAGCTGAAGTCTCAAAGGAGTCCTCCAGAATTGCTGTCCAGATGGTAGTGGTGAAGCTTTCCTACATGTAAACACAGCAGAGAGCAGCAGCAGTTGAGAGAGACAAGAGGGGGTAGACTTCTAGACATGTACCCCTGCTAGTACACGCATACACACCCCTGCCCTAACGCTATAAGACTGAGGGAGCACCCTGGAGAAAGTTAAGTTACTCCACTGATACCTTTAGCACTGACCTAGGCTTCACTCAAGCACACTGCCCATTAAACCTGCCAGCTACATGCACAGTTCCCCGAGTCCAATTCCATAAGCAGCACTAACCAGGAACTAAATTCACTTGGGCTGAAGGGGCTGCAGCCTGAATGAGGCTTTACTCAGGGAGTAGTAGGGGATCAGATGAGGAAGGCCATGTGGATATGATAGCAGGAAGATGCATCAACCAGAGCTCTACCACCACAGCCTATACAACGAGGGGTGCAAGGCAGGACCATGTGCCTAAGTACTCCAAATGACTGCTATCTGTACTGCAATACACAGTTCCCAGTAGTGATGGGGACAGGCTGCATACATGAAAAAGTCTTCAAATCTTTGCTCCTACAGAGAAATGGAAATAATAGGCGGTTCACAAAACGTACTACTTTTGACTGATGAAAACAGACAACCACATCGATGTATGTAATTGATAGCCAGTGGGGCAAAAAAAAAAAAACCCCGAAAAAACCTGCAGATTTATTATAAGCCCAGCAATTGCCTGAGTCTGAAATTCGAACTGGTACAAATTGGCCCAGCCAGTAAATCAAATCTACAGATAAAGAAGCTTCATTAGGCATGGAGCTCATCTTTATCTGTCAACTTGCACCTCAGGCAAACTGAACTAGCTGTCCCACAAACCATAATCAGCCCGCAAAACTCATCAATGGAAGTTACCCTAATATAGCAGTTACGCAGGAAGATGCAGCAAATTTATGATCCACACTCGGCAGAGCCATAATCCACAGGGATCTCCATTTGTCACAGCAATCATGCCATAAGACTTACTGACGTACACGTACAGTAAATCAGTTGTAATTTCATGGAATTTTTCACCAACTAATCACCCCAAAGTACAAAGTTGGTGCAAAATAACACAAGATCATGTGAACCACAAAACTTCACAGGATTTTTCATCAACTAAATCACCTTTCTCTAATATAGTTGGGGCCTCCATGGCTCAGTCAGTTAGATCACTAACCCAGTGCAATGACCGCAGCCCCCCCACCAATGCGGGCACTGTGAGTTCAAGTCCAGCTCATGCTGGCTTCCTCTTCGGCCGTACGTGAGAAGGTCTGCCAGCAACCTGCGGATGGTCGTGGGTTTCCCCCCGGGCTCTGACCGGTTTCCTCCCACAATAGTGCTGGTTGCCGTGGTATAAGAGAAATATTTTTGAGTACGGCGTAAAACATCAATCAAATAAATAAAATAAATAAATAATATAGTTCGAAAAACAGCATAATTACTTGAGAAAATCGTAGCAGATTTTGCTACATTATATATACTGTTCAAACATGTAGCCTGCTGTATACATGTATTTGTTTGCAACCTTTTTTCGGCCAAGTAAATAAGATCATAAAATCTTCATGTTCTCAAGAGTGTTGCTAATTCTGAATTGCTCTAGTGGTCTAAGAAAGATGTATTGGGTCAGTTTTAGAAAGTGGTAACACATACATCTATACTACAATAAAATGTAAGTTTCAACAAGAGCAATACTTATGACCTTCACTGTCTATACGATGAAAATGTGCATCACCTAAACTTTATTACGTAAAAATGACCTTTCAGAAACAAAATAAAGGTGTTAAAATCATATTTTTGATGCCAAGACTTAATTTTTTCTGATAAGAAATTAATCAAACTTCATGAAAAAACTCTTTCAGTTGCCTTATGATGTGGATGAATCAATCATAACCCAGCAAAATGTGTTACTTCAAAAATGCTAAATTTTACATGAAATACAGTACTTCTGAAAGTTTATCAGTACATGCACATGTATATATCTTCTTTCACCATTTTCTTTACAACAACACCTTGAGACATATTGTTTATGTACAAACTTGTAAATCATTAAAACCAAACCGAAACATATTGCTGAGCACTCAATTTGTGGTGCAGACATACTGTAGTAGTACAGACACCTCTCTAGTGCTGAGAGTTCAGAGCACAGCTTGCTATGGTCAAATATACAATCCACCCAATGGTTAAAAAACACAAGCATTCTGATCTCCTTTTAGAATCGGGAATTCACAATATGACTTGTATCAAAGGGCCTTTGAGTTGGTTATACATGTACATGTAGCTGCCTAGGCCTTTCTCTACCATTCTGGTGTGTGGGTGTCTACTATAATGTACTTGGCTGTTCACGATCATCTATCAGTGTCGTGTTTGTGGAAGATGGTTTAGTAATCAAGTTTTATACTGGGTGATGAAGACAAAAACCTTTCATTTTTATTCTCATTGCTTTCCTTATCTGGGATCAAATGAACCCAATATTTGGTCAGGGAGCTTAATTTGGGGGCTTAGATGTACATTGATTGATAACTTCATTTGACAGTACAAGACTGCCTCTGACAAACACATACCTATGTGTACAGAACTCCAGAATCTTCAGTTACGATTTCTCCTGAAAGTCTGGTTGGCATAGAAGTAATTCACAGCTCTATGTATAACATATACCAAAATTTACATTTCTGATCGCCACTTACACTTGCCCATATTGGCTTGGTTTCACAGTATATATACACGTGTACATATGTAAGGCCTTCTATCTGTTAGTTTCTGACAATTCTAATCTGTTCATGGGGGCAAGCTTAGTGAAATCCTGAATGTCACATTTTTCTAACAGTCAATATATAACTTCAAACTTTGCACATCCCATGGTGACCATTGTATTTACTTGCTTTTCCACATGTCAAATTGTGCAGAAAGGTCTAAACCTTGATAGTGTCCGCTATGAACAGCTACTCTGTTTGCATTTTATAACATTTCTTTTTTCACAGTAACAATCCCACCTTTGAAGTTTTGGATCAGAGCCTTCAATATTTTTACTAGATATAGCCCTGTCTCACCCTTACTACTGGTTGAGGTCATACAGGGCAAACAGTACGCCCACTGCCTCAGTTTATAACTTTTCCTGCTGCCCATTTTCCTCTTGCCATTTACAATCTTGCTTTGTTTGGTTTTGTTTATCAGCCCAGATGTCAGAAGAGAATCCTCCCTTTATTGACAGAGGTTCTCCTCCACAGTTTATGTATCACTGTAGGACCATTATTTGTTTTAATATGTAGGGAAGGGTTGACTGCAACCCAGGCTGCTCCATCCACCATCTGGGCAGGAGTCAGCGTGTTTACTGGTGTTGTCTGTTGTAGGAGGGATCATGACACTCCAGGCACACTGGCTCTTGCACCCTACACAATGTATCCACTGTACATTTCCACTGATTTTCTTTTAATCTACAAGGACAAGATTCAAAAAGTGATTTCTGGCTTAAGTGCAAAATTACAATCCAAAATAAATACTTAAACAAAATCAAAAGTATCAAATCAATAAAATTTTGACCACTGATTCTATATGCTGTGGTAATGAGCATTAAAGTCTTGGATTTTAGCCCCAAGTGGGTTTGTGACACAGGCCACAGGATGCCTGGATTCCCCTGCTCATTGGACGAAAAATTTAAATTTCTATATTTTTATCACTGATATAAAGGCTAAATACAAGAATTTGTTGCACTGCAGAAAAAGTGGTAATTTACAGGGTTACTGTAGACTACCCTTTTGGTATTACATTTTCACACCAAGGTGCCATGGCAGCAAAAAGAAACATTTTCACACCACACTTAAAGAAATCTTTGTGAAATTTGATATTTCCCATCAGACAAAAATATTACAAGCACTTGTTTCTTTCACAATGGGAATGCTATATCAAATCATAACTTTAGTATAAAACATAAGGACATGTAGCCCATCAAATCCCAAATAAAAACTAATACTGAAGGCAGATAAGGCATCTCTGGCTGTGTGTACCTTCAAATCAGCAGGTACACCTCTGAGGGGTAGCTTTTGTGTTCTTGTTAACTAGGGAGGGTTTCAAATTTATCTCACTTCCACATGATACATTTACACACAGAATCTCTCTGTATGCGCATTCCCTTCATGAGTGAATCTGCAGAGAATGTGCATTGTTAGGAAGTCAATCTGTCAGTCTGCCTACCTTATTGATGAAATATTACTGCAATAGCTGAGCCATGCCGGGTACTTATGCCAATTTGTTAACCATGATTTACAGTCAAGGAAGTTCAACTGCCAGGTCAGTCCCAGGTAAGGCCTGCTATCTGCACCCAGTCCAGCCCATCAACCTATGAACATGGGGCAAACTATTCTACAAATAGGCATGTAGCTGTCCGCCTGATGGGCTGCAGGTGGCAGGGTTTTGATAGCTATTGATGGATTGAGACTGATACACTAGTGTAATTGGTCAGTCAAAATACCACATCCACTGACCCATTCAGCCTTAAGCTCATATCCAGACAAATCCACTTACCTGTATATGTACATGTATTTGGTTCTACTTAACAACAAGAGGGTAACGTTGTCACTGATGTGTCACATTTCGTGCAAATCTTACATGTACATTCCTACACATCAGTACTGTAAACAGATGGTCAATCTTCCACGAACTAATAGTACATTTCAAATGTTTTCATTTATTGATGGTGTGTAGCCGTGAACCAAATCACAGAGCCTATTTTCTGGCAAAATTATACTACTGCCAGTCTGAAAAAAACACTGGTAATCTGACACAGATTTGCCAGGTTTTTAGCCCTTCCATCACTACCTGTCATCAGATTTGAAACTCAGATCTGCACTGTGTATAAACCAATTGCAAACATTCAGCAGATGTCTCATACATATATTTATTTATTTATTTGATTGGTGTTTTACGCCGTACTCAAGAATATTTCACTTATACGATGGCGGCCAGCATTATGGTGGGAGGAGAAAACCGGGCAGAGCCCGGGGGAAACCCACGTCCATCCACAGGTTGCTGGCAGACCTTCCCACGTACGGCCGGAGAGGAAGCCAGCATGAGCTGGGCTTGAACTCACAGCGATTGCATTGGAGGGAGGCTTGGGGCCATTGTGCTGCGATAGCGCGCTAACCGACTGAGCCACGGAGGCCCCTTCATATATATGTATATATATATATGCACTCAACTGGAAATAGCCTGCTTTTCTGGCGAGAAGATCAAAGCTGTCACATTACAACATCCATTAAAGCCTCAAACATGTACTTTAACAATTAATCAGTCTTACTTAAAAATTGTATGTATTCACAGTACACTGACATGTGTGCACATTAATTAATTTGTGAGTGTCTATTAGCCTCCTGTACGTGGGAATGTCCGCCAGCAACCTGCGAAGGGTCGTGGGTTTAACCCTTGCGCTGCCCGGTTTCCCATATGTCTGCTGCCATATATGTGAAATATTCTTAAGTACGGCGTAAAACACCAATCACATAAATACATGGAAATGATTAAATCTAATAGCCTCACAGATAAATTTTAACCAAAATAAACCAAAATTCCTTACCCCCACCTGTAAGAAAATTGGTTCGTTCCACTAATCTGTGTCACCAGGTTACAAGCTGCCCCAGTTCAGATCCTGGGACCAATCTGCCTAAATATCAGTGAAATAAACTCTCATATCCCTGGGTGCCAATGAGCCATTTAAAACAAAGAACCCCTGACAACCTTGGACCTGTGACCCCTTTGACCCGGAAACCACAGGTCCCTAGGCAGCCTACTGTTACCTCTTACCATTAAGATGTCTGGCTAAATCAGACCTGACATACGCATTTATAGAGTCTCTCCTTACCACCGAAGGCAGGATTCTGATTTCTCAAACAGCAGGCATAGAAAGGGCAAGTTCTACAGGCACATCTAACTTCAACCTTTTAGTACATGATGCCCTAATCTAAGTATTGCACGGCAGGTATATGTATCCTCTTTTGATCCCAGAGGGAATCCTGGTACTGGACTCAAAATTAACCTAATGCATATGCACATTAGATGGCACCACAGACTTGGGATATGCTTTCACAGTTTACTTATCCAACAAATTTGATATCCATTAAGTGTAAGTGAAAAATTCTTCAGTTCCAATTAGATACAATTCATAAATCTTAAAGCAGATCGAAAATTCCCCCGTACCAATTACATGTAGTTTATACACATTTATGACAGGACTTAACTTTCAACAGGAATCTGATTCTTGTTAAGACTCTTGTAAACCAAACTATGGGAGTCTGCTTAGATTCCAATTAAAAAAGCAGCTTCAAACATCTTTTGTATGAAAATGAAAAGCTCAAAATCCCTTAAAGCCTTCATGTGGAGCAACTATTTTGTGGTACTACGTGCAGACTTAGCCTGGCTTCTGAAGAATTCCCACAAAGTGAATCCACAAGAATCCATTCTAATTCTGACCAAAAACCACGAAAAAAAGGCCTGCATGCAAAGCAAATATAAATGTTTCAGTACAGATTAGATGCAATTTTCACATCTTCATGATAGAGAAAATTCTTAAATACCAACAGAATTTGATTTTAAATAATCTGATTATGCAATGTATATGACGAGCTTTCAGCAATTATCTATAAAGACAGAGGGCATGTACAAAGAAAGAACACTTACAATTGAACTTTTCTATACTTGTACATGTACCTTCATAACCCTACACATACAATATGCTTCTTGGAGATTTTTTGTTAGGGCAAATAATTTTCTATTATTGACTGTTCAAATCAGTTTGAAAATTTCAAGCTGTGTTAGATGCTGGTTTATGTAGTGAATGAAAGAATTCTACTTTGCTGGACATAGCATGATTTGAGCTCTTACCACATACATTAATTGCAAGTCCAACACTATACAATCTCAGCTGACTTTAGGCAAAATCCTGTCAACCTGAGCAAGCCATAAAACAAAAACTGCTCGGCTCATGTTAATACCTTGGGTCTGTTTCAGTTTTTTTCTCTCCTTGGACATACCCAGATTCCCACTCAGCATGCTCTTCTTGGTACAAGCCTGGCATTTGAAATTTTTTTTCTTGGCAAAGAAATAAAGTTACTGAATGTTGAAAAGTGCTAATGCTAAAGATACTTAAATATCTCTCATTTTTGGACGCTGTCATTTAGCTTTCTCACAGGAACATATCTCTGTACAGGGTAACATTTCCAAGCATGTTAAGAAACATATCTTTAAGGCAGCACTTGACTTCTTAGCTTTGGAATTCACACGACAATTCATGAATCCAGGTCACATGAGCATAGGCCCCCAAAAAATGTCACATTTCATTTTTAATTTGTTTTTATTTTTCGGGCTGATGTTTATCTAGTGCTGGGTTCACATATGGGTTGCTAAGGTATCTAATGTCTGAGTAAAACGCTAACTTGCCCCCCTCCTTCCCCAAATCCTCTTATTTTCTCACCCCCTCCCTCCTCATCCATCAGCCTTGTCAGACTAGTGCTGTGAACCAGCATGGCTTCATCTTCCCTGATCCCTAAGATTTCATCCTGGAGCTTGTATTATTGGACTTATTCAGGAAGCATTCTAAAAACAGATAAACGCTTCATATGTAAGCTGAGAAAGCCTGAATGGTTGCTTCACTGCTGCTTAACAAACACTTACGTACACATGTATCTTGCCATTTTAACATTATCTTCCTCCATGAAGTAAACATGGTAATCTAAGCTGCCATGTCTAAATAGAACTTGCTCTGTCTGATGATTACTCCATTTCATTAACTTCAGTTTCCAAATGTTTTTCGTTAAGGCCATGTACATTTTTGGAAGCATGTGCATACATGTAGATAACAAGCCACCTAAATGTTTTCCCAACTGGTGTTTTCCCAAATGAAACTTTCCCCACTTAGCGCGTAAGCACAGCCTTGAGTAAAGCATTACACAATAAATAACAATAATAAATAAAACAATAAATTAAGTAAATAAATACTTATTTATATACATGTAGTTACACTGTTCACAGGCATGTGCATGTATATACATGGATGACTCAATACCCCCACACCTTGCCAGGAGCCTGACATAAAACGGTGGTCACAGGAGCAGTCACTTCATTGAAGCATGAAACTACTTATCTGTGGCAAGTTACCTTCCACAAGACCTGGTAAGACCCCTCCACTAGCTAGGTCCTCCCCAAATACATGTATCACTAAGTGCTACAATGAGTGTGGCAAATATGCTTTTTAATTTGGTCACAAAAATTACATGTACTGTACATGTGAGGTACTATTCCTATAAGATTTTCCATTTTCTCTTGAATATGTAAGCTTTGTATATAAACATTGAATCTGTGTTGGGTAACATGCATACTTGTAGTTCTATAGCCAACACCCTGATACTGGCTTTATAAGTACAAGGGACAATACTTTAATAGTCTTTATCGAGCTTCCTTTCAAGAAATCCATCAACTTCAACTATATCTTGTTTATATATGAATATGATAAGACACAAGCAAAAGATTACATCAAAAGCTATTTCATATTATGTTTACAAAGGCTTTCTGGCGTGACTCAACCTTCACTGGTATTTGGGACTGATTTCAAATTCCATAGAGAAGTATGGACAGGTCAAAACAAACATAATTCAATCATGGCTCCGTAAAACCACTTATTGTATCAAATTACGTTAGTTCTTACATTTACAATATACATCTACACACAAATCCCAAACCTCTAATAGTAAAATGCTGCAGGTCACCAAGTTTCGCATATAAAGGTTTTCGGAAGCACATAAAGACCATTAAATGAAACTGATCTTACATTAAATGATGTAAAACACTTACGAAATTAATCGAACTCCACCAAAACAAACCTTTTAAGAGACTCTACATGTATACATGTAAGGATAATGAATCGATCAGAGGCGAGCAAATTGTGTCATCTGAAAAAAAGCTGAACTTAGGTAACTTAGTTCATACAGTACTTCTGCCTAATGCCATCTAGAGTATTCCCCAGGCTTTTAAATTCAGTGTATGGAAGGACAGAATGTTCAGTAAGATCACAAAGTGAAATGTATATAGATATACAATACTGTCCTTCTATCCTGGCGTGCTTGACCATGCCACAAAGCAGACAAGGGCAGTTAATAAGGGGTTTGGAGAATGTGGGGCTTGAGTGGACGCAGCTGTACAAACACCAACACTCTGGCTGACCAATGCCTCACTGTACCCTCTAAGTGGACATGCCTTTCTAAGGCTCCTACAGGAGAGAAGTCAAAACACTTAGGCTACAGGCAGGCAAGCAGAAAGGAAACTGATTGGCTCAGTGGAGACAGAGGATCATGCAGTCTGAAGCTTCTAAATACTGGTGACACTCAAATGCAGAATCAACAATTCAGGTGGACTTGGCTAAAGCTTTGTTTTTTGCTGCAATCCAGTTGTGTGATCAAATCCCTGCCATGTGAACAGCCACTCCAGTTAATGGATAGATCCACCACTTTAACTGACCTACCACCCCTTCTCGTGAGATTACTTATCATTCCCTTCCCACTGAAAGCAACTGTGATGTCATGACATTACAGAAAGATTGAACATTTGTAACCAATGTGCAGGATATCCAGTTGACCTACTTGTAACAATACTCATTATGATTGGTCAAATTCACGATTGACAGCTCAGAAAGGGCCACTTTTCATTATGCTGGCCACTTCTGGCTGTATCATATCATTTCACTGGTGAGTAAAATATCAATCAATCAATCAATTCAGAGCTTGCTGGTTCAACTACAGGTGCAATTCTGGTGTGGACAGGAGCACTCTCGTTTTCTCTACCCCAAACCCAGGGCATAAGTACAAAGCTCAAATAAAAAGGCAAAAGTGAAATAAATATATAAATAAACACAGAAACCCTACTATTTTCTTTTACATGACACACATGTTCATGTACATGTATCTTCAATTGCATGTATTTGAAATGCAATTGCATGTATTTGAAAATTAGGTACAAACACTTTTATTAAATTTTAATCACATAAAATCACACTTTGTTGGTTTTCCGACTATTTGTTTAATTACGTTATCGTTATGCCAAATATTGACATATCATCATTCCAGCTACGGCTTGTTTCGACAACCCATAAACCTGACTGCCCTCTCAGGAAAAATTGGGCCAGTGGAGATTTTTTTCTTTTCCTTTTTTTAACTCTAACAAAATCCATAAGGATTTTAAAGAAATTAAAGTGAAAATAAAAAATACTTCAATCAATATATTCAGAAAAAAAAAACTTGGGGAGTAGGTGGGCCAATTTTTGGATGGTTGGTCAGGTAGTGCCCAATAAATATATTTTTTCGATGGCCATAAAAACCATGCACTTATCTGACAGAAGTCAGATTTACTTATGAAAATCATAGTGGCCTGAGTAACCCACCAGACTTGGTCCTATACCTGCCAAACCTCCTGAAATAGGTTAAGCCACAGTGGAACCTGGGACCAGAAAAACCAGCTTTGAGCCTGCCATGCCACTAACCAGGGAACCACAGTTCTGGAAACCAGCTGCACTGCCAACTTAGACACCCCACACAAATCCAGTTGAATGAGTCCATCACATCTGCAGTCTTTTGACTCAACTGAAATCACTGAATCGCTGAACAGGCTTTTCTGGGCCAATTTCTTTTCAGCACCTCAATTTAAACACATCAGGAAGCACAATACTATTTTGTCAACATGTATCAAAAACTCAATTTATTTCATGAAAACTCAATACAAAATCTGTGTATAGCTCAATTTTCTGATATTTCACATTGTGTTAGTGGCTAGAAAACCCCCTGCAGAACAAAAAACAGAACAAAACAGAAACAAAACATGCAATACATACACACATATATATGTATGTTAAATTTACAGTCCATCTGTCTAAAATTTGCACTATCTAAACGGTTAATCCACAACTGAAACATTGAGGTAAATCTGCAGGTGATACATGTACGTAGATACTGTACATGTAGGTACACCGCCATGCGGAAACACTGGCGTCTGTGCATCCACTTCATCAAGTACGTTGTGTACTTACAACACTCAATCCTATATTTCCTACACAAGGATAAGCCACTTAGCACCTTCCTGACTAGACAGCTCATAGCAGTATATCTCTCTTTATCAGTGCAGCACAGTACACGATTTTGTAGTTCAATATCATTGATTACTGGCTGTCGTCTGTCTCCATAAATTTCAAGCTTCCATGGGTGTTGTGAAAAAATCTCCAGTCTCAAACTGATGCACTTATGAATGGTCAAATCCTGAATGCCTTACACTGACCCGGATATGATAAATTGTAAACTTTGGCCAGTGTGTTTATAAGTTTTGGCTATATGTATACGCACATCTGTCACAGTATGCCTTCCATCCTCAGAAGTTTCCAGTCAGTCAGAAATCAGAAGTTAACTCTTCCTCTACGCATCAGTTGAGAGATTTAATGTAGCTGACCACAGCTGAGGTTGGCCTTAGTCTAACCCCCAAGGCTGGGAAAAGTGCCATCAGAGAAACTGAAAGTCACAAATCAAACTTTGCAGACAAGGAAGTAGAGGATTACACCAGCAGTACCATACTCTGACACCTCCAGGCCCTCTCAGGGTCAGACATCCATCAGGCCAGTCAAAAAAATAGGTTGTGTTGTGTATCTGTTCTCCCTACATGTACTCACCTAACAGGAATGAACTTTCCTGTACTATAGCAGTTCCCTGAGGGGAATGTTTATTTCAGCCACTGCGATGATGTTTTAAGGGCAATTTCACAACAAGATCCAGAGACTAAAAACCAAAAGGTTCTGATCCCAAACTTCAAAGGTGGCATTTTATAGACCTGTGCATAACTGAAACTTTACACCATGCAAATGAAACATATGCTCTCTGAGAGATTTTAGTATGGGAATGAAATAGACTTGCAAGGAAGGCAAACTTCACACTGGTAAAGGACCATATTTTTCTTTAAATGACCTGTTATTTTTAATCCAGCTTGATTAGTTAGGGCTCCAAACAGTTTGAACACGTATATGTATAGCATTCTCTCAAGCATTCAGCCCAAGATAATTCTGCTTTAACCATAATCATTATTTTAAATGGCCTTAAGAGACTCAGGAGTCAAACTGTAAGCTTAGCCCTTTCCAGCCTTCTTCATCCCCTCCAGGATCTGTTTTATTTCCCTGTTATTGAAATAAACAGCATTTCCTTTGACAAGTGAAGGCCTAAGCCAGGAGACTAAGCCTGATCTGGTTTCTGCCATAATAACCCAACCCAACACAGAAAGTAATCGGCTTGATGATTAAGTGCTTTCCACTTTATTTTATGATTTGCGGGCTGAGAGGAGACAAACCTCCCCAGGGACAGTCATTTCAACACTTAAAAATCCCCCCCCCCCACCCCGCTATTCCCCAGTTGCCTCCCACAGGTACATGCAGTTCACAGGACGTGAATAGTTCATAACTATAATACAGGAGATTATTCAAAGTCGTCCATTCTTGCTACTGCTTTACAGCTATTAAGATTTAAATCTTGCTAATTTCATGCCTTACTGCTACCAGTATTACAGTTCAAATCTCATGCATTTCATCTCACTACACTAGTATGTATGTACACTTGGGTTTCACATACTTAACAATATTTCACTGATATGATGACGAGAAGTCATTAGAATGTAAATATATTCTATGTTTTCTTCTGGCAGTGCCACCACTGGAACATCATGCCACAGACACCAGACATGACACCCCACCCAGTCACATTATACTGACACCGGGCCGACCAGTCCTGTTTCCTTGCTCTAACCTCTTAGTGCTGACACTATTACTAGTAATATTCCATGCTATTGGCCAATGTTGTCTGCTCTCTTGGAAACACATCTACCAATCAAGTTTCCTACTACTGGATAGTTTACAGGAATATCTGGCCAGTCAGCTTTACACTTGTATGGCTGTGACAGTGATAGTCATCTGCTTATGAGGACAGCTGTCTGTGGTCTGTCTACAGTACACACACCAGGGTGATTTGCCACTCTTAATACCAGCCAGCCTTTAACAAAACTGCAGATACCATCTTTGATTATCCTCCCCCCTCCCCCATCCACAGAGCAGTCAACTATGTATGCCTTGATAACAAGAACTGGGGCGTATAATCTGGTCTCTCTGTCCTAACTGAGGCCAGAAAAGTTTTAATGATGATGATGACTGGCAAACTCCAAATGTCATCCAAAACTCCAAATGCCAGCATCAGTCAAGAAACACAAGGACTGTCCACTGGAATCAATGCATGAATGGAAACACTGGGGGATATTAATGCCAGCAAGTCTGTCAGCATATCCCTGCCACAGTTGTTTAGATATTTATCACATGGGCCAGTCTTACTGAGTCACCCAGGCTAAGAAAAACAAGCCATCACAAGTACAAAGGTGTAGTTCTTGGAGAACAGTTGACTCTCAACTCAGAAATCTCACCTACATGTCCTTGCAAACAACTTTTTGAGAGTTAATGGACAATTTAAAAGGGATTCAATCCAACCAGTGTCCAAAATGTTGCCTGAGTCATTTACATGTAAATTTCCTCAGCCACCACTTACTTTGTACCTGACAAGATTGAATTTGCTTATTTGCAGGCTTATACATGTGTGGATGCATGACCCTACTGTGATGTGTTACTGTTATGTGACATGCAATTTTCCATCTTAGCACAGCAATTAATTTTTTTTTAAGGAAGTTATTATACGTACAAAAAATTAACAAGTGCAATGAATTGCCATGCGTCATTGTTAATGGGCTCTCATCAACGAGTGTTCAACACCTACTCTTACGTCTGGTTCCATTCTAGGCAAAAGCAATTCTAAAGTCACAAAAGGATATACATGCATGTTAAGCATTTGCATGGTTGACCTATTTGCAATAACGCTGATTACAATTGGTCATATGTGTGTTGTTGACAGTTCCCAAAACGGTCCACCCTAAGGCTGAATGTTTATAGAGTCTTGATTGCATCAAATTACGATCATGCATGCATAAGAAAAGTGAAAAAAAAAAACAAAAAAAACAGTCCTGTTCAAATACTGACTTACTGCATGCAAATCAGATTCATTAATACAAGATATATATGCAGGTAGGTCACCACAGTACCACTATACAAACTCTCTGGTATAGTCTCTTCAAAGAGCTACTTCAGTGTCAGAGCCGTGTGTTAAAAGCATGGGGAAATGATAAAGAAGACTAAAATTGCTCTACTAAATTGTAAAAAAAAAAAATGCAGTGCATTAAAGATCATAAAGTGTACATTTCAGAGGAGAATACAGAAACAACATTACTGATCATAAATCCTTTTTTAACGATAATGTTTAACAATCTTATAAACAGTTTTAACAATCTTACAGAGTCAGAATGAAATGGGTGTTATTTAGAAGTTAGTACAATACTAAACTTGCTACCAGACTAACACACAATGACTGACAGCTATTGATAGATGAAAACTGCATGGAATATTACGTACACACGTACAACTGGTATGATAATAAAGTGTAGCCTCACTATAAAGCGTTAGTCCGTGGACAGGTTCTGGACAGCGATGTAGGCTCCATTGTGCTATACCAAAATGACATGGAGGCCCCAATATGTGATTATGTTCAAAGTGAGGACTATGTCTTATGGATGCAAAAGGTGCTTTGCCAAAGGGTTTTTTCATTGCCAGCTTGTTATAAGGGTGTGTGATTTTTAGCACCTCAGGATTAATCCACAGTAAACGTGTCATTATTGTCTGAGCCCAAACATCTTGGCCTCCTCCAGCAGCGCTGGCCTGGTATCCCTTAATCATAGGCCAGTGCTGAACCACTGAACTCAGTTCTTGTTTAATCTGTCCAACAGTGAAATGTAGTTTGCCCACTTTATCTATATTTTCATAGAAAAAGCTACAACCTAGCTGTTTTCCATTTCGCCCAGGTCTGCTCATATCAGAAGCTCAGAAAACTTCCCTTGCTTCAAATTCAAAATGGCAGGCTCTACAGTTAACCCAATCACAATACCGTGTTACAGTTATTGAAAACAAAACAATGACTGCCGTTTTAATGTATGCTTAAAATCTGGTTGCATGAAAACCAATGTATTCTGCAATTTCAATGAATGAAAGAGGAAAGAAGCCACTCTGGAAGAGATGACTGACATGACTGAATTCATCTCAACTCAGAAATGTCAACTGGCTAATGTGGACCCCTGTGGTTTCACACCTTGCTTTATAACCATTTAGTAATCTGAAAAGCTGGAAGCATTCACTGAAACTGAACAAGTAATCCCTTCATAAGGTAGCCTGTGACAGTGAGTAAAGCTCAGACTTTTGTGCTCTGCACTGCCAATGAAGCCAGACTCACAGAAGTAAAATTGCAGGAACAAGCAACAACATTGTTAGGCATGTATTTGAAAAAGGATTTATACATGCACAAGGAAGTGAAACGTCTGCCATTATTCACAGAAAAAACCAGTTTTTGCTTGCCTGACATAAATAGCCAAGATCTTTAACCTTCAATACAGAATGACCCATAAACACCCTTGATCGGTTTGATGTTTTAGCTGTTGTTGTTTCAAATTTCAGCCTGCTGAGAGGAAAGTACGTCACATACTTTTGGGGGACATGATATGGGTCATGTTACATCTAATTTTGTGTCTTACAACGACGCTACATATTCCTCCCAATTTTCAAGAAACTAGATGCACCAAGCCTCCCACTGACATCATTGCCATTATGAGACAAGTTGTCATTGTTATACCATATTAAAGACTGAATGGCCATGGAATAGGCACAACATACATAAACTAGATGACTCACATCGGGATCACTCAATACCAACAGATGTAACCATAATAATGATGAAATACATGAACCATTGGACATGCTGTTTACTAGCAGCATGGGGCCTGGGTAAATCAGACATTTCAGGCCAATTAGTCTTTAATATATTGCGAACATGTACACTATCCTGACTTTTTTTCTGCTTTTTCGATTGAAGAATGTTCCCATGACAAACACCCGGGCATTACTATATACATGTCCATTAATAACACATGGTGTTAGGTTTGTTTGATAGGATTTTCTTCCATATCATTTTAATAATTTTATCAGTTTCCACTGGGACTGGAGCACTTGGCTCTTCAAGAATTCTTCACTTTCTGCCAGCATACGATCAAGTGGAGAGTAGGTTTCTGGTTAAGCTTTTCGAAAACCCAGGACCATGGAATATACAACCGGAGAGAAAGCCAGTCTGAGCTGAGGGTGAGAACTCACAGCAGCTACATTGGTGAAAGGCTCCTGAGTCATTGTGCTGAGCTAGCACGCTGATCTGTTGGCCACAGACCCCCCCCCCCCACACACCACCACCACCATCACTCTTTTATGTACAATTCTTAACATTGTTTTTTCCCCACAGAGCAAAATGAAAAAGGCTTGAAGTTGAGTCTAGCTGAAAGTAAGCAAAGGTCTAGCACAAGTGTACTTCCAAAACAGAGAGACACCCACATATACATGTAACATACTGTGGGTACCTGTACATGTACCCATGGCAATAACATGTATATCTGTAAGAGAATTTTTAATTAAATACTAATGTATTACAACAGAACTCCAGTTTACAGTTCACACCCAGTATGATGTCAGCTGCTGGGATATCACAAGTTCCAAGTGTATGAGGCTCTGCCTTGCGGCAAACTTTTACCATTCCACCTGGCATACGGCAGTCTAGAATCTGTGCAGCTCACATGCCTCCTCCACTGGGTGCTGCATCAGGGCTAGGCAAGGTGTAGTATGTCAGGCAAGAGCCCATGGAGGGGAAGGCAATCTGGGCTGCCAGGGGTGACTGTTACAGTTAGAGGCAATGATAGCAAAACCAGCTGTTCCATGCAATGCTTGAACTCCAAGCATTCTTCACAAGTACTGTTGTTTGAATCCCTAATCTCTGGAGCTCTTCTTCAATGGAGGCCCGGTACATTAACCAAACACACACAAGGAATTGCTTACATGCAATGCATGCAGTTTTATGCTACTTTTTATGTTTCTTCTTTTTTCTCGTAGAGAACGCGAACATATATTTTGAAACTTCTGAAAGGAGTAAAGTTCTATCTGGTAACACTAGAAAAAATCCCAAATTACCATAAATGAAAGATTTTAAAGAATTCTATTGTATATTGAACTAATGACCTTCCAAAAAAAAGTTTACCAGTTCCATTTAAACACATGTTAACTGTGGATTTTCGGTCAGGGTTTATCTTAGGTCACATTTAAGTCTGTATCTAAATATACATGTACCATTAAAAGGACATGAAAATGGAATTCCTAAAATGTGTTTACTTCCATATCTGTGATATGTTTTTCTATTTATGTATATGTAGTACAGCCAATTATCTAAGGGAAAATGGCAATCTGATTACCATGACAACTTCAAAAATCAACAAATGTGAGTCGCGACATTACATTTCAAATGTAATTAATTTTCAAGAAATTAATACTGTACATGTGAAAAAAAAAGGAATATGAGTTGTAGCCAGGGACACAAAGATCACAGTACCTAGCCTAAATTACATAGTAGATATCAGGGAAATGGTATCTCGTTGCCATGACAACTGCAGAAATTATCAATTGTAAGCCACAACAAATCTTCACCTGCGTTCATCTTTATACCCTAAAGATCAACACTCCAGTTGGAAAATAACTCAAGGTCAGATGTCCGTGAGGATACGGACGGACAGACGCACGCACAGACGGACATACATACAGGCACATAGATGGAGAGAGGAACAAGACGTCGTGGAAGGTTTATAAAAATGAATTCAGGATTTTTAATTCATGCAAATTATAGACTAGCCAATATTAGTACATGGATTGGAACGCTCACATAAGTCTGATTGTCAGTATGTTTCCGCATCGGAGCGCGCCATTTCTGTGTCTTCACGCGTCAGTTACTCGAATAGAGGGCACTCCTTATTCTCAAACAAGTTAAACAAAAACAGTTAACCAAATCAAAGATAACCAAAGAAATTTCAGTTACTTAACGAGGTTAAACTCACGCCAAATTTCTTCTAGCTGGTTATAAACGGCAACCCCTCAAATTGTCTTCCGTTTTTCTCTGCGAAGAAGCTCGTAAAGACGTCGTTTTTCCCCGGTCGAAGAGAAAGACGGGAAAATCTCAGACTGCTTCTGCCAACATGGCGAGATAAACAGCGCGTGCTGGCGTTCGAGTTTCCCGGCGTCGGGATAGTCCATCAGCTACAGGGGCGTACAGGCAGACACGTGCTATCTCTTCATGATCGGGTAGGCGGCATCGCCGGGTGCCCCCGCCCTCTAAAACTTCGTCGCATTCCGCACGATTGCTGCCGTATTGGATTTCCACTTGAAATCCTCCGAGGCATGGACAGTTGTTAATGGGAAAGACAAAATCATGCCATATTATGACATATTTATCATCGTGCAATTCATGAACTCTTCATACGTTCCACAGAATAATGCAACACAAGAAATGATATTTGTGTTAGGCAATTATAAATACACAGCGAGTGCTTCTCGACAGTTGTTAATCTGGAGGTTTATCTTCTGATTATTGTCACATTCCTGCACTGGGTCATGCCAAGTGACATTTAGATGGTAATGTTTTATAGGCCCACAGACAACGCCAGCCATAGTAGCAAAGATATGGTTATCAGTAACAAGGCAAAGGCTATAAATTTCTAACATGGAATAGACACGGTATAGACACAAGTATAGGCTTAGCAGCGTTTTTTTTTTTTGCCACCGTTATATAGCAAAAGTGATAACAAAACGTTTTAGTTAGTCCATGTTCTTCTGGAATGAATGAATGAATGGTTATGGCTTAACGCCACATCGGCAATATCTCAGCCATATCGTGTTCTTCTGGAATGATCATATCCATTTGAAATCTTCAGTATAGGGCCTATCCTGGGATTTATAAAATACCCAAAAGTAGGCATTTATTCATTTATATATATTTGGTTGTTTTTCAACTCCGAGTTCACGTCTTCACTTATAATACCATGGCGGCCCCGTGTGATGATTATTGGTGGAGGAAGCCTGAGTGCACAGCGAAATCGAGTGCCGGCCATTTACCAGGTGTACCCATAAACCCTAAACTGTGAGTATATCTGCCAAAACTCCTGACTTAAAGCCGAAGCCGAACCCTACAACGAGAACCTGCGATCTCATTTAATTATACCATTCCGAAAATTTTTTCCCTGACTTCCCCGAAAATCCCAAAGAAAAACATTTGCCTTGAATAAGCGATAACCCGGTGTCCTTTATGAGACATCCACGTACATGTATACCATAAAAAAAATCTTCCGTTAAGTCCGTTATCTGAGGGATGATGGATTGCCTTTCCGTTAATGTAACGGATTAATCCTTTCGCGGCAGGTAATGAATAATTCCGTTCCTGGTAATGAATTATCCCGAAATCAGGAACGGATTAACCCGTTATCTGTTTTTTTTTTCTATATCGTAACAACTTTGCAAAGTCACCCCATTGTCCTTGTTCGTATATATATCACACATCAAATATCCCGGTCAACCACGAATGTTGACCGGTAAACGAACGGATGTGCACCATTTTCTTACTTGCTCCCCATGTACGATTAAGAACCTTATTTCTTAACTGCACTCAGTGCACGAATATCCAGTCATGCGCACTGCCATCATCATTGTGATTGGCTATATAATCTGCCGACCCATGCTTGCATGTATATAGTGTTAGTCCTACATAAACTCCACCGTTGCTCCGATATTTGGAAGTCGCTATATGCCGATGGAGTCACACAACTTACCATGTTATTTACGGGAAGTAGTGCCAGAGTTCTGCCGCCTCGTAACTCAGCCACTTATTTTTGTCTCCTGCCAAAATATACACACTCGCAAACATGCGCGCTATAATTTGGAGGGCCTCACCTTCATTATTTAGGAGCTGACCGGCGTAGAAACTCATCGTTTCATGTTAAAAGGAAAAGGACGCCATGTTTGTGTCGGCCGTTCCGTTTATAGCGCGTAACCATTTAAACATGGCGTCGTTTTTGTTTTAACATGGAGCGAGGAGCTTCTAGCCCAGTTAGCTCCTAAATAATGAACACCAGGCCGCCAAAACTGTAGCGCGCATATTTGCGAGTGTCTGTACGTTGGCAGCAGCCATAAGATAATAAGCTAAGTTGAGAGATAGCAGAATTCTGGCACTGCTCCCCGGAAATTAAATGGAAGGCTGTATGACTGCACTGGTATAGCGACTTCCAAATATCGGGGCGACAGTGGAGTTCATAGTGTCGAACTCGCATGCAATTATAAGAGCTCGAATATATGCCTTCTGCTTAAAGGAGAAGAAAATGTAAAAATGATGCCAGCATCAGATGAAACAAAGGCAAAACGCGTTTGTGGTGTTTAATATTTTTGGATTTTTTATTTTTTTTTCAGGAGAAAAAGGTATTTGAAAAAATTTTTTTATATGGTGGTATTTGGGACCAACTTTTGGTATTCATCATCGTTGCATAATAATGTTCCAAATAGGGATGTGATACATGTCTATAATAAACTCATTTGAATGTAACTTTGTTGTTCAAGTCCAAACACATGTATTTAATTTGAATTATGATAATATAAATGAAAATATTCAAAATATAAACGTGATCCAACTCCAGACTGAACATACTTGTTAGCTGAAAAGAACAAATTCTAGTGCAAAAGTATTTACAACACATGTGTTACATCTTCATTTATAACATTTTTATACAAAGGCTATATATTCCAAAAGGTGTTCTCAGTTATCCACCATGCATGCAAAATTATTTTCAAGTGTCTTTTTCTCCTTGAAGAAAAATCGAAATAAATATTGAAGACCACATTTGTAACTAGTTTTTTCGTACTCTTTCATTTGAACTTTGTCATTTTTGTGTTTTCTCCAGCTTTAATGGACTGCGGCTTTGAGTCTGAAGGTTTGTCTAGTGTTTGTAGTAGGCTAGAGCTGTGCTTGTTTTTCAGGAGTCTGTTATTTTGGCGCCTTTTAAAAAACCACGCGTCTCAAGAACCCGAGAACGCGAGATTAGGCAACACCGCGCGAGATTAGCGCGTTTTCGCACGTACTCGACTCTCAGCTCGAGAAACCGCGAACATTTTCCGCGTGTGCTGGAGTTCGAGCACTCTGCTCGAGAACTGGAGAACGCTAATCTCACGTGGTTTGGCAGCATCTTGCAAGATTAGCACTAACCTCTAGCACTAGCGGATTTTGAAATGCACGGCTCGAGAGTCGACAACGTGCTGATCTCGCGCGGTTTGGCTTAATCTCGCATTCTCAAGAACGCGAGTGGCCGCATCCATCTTCCATATAGAATAGCCACGACTATTATTATGGGTTTATATGCGCTTATAATCGTCGAGTTCGCCTCGAGGTCAGGAGATCTGGGATCAATCCCGGTTCGGGTCATAGACTAAAAGACTAAAGATGGTAACTGTGGCTGCCTCGCTTGGTGCTCGGCACCGAGAGGTTAGAGCAAGGAAACTGGACTGGTCGGCCCGGTGTATGTCAGTAAAATGTGACTGGATGGGGTGTCATGTCTGATGTCTTCGTCAGGATGCTCTTGTGGTGGCAGCACTTTGGCGACATGGACTCGTCCTACCACAAAGAGACACATGTATGTCCACATTCAAAGGACTCCTCGTCGTCATGTGACTGAAAAGTTGTGAGTACGACATTAACCTACGCATACATAAATACGTATATACATACATACATACAAGCGTTGAAACAAATATTCTTAAACCAGCCGTCAACCGAAAAGACCATTTCTTGCAGCTGAAAAACCACGAGATCATTTCCCAACACAACGTTTAATAAAAGCACCAAAGACCTAAGAAAGTATATACGTAAAGAGAAACATTAAGACGGATTCATGAAAAGAAAAGCTAGCGGCAGTTTCCATGCACGTGTGGCAGAAAGCCGCGAGAAATGTGCTGGGTGGATGAATTAAACCGGTATCCAAATCGTGTAACATGCATGCTAGTTTATAAGTGAAATCATCACGCCATATAAACACAGGATCCAATAAATGTTACAAGTTCGGATAAGTGCACTTTATATACAGGACCCCTTCGGTATGTTGCTATCAAGTATAAGGATAATCCTTAGTTATTATTACCAGTATGAGGACACAGGCGAAGTTACATCTCTTTGACTTTTGTTCACCTTACTATAGATTTTAACAGATTCGTCAGCTTGAGCCAATCAAAACAGCCAGAAGTTACGGCTGCCTATATATTTCTAAGCGCACATGACAAATTTATGGATTGGCTATAAGGAAAGGTTTAAAGAAACCTCGACTCTTCACCAGTTGACCGCCTCTGGTTAGAGCGTCCGGGGTGGGGAGGTTCGGGATCAGTCCGGGGTAATACAAAAGACTGTTTTAAAAAGTGGTACTTAAACTTGCCTCGCGTGCGCTCAGCACTGAGGATTAAGAGTATGGAAACAGAACTGATTGATCTGGTGTCAGCATAATGTGACTGGGTGGGGTGTCATGTTTGGTGTCTTCGGCATGATGTTCCACTGGTGGCAGCACTTTGGCGGCATGGACTCGCCCTATCACAAGAAAACACAGTATATGCATACGTAAGGATTCCTCGTCGTCATATGACCGAAAAATTGTTAATTTGTGAAAGCAGCCCTGGAACACGTGGTCTGTTTAATGCCTCTCACTACATCAGTGCTGTTTAGACAACCGAGATATCCCAAACTTGATTGAGGTCAAGCAAACTCACTGAAAAATTATCTCTAAACTTGATTGAGGTCAAGCAAACTCACTGAAAAATTATCTTTAATCTTGATTGAAGTCAAGCAAACTCACTGAAAAATTATCTCTAATCTTGATCGAGGGCAAGCAAAATCACTGAAAAATTATCTCTGTCTCCTTTGATCAATAACATAAAACTAGTAAAGTGGCCAATTGCTAACCTTTATATGGGTGTAATTAACGCGTCATATAAACATGTCAAGCGTCAGTACTGGTCCACATATACAAAAACTGAGATTACGGTGATTTTGTTTATGGTCTACTATATACCTACACTGCATGAGGTATACTGCAACATAACGTCGGTCAGGTACTTAAGTAGGGGTTTTAGCCATTTTTTTTATAAAGTTAGAGCATTTCATAAACGTATTTTGTTGATTGGCAACAGTTGGTGAATCTGGCGATTTCATTTGCCAATTTATAAATTTTACTAGAATGATTCAGCTCGTTTTAATACGATTTCTGCTCAAGCGAAGTAAACACATTTGGACCTGCTATATCTGTAGCCTACGAAAACAGAAGCGTCAGTTATGCAGTCTGAATTATTCGGGCTGTATGATATTTCCTGGTTGTGTTCTGTCCTACAGTGTATCATAAAGAGAATGACCCATCTCACTATCTTTTACTTTGCTACCGGAGTAGTTTATTAAAACACATTTTTAAACTGATTTTGCCGAAATATTTGCTTTAGTTTCATACTTAATAAATAAAATGATTAAACCAGCTGTAAAAGATTTTAAAAATTATATTTAATACACTCAAAACATTTATTAAATTATAAATATAGCAAGAATCAATAACAGTACACATTTCAGGTTATAAATATCACGCATTGCCTCCCTTGATGAGGACATCTTTTGTGGATAAAGGTAGAGAGGATCATTTTTCTGGGCGGGATGTGCGAAAAGCCAAGTTGTGTAATATTTTTCGAAGGTCAGGGGTGTTAACTTTGAGTTTGATTGCCAGAATTGCTCCAGAAACATTAATTTTATAGCTATCTTCCACTAAACATGGAGATCAGACATACAGACTACCTGACAGCTGGGAGAGAACACCAGACATAAGCAACAACAACGCAAATTAACAGAACTGGGAACATTCCGTATTAGAGAGATTCTCAAAATGAAGGAGATGACGTCGAGAATTCGGAAAGTTGAAGAGCTAATTGGGCTAATGCAGAAAAACCTAGAATGTTCTATTTGGTAAGTGCAATCTTCACAGGTAAACCTTGATTTTTGGCGGGGATTGCTAAAGCCCATGAAATCACTGCTTCGAACAGCCATTCACCGAGGCAGAATCGCCGAAGGCTGTGTTTGGCTGTTTCACTCCCGGTTAATGCAAATGTCTGACTTGACCTCGGGTTACTCAAAAAATCGACATGAAATAACTCTGTCTTAAGTAAAAATGATGGTTCATGTTCGTGACGTTAATTATGTTTCTACGTAGTCGATGTTAAATATGAGTAATACTTCTTGGCAAGATAAATTGCAAAAGACATGTCTGAATCAAGTCCAGATTTCATTTCTTTCTAAACCCCTGGCTTTTAAAGTTTAGGTTATTGTTTTTTATTGGTTTCAGTTTTAAATGGTACAAAGCATGGTGTTGTGGTTGTGACAGCTAGTGATCTATTAATTTTGTTCATCAGGTAAAAATAATACTGTACGTTTCAAATTGACGCCAGATAATGTTCTTCTTAGGCGCAGAGGGGGACATCGACTGAGGTATTTTCATTTTATCGATGTTATGAAAACGCTACATGGTTCTTCGGGTTATACTGTCAAATGTTATACTGCCAGAATACATGGCAGAAGAATAGCAGTGGAACGTTTGACTTGTCGCCGTTGCTTCATTTAGATTTAGCCACAACTGCTCCGATGGTTACTGAACTAACGTGCATACCATTGTCGCAAATGCTACCTGCTTCAAAGCTAGAAGCTCATCCCAGCACCTTTCAGTTGAGCCCGGTCCTCCCTACAGCTATGCTCCACGTGAAGCAGAAACACCAGGGAAGCCCGCTCCCTAATCATGTTGTTGCCACATCGCTGCAGTTGCTCAATATCTCCCATTGCTCACCAGAACAGGTCACTGGCCACTACATTGTCACATTCATGATTGAAGTTTGTGTGATATAAGACTTGTGCCTTGTTGATTTTACCGTTGGAACGTACATCATTGGAAATGGAAATTGATTTGTGCAATTGACAACATGGTGGCCAGTGACCTGTTCAGGTGAGCCATTGAGAGATATTTCGCTCCCAGTGAGCCACTGCAGCGATGTGGGGAAAATATGATTAGATAGTGGGATTCCCTGGTGTTTCTGCTTCATGTGGAGCAAAGTTGTTGGGACTCCAAGGCTCAATTGAAAGGTGCTGGGATGAACTAGCTTTGATGCGGGTAGCATTTGCGACGATGGTACATACGTCATTTCAGTAACCATCAGAGCAATTGCTGCTAATCTAGAGTCTGACATTCATTGCAACACTAAGTCCATCACTCAAACCCAACAAAATCCCCACAGATTTTCAAACTCAAAGTTGATGGAAATAAGTTGGGGAGTTGTAAAGACTAGGACTGTGCCTTTGGTGGTTGCTGACCTACTTTTCCAATGTTTATTGTGAAAAGAGCATTCTTCATTGAACTGACGTTGCTCTACCATATGACAACACCCTGGCTTTTACTACTGCCATAAGTGGCACTCCAACTCACCTGTTTTTCTCAAAATGTGTCATTTTCAAGTTCAATGTCAAATACAATATATAATCTTAATTCACTAGCCTTACTGATAAAACTAATTAACTCTCTGTCCTGTGGTCACATTAACTGTGAGACCTTAGAACGTCAACAAACGGCTCACGTTAAGCACCGTGTTGAATCGTGACATAAGCCACTCTTGGTTCTGAAATGTAACTGAGTCCTGGCATTGAAAACTTCTTGAAAACTATGATGTTTTCATCACTGTCTGAAGGCACGTCTTGAATCTTCATAGTACAAGGGCTTCCAGGTACTGAAATAAAAGTGGTAAAAATAAAAAAAATATAGGCTGAATATGTAGATTAGGTCACTTATGTTATAATGCAAATCTTATGTCACTCTTAGGACATCATTATTGTGCCATAAGTTTGGTCTAAGCTTGGCTAAATATCCCCGGTAAACGTGCACACCAGCCACTTTGGCAGAAAAAAAGTGAACAAGGTGAGGCTTACTGGTGCTAGTCTACATGTGTAAATCGCAAATGTGGAAATCCTGGCAGATTCGTGAAGTGAAGAACGTTGTGCTAAATTTGAATAACAACACCTGTCCACAAAAGGGAAAGACATCGGCCATCTTCGGCCGATAACTTCAGATAGTGCGAACTTCAGTTGGCAACATGTGACAATGATCCGCGTGGAAAGAAAGACTTACAAACAAACATTTCTGAGATAAATGGAAAAAAATTTTCACTTTCAAGCCAATAGAATGTGCCATAACGCTGAACGGTGACTCAAAACTGTGACCTTGGAAGGGAATACAAAAGGCCGACCTCGTGGACAAGATATTTAGATGTGGCAGGTACCGTCGGTACCTGTAACAGGTACAGGATTTCAAACACAGACGTTTCTAGATCACTGGTAGCCCTGGTAATACAACTGAGAAGTACAAATTTGCTTTATAAATACAGATAAGGGTGGACCTTGCAGAGAGTACTTCTGTCAGCTTTGTGTTCGGAAATCTGTGGTGATTTTGTTGAGTTTGGGTTTTGGACTGAGGGCTGCGATTAATGTCAGATTTTTAATATAACACACTGGGTCCATTTAGGTGGACTAAATTTGCCATCAGGTCATGTGCATCTGTAACAATGTGCTATATTGGATGGATGCTATTATAATGAATACTGGCTCTCCCCCTACCTCCTCCCTCGAAAATTAGTGTGAGTCAACTGACCAATTCCATTAGATTCCTCCCGAACGCTTTCTTATGATCAATACAGTGTGCAGATGTTCGTCAACTTGTCTGCTCGGGGGGGCCTCCGTGGCTCAGTCGGTTAGCGCGCTAATGGAGCGTAATGGCCGAAGCCTCCCACCAATGCGGTCGCTGTGAGTTCAAGCCAGCTCATTCTGGCTTCCTCTCTGGCCATACGTGGGAGTGTCTGCCAGCAACCTGCGGATGGTTGTGGGTTTCCCCCGGTTTCCTCCCAATAATGCTGGCTGCCGTGGTATAAGTGAAATATTCTTGAGTACAGCATAAAAAACCAATCAGATAAATAAATAAATAAATTATCGGCTCGGCTCACCACAGTACAGGCCATAACTTGTTGGTTAAGTAGTTGTTCATCCAAAACTCATGGCAGGGTGCTAAATAAAGTTACATCATGCACGATGTCAAATACAACAACGAAACAGTAAAATGTCTACGGCAATAAGGATGGCAAACTTGGGAAGGTACTGAGACTTAGAACTGGCAAGATACATGTACAACCCGACCTCTCAGGTGGGCTGAGCAGGTGTGTAGGACAGTTTTATCATGAGTTAGTGCTCAAGGTGTAAACCGATGGATTTGGCCGTTGGTCTCACAGTGTTTTTCATGTCTGTAATGGCACCCATCCAATGTAGCACGTGGCACAGTATCTAGGTGCTGTTATGTTATGTCATGTGACGCAGTGGATAGTCTGATGTCGTTAAAGAATCTGATTTTCAGGATTGTATACATTCATGAAATGGAAATAACCTCACTGCCTCAGATGGTTAAAGCGCTGACTTTCTGCAACTGTTGTAATTGGCCTTTCCGGAGTCTCACAAGTTCATGCAAATTTGGATGAAACAAGGTGGGGGGGGGGGAATCTAGCAAAATAGCATGGCTAAAATGCACGATTCTATTTAATCACCTGAACATATTATTAATTTCAGATGTCATTTAAATTGAATGAAATAAATCAACACATAAATCCTGTTTTTGTTGTGTTCAACTTCAGCCTTGATTTGTTGAACAACCCTGTGTCCACAAAATGCAACCATCAGTTTTGCAGGTAAGTTTGCCACTTACATTCTGTCTATACATACCAACATTTGGTGAAGTACAATGGGTGTACTGTACAAGTAACAGTATTCCTCTTCTGAAAATGTCTATGCTTACCTGTAAATATTTCACCTTTGCCTTTATCAAGTTGAAAGAATCTTTCTCATTTCATTGGCTATATGTAATTTTTTTTTTGTATATAAAAAATCCAACTACATGTTGCCACGAGGTATTTTTGGGCACCAGTGTCTCTGCTGGCAGCTGTTTATAGCAAGTACACTGTGAGACTGTTGTCGAACTGACAAGTACTGCATTTGAATATAACGTGTAAATTTTCTAGATGAAAATAAAGACCACTTATGTCGCTCTTTTAGCGCTGAAACTTACACCTATGTTAAAGTGAAAGACACCTCATGTTCTAAGTTAAGTTTGCCAAACAGATTGGACAATATGATGTTTGTTTTGGTAAAGTACTTTTTCTAACAGCTACTAGGACAGTGGAAACTGAGGTCTGACCCTGCTCCATTGCCTGGCATGAAACGAGCCATTCTGTCTGCGCTGTGACCTAATTATTCCAAGCTCAGAACACTACTGTCACTGAAGACTGTAGCAAGCTGTGAGGGTTGTGTTTGTAACCTAAAGGAAGAGGCAGAATGTCAATAATACATGGCATTGAAAGAAAGCTAAAGACTTTTGATAATTAACGAGATAAAATTTAATTTTTTCTGTCATGTCTGTTGCTAAAAAAACACGTTTAAACTTATGTGTTATTTAGAAATCATGCCTTCCTTTTCAGCGCAGTCATAGTTTGACGGTTTGTCACCATTAGCCAATCATCATAGCCTTTTCTCAGTGCGAACAAATGTTAATACCACGGTGGACTTACAGTGATTTCTAGCTTATGACAGGCCTTCAATTTAATATTCAGTAGTAGACATTTGACATTAAACTTATTTCATTTAACAGTTGTAAATTTTTAAGTTTTTCACTTTTTGTCTGTCTGTAAAATAACATTCTATCACATCAGTAAAATAAAAAATAAAATTGGCCATATGCATGAGCTCATGAATATTCAACTTTAGGGCGGCACGTTTTGCAAACTGTTGCTCAAAAACTTGCATAGGACGTCAGTATTGTTCCAAAACGTCAGTGGGATGACACAAACATTGGTTTATCTTTTTGTGACATCATGACGTCAGAATTGCTTTTGCCAAGAATGGAATGAAATGTTAGCGTCCATTTTGCGCGAAGTTTGCCAAGCGACCTTCTACATCCATATATGGTAATAGTCATTACTGTCCGTGCATATCTTAACTTTCGTAGTTTGGGTGGAAATGAAACGTTTTGGAAATGTCATTATTGCTTAAAAACAAAAAATCGCAGTACACCGAGGATGACATTTTGTGCGTGTGTAAATCATCCATTGGAAGAAAAATATGAAAACTTCAGTTTGGATTGATTAAACCGAAAATTTCTCTAATTCTCCGGTATATTCTCTTTAAATGATGAACATTACATTTTTCCACGAGGATATAATCCTACTTTCCAAACTAATGTCTTACGATCTTTCTAAGTTGGACAGAACTATCGAAATCCGGCAATATGAGGGACTTACGGTAGTCATGGATGAAATTTTAGACCAATGACGGTATGTATTTTATGAGATTTCTGCCACTCATATGCTATGATTTCAGGTTTTGTATCACAGAGTTTCTCCACAAGAAGTCCTCTGTGCCATGTCCACTGTGCAAGAAACCAGTCACAAAAAGGTGAGTTTTTCGTGTGGTATTACTCTTAACCTGCAGCACTCCTCCAAGATGATCTTGACACCGACGTTTTGACGTCCAGTGATATATCCCAGTGTCATGTGTATATGAGCGTGACAAGAAGAATGTCAAAAGTTAAAAGTACCACTATGGTCAGAATACAAACCGTGCAGAAATTTTAAAATTATGTGAAAAAAATCCCACGGAACCTACCTAACACCATAATCGGAAAGGATTTTCAATAAATAACTCTATTTAACTCATGTAACTGAAGATTATTTCAAAAACAAAATCTTTGGCTGTGTCCATAAAGTTTTCCTGATGTGACATAATAATACTCCTCAAATGACTGTATGTCTGCCTTGTCTGTGTCACCTAGGAGCCTTAGTGAGCGCCCTGAATTGGGCAATATCGTGAGTGGCGTTCGGAGGCTTATGACAGCCTTCCATACAGATCAAGGGTCATGCGGTAAGTTTCGAGGAAGAAAACTTGTCCAGTTTTGTGCATTTTGCTAACCGTTTCTGGGTGAAGAAATGCGAAACGGTAGTGTAAAGTGTTTCTGTGTCGAATGCTTGTAGGCCTTCAGTGTGAAGGGTTTGTTGGGTTGAAGAATAATGGAGAACAGCACACGTGTGTGCAGCCCAATGGGAATTTTGTATCTTCTGTCCTCTTTCTTGTGGTTTACACTGACACATTTTTGTTTTGTTTATATTTTGTTAAATGTTTTCCTTCCCGAGTAAGAAAATGATTATAACTGTTGCACACATATATTTTCGCAAGTCACTGTAAAACCCTTTCAATCATTGAAGCAGTTTTTAAAGGCTACTGTACGCATACAGTTTTTGTAAAATGAAGCAAATAATGATTTGTATGTGTCACCACAGGTGTAAGCTTCATAAAATTATGAGTATTATTTATCTAGACTCTACAGTTCTTCAAGAAAATATTGAAATATATGTATTGCTTTCAGTGGTGGTCGAAAAGGTTGAAAAATTAGGGCAGATATCTTTGTCTGCCTTTCATAGCTATGTCTTGGATGCCAGGGCTTGAAATAATATTTCCCAGCTGACTGTTCCCAAACTGATGGGACTCGAGACCTAATGTATGTAGATTCAGGTGCAGATTTGAACATTACAAAGCAACTTCCCCAGGACAACCATTACTGCAACTGTGAGTGTCCCAGGCAATTTGTGTCTGTCTGGGGCAGGCAGGCAGGCAGACGGGTGTTGATGTCGAGCCCCTGTATGTTTTAAGATAAAGCTGTAGCAGTCAGAGACCGATATACAAATACATGTATGTGAATAGACTTCTGACAGATTTATTTGACATCCATGTTCTTCGTGTTGTAATTGAACAGCCAATCCGTCACAAGGTTCACTGAGTGGTCTCCCTTTGCCAGCATCACTATCCGTCCGATCTCACTCCACCGGTTCTTTCAAGAGGTCCTTAGAACTGGCAGACTCTACCATCATACAGGTGAGACTATAATGCTTCATCCCTCCCCACTTCACCAATCCCCCCCAGACACACCTACCAGCAGCTTCACTGGAATGAACATACCAAGCTAATTTTAGACCTTTCCTAAAAGCTCATGGTTGGGTTTTACTGGACCCTCTCCCAGTCTGTAGAGAATTTTTATTTTTTTGATCCAGCTAATGAAAAGGAACTTAAATCAAATTTCCAATATAATTTTGGGATGAGGGCAGTGGATCCTCTAGCCACTTTCTTGTTGCGGTAACCACAAGAAGAAATATCGGAAAATTGACTTTCAGACAAATTTTGTAGTTTTGAGTTTTCAGGAAATAAATTGAGTGTTTGATACATTAGTTTAGGCCCTTGTTTTTGAAGGGTCAGCAGGGTCATTTTGTGTGTAATTTTGGTATGGAGTTAAAAACTTTAAAGAAAATTTCATCTGTCTGAAAGGTTTATGATTGGGTTTATGAATGTTGTAACTGTGCAGGTCACCTTCCAAACGTCCTGATATAAAGCCACAGCTGAATAAACACTCACAGTATTGAATCAGTCCACAACAGAACAGTGTTAGGTTGATTTGACTAGCAGACCTGAGTGGTGGAAAGCCCATTGACTAGTTTTGACGAGAACAATGCTTTATCCAATTGAACGTTTGAACCCAGTCTGTAACCTCATTTCGCTGCATCTAATTTTTCAGAACGATAAATGTCCTAAGAATTTGCGTCGGTCCAAGAGAAGAAAGACAGAAGTCACACATGTGTTTATTGACGGTAAGTCGAGAATATCTCATTTAAAACTTGTTCTTGCTTAACATCGGTTTTTGTAATGAGAAAATCTGGGCCTTTAAGTAAAGCAAAATTTGTATCTTATAAAAATGTAGTAGCTGTAATTGAAGATATGACGAAAAGAAGGACAGAGAGGTCACACATGTATTTATTGATGATGTAGTGTTGAGAACATGTACTGAGAAATATTAACCTCACATTTGTAATGGAAAAGTTGTAAAGCTCCGTCCTGCCTTTACCAAAGGGGTCCAAAGCCCTGGGCTTGTTTGTTCTTTCTTGGATTACATCAGACTTGTAGGTGCACGTGTGCTCAGAAAGCTATTATGTCATAGCCATGTGTAAAGATGTTTTACGTTGATTGCCTTGTTAATGTATCACTACTTCCTCTCTCACTAGGCTTTAATACCAAGTCTTATCCACTTACTTTACAGGTCTGACAGAGCCTTCTGAAGCAGTTGACTTGGTTCAGACCCATGTTAATGTTAGGTGAGTGACTTCTTATATTTATTATGACCTTATCTTACATAATTCCACACTGTTGTGAAAATACAAGAGATATTAATTTCTCTGCAACCATCTGTCAATTCGTTATCTGTTTGCAGTGTTGTGGCTATGAGCAAGAACTCTAGCAAAATATTGTCCGCTTCTCAGGTTCTCTTTTTTGTAAGTTCACAGTTTCGAAAACCAGCTCAATCCATGCATACGTGTTTCTTGATTCTTACTGGTCATTAGTAGGGTCTCCACTGGTCTTTGAAATGCTGGAAAATAACTGAAGTTTATTTCAAAATCTCTGATGTTTTCAATGTCAGATATGATATAGTATTATGCTTGAATTGAACCAATGAAATTTAGCTTATTAACTGTCATAGGTTTGGGGGATGGGGGGAACGCAGCATCTTTGAGACGCAGTAGTCTGGTGAAATTCACACAAAAATCACCAAATAGGTGATAATTTGGAAATGAGATACCCTGATTTCAAATTTTGGCTAAATCTATGTTAATCTCCCTAAGATGAAAAAGTCCACACAGTCAAAAAGAAACCACTATTCCAGGTCAGGTACTACATGTGCACGTTTTAGGTACACAAAGGCCTAGTGGGTTAGCGCGCCTGTGCGGCGTTATGACCCCTTGCCTCTCACCAATGCAGTCCCTGTGGGTTCAAGCCAAGCTCATACTGGCTTCCACTCCGACCATACGTGGAAAGGTCTGCCAGCAACCTCCAGATGGTAGTAGGTTTCCCCCGAGCTCTGCCCAGTTTCCTCCCACCATAATGGCTGCTGTCTTTCATGTATAAGGGAAATATTCTTGAATACAGAGTATAAACATCTAATAAATAAAGATGCTTGCCTTTCCATCTGGGGCTTACTTGAAGTTTGTCTAACGTCAATATGGCATTCGCCCTGAGCTCACCCTGGAGGTCAGCATTGAGTGTCGTGCATCAGAAAGTTTATCAGTCACTTGCCAAACATTTGTGGTTTATTCCATGTGTTGTTGTTTCCTGCACGCGTACAAATGACTGCTGTCAATAATGATGTTTGTCTGCATCCTAGACTGGTGATACATAACTCTTTTCCATCAGGGGGCCTCTATGGCTCAGTTGGTTAGTGCGCTAGCACAGCATAATGACCCAGAAGCCTCTCACGGGTGTGATCGCTGTGCGTTCAAGCCAAGCTCATGTTGGCTTCCTCTCCCACCGTGCATGGGAAGGTCTGCCAGAAACCTGCAGATGGTCGTGGGTTTCCCCCGGGCTCTGCTCGGTTTCCTCCCACCATAATGCTGGCTGCCGTGGTATAAGTGAAATATTCTTGAATACAGCATAAAACACCAATCAAATTAAATAAATCAAATCTTTTACATTATGTAGAATAAACTGCATCTCATAAACTTTGAAATATGCTTATTATGAATATAACTGATACATATTTGTGGGTTGTGCATAATACAGATATCATACATGGGAAGGTCCGCCACTAATCCTCCCACCATAATACTGGCAGCTGTCATATAAGTGAAATATTCTTGAGTGCGGCATAAAACACCAATGAAATACATGAAATAAATAATGCAAATACATTGACATTTTGTTGCTTTACAGTGGAGGGTTTCCTGCCCGCAGAGTTCGTAGTAAGAAGTCTGCACGGAAAGGCAGAGCCCCTTCACGTAAGGGAAAACAATCACACGTGGGACAGCTGCCCAAGTTACCAAATCCTACAGAGCCAGCTGATGATGATGGGGAGAGTTTGTGCGAGGTGGAACTGGTTAGGTACCTGGAGGATGCCTCCTGTGGTGCACACTCCCAGAGTCCAAAGGTTGCGACCCAGAGGTTGGAGGATGGAGAGCGTCATGAGGATGAACCTGAGGGAGGATCAGTGTGCAGAGATAGTTCTGAGGAAGAGGAGGAAAGTGTGCATGACATGGAAGGCGAGGATGATGAGATTAATGAGTCCAGCTGCAAGGAGTCAGACGAGTTATCAACAAATGGATGCATCAAAGATGGCGACAAGGGTGAAGATGAAAGATGTGATGTTGTGGATGAAGATGATGTGATGGGAGAAGTGAGAAGTGTTTCTGGACCCTCTGTACCTGAGAGTAACTGTGATCATAACCTGAAAGCTGGGAGAGGCGAAAAGAAACAAACATATTCCAGTGAAAATAAAAATTTAAATGGAAAAAATTCTGATGACCCCTCAGATCTGGCAGATAGTTTGGATTATGGATTCATGGAAGAGAAGTTCGGCATTAGGTCTCAGACAGGATCTGCTGAAAGTTCTCAACAACGAAAAATGCTAGAACCAAGCTCGGTCGCTGCTCTTGGGAGAAACGTGGCTGGCACATTTGGCGCGCTTCCTGGAGATAGTCAGGTCAACTCTCCGTTATTGGACAGGTCGAAGTCCTGTAGAACTTACGCTGCGAGGAGCAAGAATAAGAAAGTCTCCAACTGGATATACAATTTGCCGACAAATGTTGGGAACCCTCCTGCAAATTCTGGCTTTGCTACGGAGCCCAGTGACCCTTCTAGTGTAGTCAGTAATAAGAGTCAGTTGGCTGAAGAAGGTACGGCGAAGTCAGAGAAGGCAACAAAGCGCCCCAGTCTTGCAAGGAGTATATTTAAGAGAAGACAAGTGGTTGTCTCCAAGAGATCGACTCCTCCAAGAGAGGAAACCACAGATCCCAGTGCTGAGGATGATCCTTACGAGTTTAAACCTAGCCAGAGAACTCCGGAAAGAGGGAAGAACCAAAAAGGGTTAAGGGGCGGGAAGAGAAGTTCAAGAGGAAGGCTGAAGCCAAGAGCAAAAGAAAGGAAAGCCCCGCTGTGTGTTGTTGAGGTAGAAAAGACAGATACAGCTTGTGCAACAGCAAAGAATCACTGTGAAGCTCCCCAAGTGGTCTTGGAAACACAGTCATTTGAGATAGACAGCCATCTTGATGAGGATGTATTGAATGGTGAAGAGGAGAGTGAATCCATGCGATTTTGTCAGCAAAGGTCGGAGAAAGTTTCACCAAAGCCGGTGGGCGGGGCAGTTTCAGATGAAGCATCAGGGGTCAGTGAGAGTGACTCCTCCATGGTACCACCTAGTGTGTTTGTACCTCCACACAGAAGAGTTCTGAGGTCAGCCAAACCACACCAACCACTTATACCTAACAGTGGTTCCTGTATCAGTGGTAAAAAGACAAGAAAGCAAAGGAAAAACAGAAAAGAAGAGGCCGAGGAAAAGGAGCAAGCTGATCAGAGAGATATGGACAAACTGATTTCCAAGATCAGTCAGGCTGAAAGTTTTGAATTGATGTTTTCCAGCCAGGATGTCCACAAGCAGCTGATGACAGATAATTGTAAATTGTCACAGATATCCACCAAAGATAAGGCTGGTCAAAAGTGTAAAGAGTCACATGAAGATGGAATGAGCGCAAGTGAAGGAGGACTAAGTGGTTCTCAAAACCTCGTGCAAGAAACACTTGATACAAATGCAGACTCAGAATCCACACAAAGCCAACGGGATCCCAAAGCAAAAGATTCTTCTGGGCCACCAAGAAAAGTGATATCATACGAATTACCATCAATACCTTCATCGCAGTCTGCTTCTAGCTATAAGACGGTGACAAACATTCTCCCGTCAGCAGATGTGATCGCTCCCACTTTATCCAAAATGGGGAAATTGCTCAAGTCTATTCAAGTTAAGCGAAAGACACCAACCACTGCTCCCAGCTCAGTCTTGGTCTCTAAGCTCTCCACTGTGTCTGACTCCGAAGTGGAAACCTCTGAGGACAATATAGCTTCCGTCATTCCACCCACAGAGCAGGCAGACCATTTAGCCAATGCCCCAGTCCCACCCAAAGGGATAAGTCCTTCCAATCAAAATTTTGATGTCTCCCACAGTTCTGGGTCTTGCTCGAAAGTAGCTGAGAATGAAGACAAGCTTGTTCCATCTACATACCTTGTCCAGAAGCCAATAAACCCTCAAGACGCTGCCAGTGGGTTTATGGATGTTAGATCAAATCCCCAAGACGCTGAAGGTGGGTTTATGGATGTTGGATCAAACACTTGTTTAAATATTTGTAGGCTGCTAACTTGGTAATCACCAGTGCATTATCTTTTTGATCCTTGGATGTCATTCATTCGTGCTTCTCTGAATATGAAACTAGTTTCAACTTCAATTGTTGTTTGTTACAACGACGAGCGTGTTTATGATTGTACCTTCTCGTCAAAAGGCTTGTAATGTGTTGAATCCTGATCAGGTTGCTTTTCAAAGTCTTTTCGAAATTGCCCGCTTTCACTTCACATTAAAAACCATTTGATTCCTTGACTCAGTACAGGGTCTCAGTATGTAATTAGTCCATGTCTATGTTTATTCGGAAGCTCCAGCCATCAGCCCAGGTTTGTTGTTCTGTACTGAGGACAGTGATAGCAGCTCCACGGAAGATCTGGACATCCATCCAACCTCTGAGGAATATGCCACACCTGAGCAAGGTAATGTACACAACTGCTGCTCAACCTTTGTAATTCACATCTGTATCACTGAATGTCAGCGAAAATACACTTTTCCTGCGTAAGAAAAAGTTGTTCCACACAAAATATTCGTGAAAAATGTTGAATCAAAAGTGGCCAAACTTTTTTAAGACCCATGTGGATTGTGGCATAGATTATAGAAAGAATCGGAAGAAGTATTAAAGTGTTAATAAAGTTGTCCTGAACATTTTCAAGTGCCCTTGTAAGCAACTTTTTGAAATATTTATTTTTTTTAGCAGAGGCTTTTGTAAACAGGGACACAGCAGCCATATTTGACTAAACCTTTGTTTTTGAGAGTGAAATATATAACGCACCTCAGGACTCTTACAAACATTTAAGTTAACTGGAAAATATATCTGTGATATAAGAAAATGAAGAGAACAAAAAAAATGCATCTTCGGAGTATTTTTACTTGCAGAAAATAGAAATATATTTAACTCCAAAAATTTGAGAAAAAAATTGTACATTGCTTGTCAGCCCTTGAATGGAGCTAGTGTGTCAAATATACGTGACACAGTTGTAGCATTTCAAGTTTCCACTAGTTTAAGTCTGTTCAAAATAGGTCTCCTCAAAATGGCTAAAACGTAATTTAGAGTATTTAAGTGCCGCGAAATGGTCACGTGGCATGTCAGGTATCCATTTTCATCACGTGGAGAGTTTCCATGGGAAGGCAAGAAAGCAAATACCATAGTAATGCAGTTAGTTATTAGCACAGCTGATTGCCTTACAAAACTCTTATTGCCAGTATGACGTCATACACTACTGGGACATCAACGGCGGATAAGCAGTAGAGAACACCGAGCTTCAGGAAACTCAGCCCATTGGTCTTGAAAACAAATGTATTTTTAAAAACATACGGCGATTTTTCTTCATTAGAAGACCTTGGCTCCATGTTTCAGATACCTCTAAGATATACTGTGCCAATTTGGGGGGAAAATTAATTAATTGGGGTCTTTAATAGTTCGAATCCTCTTGTGTGGTTCAGCACACCACAATGACAGCCGGGCTATATTTTCTGTGTAGGTAACCAGGTAACTGGTTATTAGCCAGATTGTAACTGTGGAACGTTGAATGAATGGTTATATTGTCTGTGTGGGCAACCCAGTAAGTGGTTGTTAGCCTGACTGTAACTGTGGAACATGGAATGAATATCCTAGCTGGTTGATAATCATACATGTAGCTATGGAAAGCAGTGGACATAGACCTTAAGAGGTAGAAGGTGCTTTGAAGTGCAATAGAATGTCAGAAGCTGGGTGCAAGTGGACTACTAGTGGGCCAGTGGCGTGCCACTGAGAACCTCCAGCTTTGTAGTTTTTTTAGTTATGAAAAGTTGATTGACACAGCTCTGCGAAAAAGGCGACTTACGCTGTGCCTGTCAGTGTTTTTATAGCTTGTTAAATGTTCACTGGTTCTTTTTGTTTTGCAGGTAGTATACATATGATGTCTACGAAAACTGTGGCAGAGACAGTAACCCAGACCTTCATACCTGCAGTTGCTGAAGATAACGTCGATGAGCGCACATCCCTAGAAGTTCAAGGAATGCCACACCTTAGTTCTCGTTCTGTTACAGATTTGAGTGCAAGGACGGAGGAAAATCCTGTTGAAGGACAATCAGATATTCCTGTTAGTGGAATCGTAAGTGATCCATCAAGAAAAGGGGACTGTCCGAGGAGTAGTTCAGAAAACTTAGCCCCCGAAAGCCCTGTGGTGCTGGACGGAGGTGAATTTCAGGGTTGCTCTAACCATACACATGACGAGTCAGCACCACGAGCTATCGCAGATTCTCTGGATGTGTGTGTCGCTGGTGATAAGCCGAGAATTAAAGATGATGATCATTTGATGCAAACCGGGGATGTTGTGGGAGGTGAGCACAGCCCGAAAGGAAATTTGAGTTCCCATGTTGAACAGGGCAGCAAAGGGACAGCAAATGAAGAGGATAGAGATGAAAACAGGGTTATTGCGGAAGTGAAGAAAATTCCGGCTGGATCCACTGAATTACAGCTAGATGATCGAATTACAAAGATCACGCAGGAATTCAAGTCCCCTGAAGAAATGCTCTCCAGAGAGAACGTAGTTGCCCCAGACAAGGATGCATGTTTAGTTCCAGAAAGCTGTGGGGAAAGTCTTCTGAAATCTTCTAATGAAATTGAAAGCCTTACCCTTGTTCCGCCATCAATCACGGATGATGGTTTGGACGGAGAGTCAAACTTGATGCCGGAATCTGCAGAGAACAAATCTGCTGGCTCATTAATAGATGTGCAATCCGGCACTGATCTCTCGGATTTCGATAAAAAGAGTTCGAGAGGCACACAGGATCAGAAGAAGTCCAGTACTGTGACAGGTAGCAGTTCAAGCTTTGTCTCGGTTACTCCAGGTGCCTCAGTTGAGGTAGTACAGCCGATACACACCAGTTTTACGGCTCACAGAGACGCCATGTCTGGGACAGCCACAGATGAGACTTCCAGCCCCAAGTCTGAAGAATTCCCTGTCGTTCTGCCGCTCTCTGATCTCTGTTCCATGAGAACAAGATCCTTTAGAAGGAGACGATCTCCCAGAGTGTCTTATGAAAACCTTTCTCTGTCTTCGCAGTCTCTGAATACAGATACATTTCTGGAATGCTCAAATGAGAAACCAAATCTTGAGAATGGTAAGTCACAATCAAAGAATTCAAAAGAACTGGATTGTGGTACATTGAAAGAGAAAGATACTGGCTGTGATCAAAATAAAGTAGGTCATGATAACACTCTGAAAGAGTTACCAACCAATTTTACCGAAGGTAACAATGATGTTGCAAATCAGCAAGCAACAAAATCTCACTCGCAAGAAGATGGTCTGAACAATAGCGCTGTTGAGGCATGCACCGAAGAAACCTTGCCTCCCAGTGTTGACATGGATGATGTGACAGGCGTTGAGGTTAACCCTCCATCCCTGACTGAACCGCAGTCTTTGGGGGCCACAGTGCAAGAGAGTGCTAGTGTCATTCCATGTAGTATCGAAGCTCCAGCTTCCCGTGCTCGAGTGTCATCCATGAAACCTTCTAGGAAAAGAAGTCTTAGGTCAGCAAAACAGGAAGCCGAAGGCTCTGAGTCAGATTCTGAACTAAAACAGAACGAACCTCTCATTCGCAGAGTCAAGCGCACAAGGAGCCAGAGAGGTTTAGTACATGGCTCAGGGAGTTTGCAGTCCCCTTCCAGCACCTCCCAATCCATTCTTACTGAACCAGAGCCGTCCCGGGTCTCTGAGGTAAAGTGGAGGAAACGGTCCCCAGAGAGTGGAACAAGACCTGCTAAAGCCAGTGGAACTCAGCATAGGGGTTCTGTGGCACTGATCAAGAATCTGGTCGAGTCCCAGGTGTTGAAAGCCAAGATGAGTAAAGGCAAAGCCCAAGAAAAAAACAGCTCTATTCTGGGAGCATCTTGTCAGAATACATCTGTTGTGTCCAAACATCCGGAAGAGGTGAGAAAAGTGACACCAGCAATGGTTGGTGGGCTTGAGGAAGATCCAGGAGAAAAGGATAAAGGAAAGAAAGATGTGGCAGTTTTGAGAAGATCAGCTGTGGAGGAAGACTTTGACAGAAAGTCGTCTGAGGAGAATGAATCGCAGCGTTGTGGAAGCATAAATGTTGGCGAAGAGAGAAAACATCTTGGCGCTGAAGGTCAGGGTATGATGGGCAACTGTGAGAAACCCAACACAAAAAAGCAAGAGGGTGACCTGGATGCTGGCCATATCCATGAGGCAGAGCCATGCTTATCAGACACGGGTGGTAGCGAAGAGGTTGTTCACATCAACTCTGCACGGTCCCTTGTGGAAAAAGTATCGGGGAAGTCTGAAAAAGTGCGCAGAAGCAGACGTCGCCGAGGAAGAGTGAATAAACCAGTGATTGTAGAGACCGATTCAGACTCCGACAGTCCATTTGAGCTGACCGATGTGGCTGAGAGTGAGAACCAGGAAGTTTTACTACAACAGGATATTGCCAGGGACGAAAAGCTTAAATCAAGCCAGCTGGCACAGGTAATTGCGAACTCAGAATTTTAATCCACTAATTTGGAACTTGTATTTCCCAATTCTGGAAAGTGCGTATAGATGTACGTTTAGAGATTTTTTAACCTTGGCGTCGAAGCCGACATTGATATACCAGCCGTCAACCAAAATGGGCATTCCGGTCAGTAATTGCGAGACCAGTTTCTGTAAACGACAAATAACACAAACCACTGAAAAACTAAGAAAATATAAAAATTAGGACAGATTCATGCAAAGAGAGGCTGTCGGCAGTTTTCATGGATGACAAGAATACGTAATGAATGATCTAGGCGAGTGAAGACAAAAATGAAGTTCAAAAAAGCTGGTGACTGATAGTGTTTCTTGCTTATTTCATTATTTTTCATTATGGCACTTTTGTGTGTGGGGGGGGGGGGAGCAGGTGAATAAGTGGATAACCTTTTCACACTGAGTGAGCTACAAAGCTAATTATGTGGAAACTATTTCCTGAAATTTGGATTTTGAATCATGGTTAATATATCGTAGTGATAAAACCAGATTTTTTTTGTAGGTGTGCCTTGTTGGAGAACAGACTAAGGGTAATGATGGGTCCAAGTCCAAAAGGAAAGACATTGCAAAAAAGAAGCCTGTCCGTCCTGTGATCAGTGATGATAGCTATGATGCTGATGATGATGAAATTGTGAAGCTTGCTGATACTGAAGGTTAGTATCTAGGTAACGTAAAGGAGAGGTTGTATCCAAATTACATCTGGTACAGTATCTTTTGGCCTTACCTCAGGCACTGGTAAGGGCGTCAAAGAATGAAAAGGAGTGTAGAGTTGCAAAGATTCTTCTGCCTTGAAATATCGATGGGGAAATCAATTCACAAGATTGAAAAAGTGAGTGATATAGTGCACATTTAGTATCATTGATGCTGCTCTGCCAATTTTTTTTTGCTGTGAGTAAGTGGTGTTGTGTAACAGTATTTGATCTGTTTATTTATTTTATTGGTGTTCTATACAAGTATACTTCACTTGTACTATGGCGGCCAATATTATGGTGGGAGGAAGCCCAGCAGAAACACTCAGACATCCGCAGGTTGCTGGTGGACCTTCCCACATATGACCGGAGAGGAAACCAACATGACCTTTCCTTGAGCTCTCAGCAATAGGATTGGTGAGCAGCATCTGAGTCATTACTCTGCGCTAAAGTCCTAACCCCATCGGAGGCGGCTGTGTAAAAGTAAATATATATGTGGACATGTTTATGCCAAATGTAAGAGTTGTAAAAAAGTATTTCTTGGCATTTCACTTGAGGAGTATGTTTACCTAAAAGCAGGTTTGAAGAAGAGAATTTGTCACATGCATCTTGTAAGATTTTCAAGCCCCTAAAGGACATGAAGTGCAGTGGATTGTCGTTGCCGGCGATCAGGGTTGGTTCTTACATAACCTTATTGTCGGTTCGTCTCGGAACATGCGTAGAATAACGACAGGAAGTTGATCATCTTTCATTCACACACCTGTGGCTTTATTCGCCCGTAACGGGGAGCGTAAATTGGACTCCCAGAGACAGGATGGAAAATGTCTGATCAAGCTTCACCAATCGACAGAACATACACCTACAGGCTGGCCGTCCTTCTCATAAACAGGACAAACGTTACCAGGCCTGGTATATCTACATGCACATAAAACAGGCTTACGTTTACAAAATCCTTCGCTTGCGCAAAACAATTTCGCACTCCAAATCCCTTATATCTTGACCACCGCACCGTCTGTTACACTGTGAGACACTGCGTGCAGGGGAGAGGTATTTTCACGCAGTAAAACGATATGCAGTTTAAATCATCCAATTACAAACGACATGAACAGTCATTTAACTTTTCGAAAAATTTAAAGTGTCTACAAAACGTTTGCGTCACAATGTACACCAAACCTGTGGTTTACAATCTGATTTTTTGAACGAAGTGAAAATTCTGTGTACATGTCTGATTGATATTTCAGAAGAAGAAGAATGCAGTCAGGACAATAAATCTGTCAATCTGACCTCCTCCAGTGCCCTTTCCAGCCAGAGTGAGCTGTTATGCACACAGGTAAAACACAAGATGTTTCTACCCCAGGCTAGTGGGCAGTATTAATGAATTCCTGTGTGAGGTAAATGACTGTCAATCGACGATAAATTTTCAGGGCTGTTTCTGTTGCAATGAAGAACAAAAAGTACACAAAAGAAAATGGTGTCACAGTTAAAAGTGAAAGGCCTTTCTTGTTTTAATAACCCCTACTGGATATTAAGCTTTTTAACTGGTGCAGACACTTTTCTCTGTCATCATACTATGTCTCCTGAGTGCTGCTCTGTTTCTTCCAGTTCCTCTTCAATCCAGTGTAATTGTCCTTTGAATCAGGTATGCTGCCTCACAATGGTGAATCAGCCAGCACAAGCCTGCAAATAGGTGCCTGACATTTTTGAAAACACCTCTTTGTTGGAAGTGGTATGACCCAAGTGAACTTTGTCCAGTACTATATAACATGGAAAACGTGGTCACATCACTTCGTCAAAAGGGGTGTTCTCAGCCTGTGTGCAGGCTCGTAGCGTACATAAAGTGTGTGGGGTGTTATTTGTGTTGTTCAGCAATGCTCCAAGCTTGAGCAGGATGTGGAGCGCATGAAGCAAGAGATCGAGGCATTGGAGGCTCAGTTGGCCGCCAGAGATTCCATTCTCCTGGAGAACACTGTGAGAGAGCCTGATGGAACTTTGGACACCAGTCTTGAGAGTACTTTGAGGGAACCAGGTGAAGTTGAGATGGAGAGTAATGATGCTGATGTCACTTTGGGAGAGCCTGGTGAAGTTGAGATGGAGAGCAATGATGCTGATGTCACTTTGGGAGAGCCTGGTGCAGTTGAGATGGAGAGTAATAATGCTGATGTCACTTTGGGAGAGTCTCATGTGCGGACGGAGACCAGTGATGTTAATAGCTCTATGATAGAGCCCAGCCATCCAGACACAAGACACGAGAGGGTCATCTGTGAAGCAAAGAGGAAACCAGAAAGTATGTAGACCAGTAATTGGTTATAATGGAGTAATATAATAGTCCCTACCTCAGTCTGTTCATCTTTCTATCAGTCATTTCATCATGAGACAGTGTTTCAGATTTTCGTTGAAGTGTTTCGTCATACTGAATTCAAAATTGGTAATTGAAAAGTCACATATCAGGTTTCATTTTCACGGGTGTGTTGCATCCCTTTTTAACTTTTCCAGATTGGTTCAGAATGGTTCATGTTTTTTGTTTTCAATTGAAACTTACTTGGCCAAATAGATTAGTGATATTCGTTTTCTACGCTTTCAGATGTGAAAAGTTCACTAGAGGAGGAGAAATCCAGCCCAAGTGGGGAAGAGGATATGACAAATGAAATTCCTGCAACCGATATCACAAAGGGAGATAACCAGTGTTTACCATCCAGCCAGGACAGTGAAGACCTGTTCTTGAGCCCTCGCTCTCCGTCCCCTCCACCATCACTACCAGACGCAAACATCAAACCTTCAGCCGTCTCAGAAGTTGTAAACAAACTCAAGGAGATATTTAAAGCTGTGTCACCCGGTCGTCGTGGCAACAGCTCGAACAAGTACTGTTCTCTGAGCCCGGACAGTGCCGAGACAACGCCACCATGCTCCCCTCGCTCATTGGTTGCCCAGAAATCAGTCGCCAAGCATCTCACTTCTGACACCAGCCTGGCGAGCCCGGCAGGATTGCGGGTTAAGGCAGGCCTTCCCAAACCATTCCAGTCTCCGGCCTTTGCTGGTGTGTCCCAGGGGAAGGGCGCTCGCTTGCAGACCCAACAGAGGTCTGATGTTATGTCACCTCTGGGACGCACAACACCCAGTGGGAACGGAAGACCAGCCAATCGGAGACTCTGTTTTGTAACAACAGGGCTTCACCTTTCCCAGACTGTAAGTATGTGTTACCAGTGTTTCAAGTGATAGAGATAATGCCTTTTTCTTCAAAGTGGACACAGGCCTAACTTCAAGTTGCGCTTTGTATTAGTTCGAAGCGAAGGTTTTTCTTAGCTGATGAGTATTTACTCATCCATTTCAGATAGGCGTCAGTATATTGTGAAGGGGATTAATAAGATAAGTTACACAATTTCCCTTTCAATTTTAAATGGCTGCAGGGAAACAAAAGTGCTTTGTCACAGTTCTTGTATTAAATATTTATGCATTTCCCCCAAGAAACATTTTCTCCAACAAACACACCTAAAAAATTATTGCTTTGATTTTACAGGTGCCAATAAATCCATGTTCGTGTGTTTTTTATAATTGATATGTAACATTAGACCACCTCTGTGGTCACAACAGTTACCCAACCAAGTGTTCGTGACGAGTGATCATTTTTTCATCATTATTTTTATCAAAGGCACGATCACACAGTTATGAGATCTTCATGGAACTCTTCTGTGTACAGAGGTTTAAATGTCCTTGGTTTTGGCAAAAGGGCATTTGTAAGCCAACTTCTGCTGCTACCGATTCAGTTGCACGGGTTGCAAATGTATTTTTATCATCAGAAACTACTTCAAAGGTGTGACAGAGAACACAGACCTTCTTTCGGCCGGGAAACGAAAATGGCCGAGCTCTAAATGTGCTTCGTTGCTGTTGTATTCGCACACATGTAACTGCCCCAATTGGTTACAACCTCTGCTGATGCACATAAAATGTAGGTTTCAGTCCCAAATCATGTATGTGACCCCATAATCGGCTTGTGGGAACTTATTGAGTCACATTCATGATTCGGGGATGAAACCTATATTTTCCCACATCTCCCACTCATGTCCGCTTTCGTTCAGATAGTTTCAGCTCAGAGTAAAACTATACATGTATACGGCCTTCATGTGTTACTGCATCGCCTAGGTGTTCTTGGTTTTTCAAGTTTATGTAGGCTGTTGTCTAATTTAATAGTTTATATTGCTGGAGGATGGGATTAAAGAACAATCAGATATCTCAGATACATTGTTAGAGGTAAACTGTTTCCATTGTTTGTATAATGATGCAGGGCCTGATCTAGGATAAAAGATTAGGCTCCTATACAACACGGAACATTGTTCAAGTCTGCTTAACAGGCTCTATGTCTTCAGGCCATGTTTTTATTTAAATAACCTCTCGAACTATGTTAAGAACAGTCCCTCACAATAAGAAATGAAATGTTTTGGATTTCACATCAAAAATGGCCTAGATCAGGCCCAGTGAGCAGAGGTTTCATGCCAGATGTCTGGTTTATGGCGGATGTTGTTTAGTATTCCGATTTCTTCTCCAACAACTCTGCTACAGGTTTTTAGGAGGCACATGTAGGCTGCACAGAAACTTTCTGGAAGCAAACTCGTTTCTCGGTTGAGAACTGCCAGGTTTCTCTTCTTAAGAACCTACCTGCAAGCCATTAAGTGACTCTATATAAAGGTGGATGAATCAGTCAGAACCGAGCAAACTATGTCAGTTAAAATAAAAAAAAAAGAAAGATAACTTTAGGTGAAGTACATTAATCTTTAGAAGAAAACAAGAAACTTTAATGATATACATGTACTTGGAAAACTATAAATTCAAAGTATTGTGAATTTGTGGTTTTTTTTATTCATGTGGTGGATTGGTGTTCTCATTTTTGAATTTCCTTCTTAAGAAGGCCGTCATGTGACAGAGACCAGCCAGAGGTGCAAGGAATTTAAAAAAAACCAGACTTCGTAACCTAAGCTACAGTTGAGCTGCCGGGAGCTGGAATGACACACAGATAACGTTAGGTCTAGTTGTGTCTGAGGGAACCTTTTTTAGCACCTGGTGAGCAAGGCCTCCCCTGACACAAAAGACATGCATTAAAATTAACGGTAACCTCAAGGAGATGGCGCAGAAATTGTATCTGCTCATTTTTGATTGCAGCAAAAGACTCAGAAATTAGCTCAGATATTCGGTATCAAGGTACAGCCCAAATTTTCCCCGGCAGCAACTCATGTGATTGTTAAAACAGGTAAGTTTATGAAGTTAGGGCTAAGACCATACAAAAAGGAAGTCATGGTGAGTAAAAAAAAACTGTATCTGATTATACTTCCTCTGAATTTTTTATTTTTACTAAATTAAAGGCAGTCAAAGGCAGTCTTATAGTTGGTTTTAGGAATGCGTTTATGTATTTCCTTAGTTTTTTGGTTGTTTGTGTTTTTTGTCGTTGTGGAAACTGGTCTTTCGATTATAAACCCGGAACGCCCATTTTGGTTTACAGCTGGTATATGAATGTTGGTTTGATTTTGGTTTACAGCTGGTATATGAATGTCGGTTTTGACGGATAGGTTATGGACAATAATGATAATGTGATTCACCACTGATGAAACAAAACTTCTTTTTTATGTTCAGCTCTGAATATGATTCTTGTTAACCTTACTCCTGTTTCGTTTAAGTTCTGAATTAGGGCCAGAGAAAAGTCATTGTGACGTCGAAAAAAAAGCATACAATCCAAAAATTTGACTGCATTTAATTTGGTGAAAAAAAACCTTTAAAAATCAATGGCGGTATTTTCAGATACAGAGACTAGCTCAGATGTACACAATTACTATATTATTGTTTGGACTTTCTCTTTAAGAGCACATTTAATACATGTATATGTACATTTGATACCATTGTCATGAATATGCATTAGATGCTTTTGCTATAAATGTGTACAAGATGCATGAATGTGTATTACATAAATTCACATTTAGAAATCAAACTCATTTTAGCACAGCTGTTTTCTTGGCCTTGTTTACAATAAGCAGTCAACAGGGCTTGTAGGGACAGCATTGTAATGAGGGGTGGTGTGTATATTGTTGGCAAACATACCTTATCTTTGAGTTTCAGAGAAGATGCTGTTATAAAATGTGGTTGAGGTTAATCTAGTGTTTTCGGTGTTTCTAGCCAAGCATCACTAGATTTTTTCCCTTTAGCTCAGTTTATGACTGTTGTACAATACAAACGTCGCCTTCATAAAACTGTCATGAAAAAATGTGAACGTAAATAAATCGTTGGCGGTTTCATTTTTCCGACAGTCTCAGAAGACAGTTTGGTGTGTGAGCGGACGTTTAAATACTTCCAGGCAATAGCTCATCACTGCTGGCTCGTCTCTTACCACTGGGTGGAGGACTGTATCACAGCCAATGAGATTCTTCCCGAGGTAATGGATTTCTCAAGTGAAAAGATTGGTTCAATCCCGACTCAAGTCAGGTCTAAAGCAGAAAAATTAGTAACCTTGATTTTCCCCGGCTTGGTGCTCAACGTAAGGCCATCCATAAAAATACGTTCGTTGGGCAAAACCGGACTGATCCTCCATAAACTGTCCCTACTCCTTTGTGTTGGTATTATTTTTTTTTTTGTACTTTTTCTCTCCATGTTGATTCTTTTGAACCCATCTTTATCAACAGCCAGAATATAAAAACAGATTTTCCAACCAACAGACCCTATTTTTTTTTCATGGAGTCGGGTTATGCCCAACATAGAATTTTTGTAAGAATGGCCTAAGAGGATGCGCCAAGCATATGGGAATATGCAGATGAAAATTTAAAGCAACGAAGAACTATGGGGCATCAAGTAAGTTCACTTCGGCCTGTCTATATTTGTGTTCAGCCATATTCATATGGTGCGATTTGTCTCTCAGCATTGTAGAATTCCATAAAGATGAAATTCGTGAGCTCACTATTGATTTCGGCCAAAAATTATTAAAACATGATATGAAATAGAGGTTTGTATTCTGGGGCTGATTCCACAAACCAGTTTTTAACTTTAGTCAAAATTTGAAATGTCATTTTAGCCACTTACTTCTAGACCGTGTGAGTTAAAATTGGGAATAGTTTACAAGAATTATACTAAGACCAAATCCAAACACCTGGGGCCATAAGCTCTGTATTATATGAAGGATTTAAGTTTTGACTTAAGTCAAAAACCTGTTCGTGGAATCGGCCCGTGTTGCAATCCACTGCATTTCGCAAGTTTTCTACGACAGATGACATTGTGTGAACAGGGAAGGCTTCATGTGTCGAGTACCCGTGTGATTGTTCGTCTTTGTCTTACAGACTGGGTATGAAATTCAGGGCGACACCGTCAGTGGCCCCAAACACCGAGGGCCTCGTAGATCGCGACTCTACAACAACCCAGTGTTCGCAGACTTTGAATTCTTCTGCCATGGAGATTCCCCCAACCTTCCTCCAGGTGAGGTCTAAATGGTTACTGTAACTCTGGATTTTTTTTCAGTTGTAATTTAAGCTCTTAATTTGCTGGTATGAATTTAGTGCTCCTCAGTGACAAAGGAAACTCTCGCACTCACCCTCACATATGAGGGATATTTCTTCTTCACTTCTATGGATATTCCTCCAGCCTTTCTTCCATACCATTGAAATTCACCCAGTCTTTCTCTCCTGCCAAGGAGATTTCCCCCAGTTGAGTTCTTTACTTTACGAATTTCCCCCAGTTGAGTTCAGTGCTTGTGAATGTACCCCAGATGTCTATACTTTGTTAATAAGCCAATACGGCATTAAAGCCGTCTGTAGAGATTAGGCTGGTTTGGACGAGGCAGGGTAGGGGCTCGTGTGAACTAACATTAAAACACAAGCCAAACAACAACATTATTAACCAACGTGAAATCATGGTATTTTGCGAGAGCCCCCACCCTGTCTTGTCCAAACCAGCATGATCTCTTGAGACGGCCGCAGTGGCGACTTAGTTTATTTCACCCGAGTTCTGTACTGTGTGCATTTCCCCCACGTTGGTTTCACACTTTGCAAATCTCCCACAAATAAAAAAGTTGTATGCTTTGTGAATTTTCCCCAGATGACTTGTTTACTCTGTGTATTTCCCCAGTTGAGTTCTTTTCTTTGCCCCACCCCCCGCTGTAGAATTTATGTGGCCGTTGTTCTGTTGGGTAACAATCTACCTTTGCTGACTCTGTTTTTACAGGAGAGTTTCAGAACCTACTGACGGTTTCTGGCGGGACAGTAGTTACCTCCCCTGATGCGCTGGGCGTTGACCCAGACAAAACCCAGCTGATACTGGACCTGAATGATGACCAGCAGCCGAACAGCATCAGGCTATTCAATCGTAAGTTCTGTATTTCACATAAAGATTGGCCTGCAAAAACTAGGACTTCCAGAGGCATATGAAGGTCTTTAGGTGCCAGTGTTGTATTTTTGCTGATAAGAATTTAATCAGAGGTTGACCAGAAAAACTCTTAATTGGCTCTATAGAATTGACAAACCAATCAGAAATAATGCAAAATATGTCACTTGAAAAAACTTTGAACTTTGGGTGAAGACGGTATTCTAGGTAACCCTTTACTAAGGAAGAGCCAGTCTTGAGGTTCCGTCCTGTACTGTGCAAGGGTATAGCTTCTTAAAGCCTTGACCATGTGGTTTAGGTGATGGCATTGTAGTCGCTAGGTCATTTGAGAGCTAAGTTATTCAGTCTCATTTCTAGCCTTCCTTCCTTCTCAGAGGCTGGGTGTATAGAAGAGTGAAGAAATGGTTATGTTTGAACAAAACTTGCGCATTATTGTAGCTATATTGTGGTGAGGTGGCTAGAACTGGTCAAGGTGTGCTGTTACACAAAATTCATCAGAGAACTCTTGTGTGCCACAACTCAAACGTGTGACATCAGTTACTAGCCAGGTCAGAGTGGGTTACTCCAGACACTTGTGTTTCCTCTGCCAATAAAACTACCAAGTGATGTATTGATGAACTCACCTGAAAGTTTAAAATGTCAACCAAGCATTTAATACCTGAAAACCAAACAATATTATCCTATTGATGCACTGATACTGTCATCCTTTCTTTGGTCCTCCTCAGGTTAGCTGTAATGTTGTTTTATGTGGAGTTTATTCAAGGTATCAATCAGTTACATGTGTTTCTTTATTTTATACTGACAGGCCTGTACAGAAAATATGGGGTGGTGACGGTGTCCAGAGAGTGGGTGTTTGATTCGATAACCCAGTACAAAGTCCAGCCTCTTCCCTCTTACGTTCTCACGTCCTTGCCAAATATGGAACTTCCGTTCGTCTAACAGTTGATGTCATTTCTAATATCCATGATGGATTCAAAATATGTCTGGGCACTGCCTAACCTTGACAGTGTCCTCAGAGGTTGAAGTTAGCGTCAAGCTGCTTAGTATATTTGTATTGGGACAGCAAGCTATCATCACACTGCTATGTAAACTTGTACGGGGCATCGAGTTATCATCAGACTACTTTATATATTTGTATTGAGCATCAAGTTAACATCAAACTGCTTTGTATACTTCTATGGGGCATCAGGTCATGAAGCTGGTTTGTATACTTCTATGGGGTATCACGTTATCATCAAACTGGTTTGTATACTTCTATGGGGCATCAGGTCATGAAGCTGGTTTGTATACTTCTGTGGGGTATCACGTTATCATCAAACTGGTTTGTATACTTCTATGGGGCATCAGGTCATGAAGCTGGTTTGTATACTTCTATGGGGTATCACGTTATCATCAAACTGGTTTGTATACTTCTATGGGGCATCAGGTCATGAAGCTGGTTTGTATACTTCTATGGGGTATCACGTTATCATCAAACTGGTTTGTATACTTCTATGGGGCATCGCATTATCATCAAATTGGTTTGTATACTTCTATGAGGAATCACGTTATCATCGAATTGGTGTGTATACTTCTATGGGGCATCACATTATCATCAAACTGGTATTTTTGTGTCAGTGTCATTTGTACACCTATTCTCAGAGTTACCAAACTCTGGTATAGTCTTCAAGCTGTCATAAAAATGCTTTGTATATTTGTATGGACATGTACATGTATGCCCAAAAAGTTATCATCAGAGTGCATGCAAACAGTTAACAGCAAACTGCCTAAAATTTTACATTGTGCACATGTATGTATGGCTGTTAAGTTACCACTGTTTTCAATTTGTGCTGGGCATCAAAATATCTTTAAAGTGCTCTCCTGGTATGGGGTTTCTTGTAACTGAATACGAACAGAATATGGCATTTGAATTTTGAATGTATTTGTACGCACAGTGTAAAGGACATGATTAAAAAATGATCGCAACAGTTTTTTGCACGTGTCCTTTGTATGTATATAAGCATCAAGTCAACACGGCATCCACATTTTTATTTATGACCACCAAATTATCATCAAGATGCTTTCTTCATATTTAAATATGGGCATCTTAAGTTCTTTTTTTTACTTTACTTGCAGGCATCAGTTTGCCAAGTTGCATTACTGTATGCGTATAGCAAGACTCCATTGTGAGCATAGAAGGCAACACTGTTCGGGGTAGATTTGATTTGCAGACACGGTACTACCAGGGGCTTGCTTTGCAAACAGCGTGTATGTTTTGTCAAGCATAGCTGTCATACTGGAGAGTTACGTCGCCGTGGTAGTTATGGTAGTTACGTTTGATGAAGTGCTACACCCTCTTGGTAAAATGGGACCCAGATTGATAAATTTAATTATCAAATTTTTCTGTTAGTTTACCATGTTCAATTCTGTGTCATGGAAATTGTGTGGAAATATTTTAGATTTCATTGTGTGTCAATGTTACCATGACACCCAGATTACATATACAGTATTAAAAGTGACTGGAGGCCTTCTGCGCTCAGCGGCACTGTTGCCAGCCACTTCCTTTGTTCTCTGTTAAGGCTAAGAAACATCCTTACATGTACATTGGGATTTAATGGGAGTAATCTAGAAATCCATATAGAAATTGGCGAAATCTACATGTACACATGTACGTGCCTGACTTTTTTGAAAACACCCCTTTGGACAAAGTGGTATGATCATGTCTCCCATGTTTTATTGTACTGAACAAAGTTCACTTGCTTCATACCAAAGGGCTTTTTGAAAAATTGTCAGGCACCTATTTGCAGGTTTGACCTACAATGTATCATATCCATTAGTTGTTCGAAACCAGATACAAACTGTCATATTATTAATTGTAATTAGCGTTCTGCAGTTGTTAAATAACCAGGGAGCTGTTTTACAAAGTATTTCAAACCCTGAATCAGGCTTGTGTTTTCTGTGGTGACGTATGCCATATGTTGTCATTGGCTTAATGCAAAACCAGTAGACGGCTTCATTTGTCTTATCAGTATGACCTTTTGAAGAGCTGTGGGTGAAAACTGTTGTATTATGCGTGACATGGGTTATCTCCCTTGTGTTTTCTGTTCTTTATCATGTTGGGATTTCTTTTAAAAAAATGTCAATGCAAGCAGACAAGTAGTGTGTGGAAAAGCAAAACATTGTAATTGTTACACAGATAAACTTGTGTACATATAGGGCTTCAACGCCACATACTTGTGGTTTGTCTGTCTTCGGTGAACAGTATCAACCACCTGTGAACATTGTTGGTGTGATTCCATCGACAGTGTTGGTTCGTTCCACATGTAAATTGTTTTGTTACTTCATCCCATTGAGAACGTTGCCACAGTACCACATGTGAACATTATTTATGATTACGTTACTCCATACCATCTGAACATTGTTTATGTTACTCCATACCATCTGAACATTGTTTATGTTACTCTGTTCCATGTGAACATTATTTATGTTACTCTGTCGCAAATCAACAGTGTCATTCTATCCCTAAACGAACCATTCAGGCAAATGTGTATTGTCTTCCAGGAGAGGAAATATCAAATATAATGGGACAAAGAAGGTTTATGTTTCATGTCGTTCTATCCCTAAATGGTGATGAACCATTCAAGCAAACGTGTATTGTCTTCCAGTAGAAGAAATATCCAATATAATGGGACAAAGAAGGTTGGTGTTGGATGTCATTCCATCCCTAAATGGGGATGAACCATTCAAGCAAATGTGTATTGTCTTCCAGTAGAAGAAATATCCAATATAATGGGACAAAGAAGGTTGGTGTTGGATGTCGTTCCATCCCTAAATGGGGATGAACCATTCAAGCAAATGTGTATTGTCTTCCAGTAGAAGAAATATCCAATATAATGGGACAAAGAACGTTTGTGTTGGATATCGTTTATTATTCATGTTACAAGGTCTGCTATGGGTACCTATAGTGGCCAAGTGGTTGGAGCGTTCTGCTCGCGTGCCTGAGGCTATAGTTCAACCCCCACCATGGCCGTGTCAAGCTGGGTCAGGCCAGAACCTGTGAATGTAAGCACAATAATGGTAGGCATCAGTGGATGGATGAATGCTGGAGCTTTAGGTCGGACAATTTTTCAGTTACATGACGATGAAGAAATCCTTGGAATGTATTCATTAAACACCTCGTCATCATATAACTGATAAAAAACAAACAAACCAAGTACGATGTAGAAGCCAAATATGAAATGAAATGAAACCATTAGTACATGGACTATCATACAACGGGCTTGGTTGCTGAACATTTCCCGCGCACAGAAGCCGGTTGCAAGCTGTGTAAACACACCATTCTCTACTGTTACGCTGCAGTGCTTGGGATCTACCTCGTGGCTTTACTAGTGCAGCAGTAGACAAACAGTGATGTATTACACTAAAGAATAAGAGAAGTACTCCACTTGGACAGACATATTTAAGACAGTTAATGCCCTCTCACTAGTAGACTTAGACACTGTGTGAAATTTATTTATTTGACTGGTGTTGTACGTTGTACTGAAGAATATTTCACTTACACGACGGCGTCCAGCGTTATGGCGGAAGGAAACCGGGCAGAACCACGACCATCCGCACTTGAACTCACAGCTACCGCATTGGTGAGAGTACGACTGGAGAAGAAGCCAGCAAGAGCTGGACTTGAACTAACAGCGAACATATTGGTGAGAGGCTAATGGGTCGTTGTACAGCACGCTAACCACATCCACGGGTGTTTCACATGTAAACCACCTACCTGTGGAAAGTAAGACAAACTTCTAATATTTGGGACATCTTAATCACTCGGCCACGGTCGACCTGTGTATTCTTAAAATTGATAGTCAGGGACAAAGTGGGTTTATTGAGGATTATAAGCTCCCCGCAATCCATGTTTTCCCATTTGTACCAGATGTGCCTGCCAAAGATTATCTTGTGAACAATACAAAACAAACCGCACACACTGCTATTAATTTACGAGAGAAATATTTCCAATTGTGCATTAAACTCGTACATTTATTCCTTTCAAATATTATAGTGGCACGTAATGATTTGAAGAAAACAAAGTTTATCCTGTATCTCTGTACTCAAAAGCTAAATGGTTACAAGTGATCACAGGGATTGAAAGGATAGGCCTACTCGATATCGGCATGTATACCAGCTGATATAGACACATACTCGATATCACTTGTTTAAGTGGCATTTAGAAGTTGGGATGGAAATACTCGATATCGGCAAGCATGCCTACAAGAATACCTACTGATATAGACACATGCTCGATATCGGCGTGTATACCTACCAATACAAACACATACTCTATATGGGAATGTATACCTACCGATATAGACACACCTATACTTACTGCAGCATATATGTATAACCCATTATTAATGTGGAGCCACACCATTTCTGGGTCAATTCTGAGCAGTGTTTACGTCATTTAAAGCAATATCCTCTAAGCCACCGTACTGTTAAGCCATCACGTAGATGCTGCGGACGTTTAGTGGAACAAAGCCTAATGTCTTGACGTAATGGATGGCTCACCGTTCTGTGAATATGTGCAAAACGTGATTTGTGAAAGCCCTAGTTGGTCCATCCGCTCTGCCAGGTTTCCTTCCACCACAATGCTGGTCTCCTTTCGTATAACTGAAATATTCTTGAGTACTGCGTTAAACAATACAAAAATAAGTAAATAAAATGATAAATATAATACTGACTGTTTTCCTGCAGCATTGAAAACTGTGGCCCCCTCGCTTGCATTTGCTATTTATGTAGATTATTTCTTACGTGTTTCTTCGTGATCTCGTGTTACAGGTTGTTTTGGAAATTAATCTGGCGATTGTCGACTTGGAACGCCCCATCATCTTTTACGAGTGGTATACGAGTGTCGGACTTGACGCGTACATTGGGAATAATTAAGCCTTCACTGTCAATTTAACAAGGTGCTTATCACGCCACAGCTCTTTAGAAACATGATTCTGTTGCATGGGGGACAATGGAGAGCTCGTAATTCCTCCGTATGATGTATAGTTTATGCAGGAACGGGAATGCGGAACTATTTTGTTCCCCATTTAAATGCCAACTTCATGGACTCCATGGTAAATCTGAAATGTGCCTAGGAAGTGATCAGGACACTCAAATTATGTTTCCCTTTCGCGACGCATGATATTTGTTCAAAACACCTGGATCTACGAGTTCAAACCCGGCTTTGGACCGGGAATTTTGTTGGTTACCCGCTCTCATTGCTGGTACATAGGGACTTGACTACAATAAAGGTCCACGGCGAAACTCGTTTGACCGTTCGCGCAGTTTAACGTTCGTTAATGTCCTCCACTGTTGTGATTTGCATATTGTAATGTCGTTTGTAGACATGGGGATTGGCAATAACTAAACACACGGAGCACATGCTACCGAGACGCTTACTGGTGCGCCATGTTGTACAGCTCTGTCTCATGAATATCCATGAACAGTCATATATCTATTAATAGAACTACTGCACACATGTGCATCAAACGTGACAAGGTTCATCACTAACATGACGATCATGTTGACCATTGGTTTACGCTCGCTTCTCTTTATATGATCTTTTGCGATGATTTTATTTGTGAATCTTTCCAAACCGGAAATGCTGACAAGCTTTGAGCAAATAACAACTGTCAATCTGAAAACAATATTTTGAAATTGACAACTGAAAATTCACAATTAAATGCTTGTTTCTCTTTAAATACCTTATTGGTGTTCTCTTCTTCTGCAATCGTGTAAACTGTAAGAAAAGGTAAAGCCTAAGAAGCTTGAAGAAAAGAAATGTATTTACAAATTGAAAGTCCATGAAGGTTTTTTGCTACAAATGTAAATATTCTTGCGCTGAGAACGAGCAATATTGCAAAGAAGCCCTGTCGAAGGACGCGTCCTAGGGGCGAAAGAGCCAGAGGAGTTGTATCACAGGCTGTAGAGTCGGCACCAGGCATCGCGGGAGAAAGTTTGTCTGTAATTATCTAATTAACTATTATCGTTGACAGAGTTGCTAACTAAACTAATTAATATGTAGACTTCTGTGACTTGGTGGATATATGAAAGACCACCGCATAGAGGGTACATCCAGAGCAGCAACGATAGTGTATAGTTGAAAACTGATCACTCATAACTGGTAACATCCGGGCTATTTTAAATTCTTGTAAATGTTTAAAAATTTTCGACTTACAGTGTTATAGTATGTGTTGGATTCAAGCCCCCGTGGGACAGACCAGTGGGGTAACGTATTCAAATCAAACTTTCGTTAGACAAACCAGTGGGGTGGCATATTTAAATCACACTACCGTGGGACAGACCAGTGGGCTGGCGTATTCAAATCTCTGGGTCCTGTTTCACAGAAAGTCTAAAGGCTAAGCTTGGATGGCTAACTCAAGGGTTTGTTTCACAGAAAGTTTAAAGGCTAAGCTTGGATGGCTAACCCGCGGTCCTGTTTCGTCTAAAGGCTAATCTTATATGGCTAACTCGGGGTCCTGTTTCACAGAAAGTCTAAAGGCTAAGCTTGGATGGCTAACTCGGGGCCCTGTTTCACAGAAAGTCTAAAGGCTAAGCTTGGATGGCTAACTCGGGGTCCTGTTTCACAGAAAGTCTAAAGGCTAAGCTTGGATGGCTAACTTAAGGGTTTGTTTCACAGAAAGTTTAAAGGCTAAGTTTAGATGCACAACACAGTTGGCCGGCTAGCAACTCTGTGTAGCCCGTTTCACAAAGAAAATACTGGGCTATCGGCTAATGCTTTTTGTCTTAGATTTTGAAACAGCCTAAAATCCTCAGTCATGTTCCACAATGTCTAAACAGAAGGAAATTGGATTTCAAAAGTGTTATATGTCCCATATTTGAAAGTTTATGAAAAATAGGAATGTGTCAGTCTCTTTCATCACATGTAAGTCTTTTTGGAGCTCACAATCCACCATAACTCATCCGTTGTTGTTGTTTCGCTTCGATTGTCTATGATAAAGAGTTATCGCTCCTTGTTTACAAACTGTGTCAATAACGAAATTCAAGAAGAAATCAGCATCTTTTTCCGATATTTAGATATAGTAATTTAGTTTATTTATATTTTGAAGGTAATTTTATAATTACTCTCATTGATTCAACCAATCAGATAACTGGCCGAGCGTCCACACAGGCCTGCTAAGCATTAGACAGTTTCACTTTTGTGAAACGGCTTAGTCAGTTGTTTTCGTAGCCTGCTTAAGGTAGTCGGCTAAATGACCCTTAGACGCCTGCGGAAGTTTTGTGAAATAGGTTCCAGTCGCTCGCAACATGGTGACCTCGCTACACAAGGCGTTTTTGCCTCGTGCAGTTCAGCAACACTGAATCCGTAATCCTGGTTTACCGTGTATTTCAACGACGTTCTGGCATTGATTTGCCAATGCCAAAGAGCTTACTTCGTTAAACTGGTACCAATAATTTGAGGAAATGGGCAATTTATGTAAGGGAAAGAAGGCTAGAGAGAAAACTCTTTTGAATTATTCTCACAGTTTTCTTTTGAAGTGCGTGGTCGCCCTGGGTGCGTTTCCTCAAATTGTTGGTACAGTAAGATCTTTGGCACTGGGGGGAGGTGGGGGCACTGGCATTGGTTGAACTGCTTCAATATATATATATATATATATATATATATATATATATATATATATATATATTGAAGCAGTTTCGAACGACTTCATATAGACATGCATAACTGATTTATTTAGTGCAGACCATATCGAAGAGAGTAAGGTAAGGTTATTTGAGTGTTCTTAAAAGAAATTACGAAAATTCTTCCAACAGTTTGGCGTACACTAAGAGGTCGCTCACCGAAATGCTTACCGCATGCCGACAGTTCACTTCGGGCATTTCACTCTCTGTGATGGCTGATTTGTGCCATTTTGTGTTTTCTTGATTTCGTTTGTTGAACCCAATGCAAAATTTCGAGAAGAAGAAAACAGAACTCGAAAACACTAAAATGCGAAGACGCGAGAGTGGAAAAAAAAACACCAAAACGAAAAGCTGACAAGCATCATATGCGATGTACGCCGTTAATTACTGGCCAAATTAATTTATGAACATTGCAACGGCGACCAAGTATAAACAGAATGGTAGAAAGTGGGACAGGAAATCTCAAGTTGACTGCTTGCTCAGTTTTCCTTAGGATATAAAACCGCTTCGAATGAATACTTACCGTACCTGATAATACGTGTGGCGAAGGAACAAAATCTTACATCGGTTTCAGCATAATTAAATTTGTTACATGGAGTATTTTTTCCGCCCCATGTTATACCTCTCTAACCTAAAGAAGGCTATTGTTCATTCTTGTGAACAAACTGGTAGTGTATGACTCACGTAAAAGAACACTGGTGAATTCGGCTTTGGCCCGGCTCCCCATGCATTGCGCGGGACAAAATGACCCCGATTCTTTTACTGCCTTGTACCAGAGTTTTCCAATCAGTAGAAAACTAAACACAAGACAATTTCTGTTCCCAGAGGAATTGTTATTGTTGTTAGTTTTTCTTATATATACTCTGGCTTTGATATTACTTTGCTGACGTCAGACCGGGACTCTTTATCATCCTGTGTATACACACTCTCCTTCAAAGTGTACACTGGTACATTTTCTATCCAATACTCTACACCAAAGCCATGTTGTCTTGCCGGGAAAATATATGTAACGTAGTCAGCGGTGGGTCACTGCATTTATTGGTACTACCTCTTAATTAGGCTAAGCAAGCGTGACCTTTACTGAACACTTACTTCGGAAGTTTTAATCTATACACAGAAGAAACCCAAATCATACATGGAGGAGTCCATGCTGTTACCGTTACACGCTTCTTAGGACGTTCGCCTTCAGGGTTGCTTGTAAAAACAGACTGCATTTAACAGTCTCCAGTGAGAGGTGACACAATGCAATCGCAAATTTCTGAGTTCCTGTAGCACAGGGATATCTTGACGACCACCAAAACAAAAGAATCGAGAAATGTACAAAGAGTACAAGTTTCACGGATAATGAGACAACTACATGAGATAACTATCTGACCCCATTGAGAAACCAAGTTGCACTGGAAGAAAGAAAGCATTTAAACGACTGTTTGCCGTACGTAGAAGCCTAACCCTTTTGCAAAGTTAACTGAGTCGGCAACGAATGCATGATACATGGATATCATTTGATCATAGGTCAAGTAAGATGTTGAAAAGGGAGTACCTGACAAAAATCTAATCTCGATCCCTGCGCCATGCATGCAGGAGTTTTTGTCAAGTGTCTACATGAAATTCGAAGGTAGGCGATTTTCCCTGGTTTCGCCTATTGATAACTGCCGCCAAAATATAAGTGATATTTTCTTGAGAACCTGAGTCAGACTAAATGACTGAGGGAATTAAGTAACGAAATTTTAGGATCAAAAACTGAACACGTGGCCTGATTGCACAAACCAGTTTTTGACTCATCTCTTCGAAACTCGAAACCACTATAGGTGGGTTTCCCGAAGGCTCTGCAAGGTTTCTTCCCACCATGTATAATGTTGGCCACCATCGCATAAGGGAAATATTCTTGAATAGGGCGTAAAACACCAATCAAGTAAATAAAACCTCTACATGGACCTATAATACAATTCGCATTTTATGGTTCAGTTGGGCAAGGCTTTTACGAATTTTAGCTCATCGTGTCTAAAAATAGCTTTTAAATCACGTTTTCTGTAATCCAAACTGGCTTTGTGCATGCGACTCGGTAAGAAACAAAATCTTTAAGTCAAATATAGCATTTCTCTCGCGGACAAAGATCCATATTAACGTAAACATGCGCCTACATGCCTCTTTCAGCTGTCAGCTGCTGTGGACTTATTCGTCGGGAAATCGGGGTTCTAAGGGTACCTAATTGGTGATATTGTAATGTGCATGCACATACAGGCAAATGTACACATTCCGATTGGTTTTTCTTTGTCAAGACATTAGGCTGTCCATGTGCCCAGAAAGGTAAATTTAAACCTGCTTTTGTAATTAACATCCGCGATTCTAATTTCTCTCAAGCGAATTAAGTTATATTGATTTATTAGGTTCGAAATGATAAACTAAGAAATCACGACAAATCAAACATACATTTCGTCTTCAACAAAGACCACTATATAGCATCTAATGGAGACTGAAGATGATTGGTAGGCTACCGGTAGGCTATATCCGATGACAGCCCTGGAGAATCCGAGCTAAAATTAAAACACTTTGTTCCGAGTTTAGCAGGTTACTGGGTCGTTCAAAAGAACAAAGGACGTCAGGTGTGCGAGACAGATTTATAAAAGGGAATCTCAGTGATTTCTGTCCAGGTGAAGTTCATCGAGTGATTATTGAGGAGAGTGTGATCCGGATGATGCCTTGTCGTACACAAAGGACGAGTCTAATTTCCGCTAAGAAGTGACAGTACCTTGCGCCTGGGTTCTATATCGATCGTGGCAATCCATATCCATATATATGTGCAGAAAAATCGGTATATACACTGATAGCGCATCGATTTTGGTGAACGTATGGACGTATAAGTGAACTCAGCATTGGTAATTAATAGCAAACTGACCAGGAAACAAAACGGCTGTCATGAGATGGCCTGGTCAGCCTAGGGGTTACTGTTGGTCGATACTGCACGGTCAGTGGTTCTGTGGTGGTCAGTGGCATTGCATGTCGAGTGCTCAAAGGCGCTGGTCATCCAGGTAAGTGTACAACAGGGTATAAAGCATCTGCTATGATGCCTGGTGGAGCCTGAAGCTAGTGATGTATGAAGAGTCAAATGTACATGTATCCTGCCTTCATATATGTAACTCTTTTGTCGTAAAAGGTAAAAAGAGTTCAGCTGTGTCATGTCACTTATCAAAAATGTCAGAGAGTTTTGTTCACTTTAATTAACCGATCACCTGTCTCGCCGTGGTGGGTGGGTGGGGGAAACAAACGACCTCTCCTTCAATCAGCTGCTTCTTAAGTTGAAAAATTTTCAGCTCCTCAATTTCCCTATCATATGTCTAGTTTAAATAACTGTTTGTGTCACTTTTCTTAGATGTCCATGTAATAGTAAATGTAAGCAGAAATAACTGATTAGCGTTTTTGACAGGTCACATGGTACAGCAGGGCTTTTCTTACCTTTAGCGATAAAAGAGTTCGAACTCGAAACTGAATGGAAACTCATGAATTTTTCGCTGGTGGTGGTCAGTATTATACAGGTGGACGTAATTGGAGTGCCCAGTGTGAACTACACACGATTAGCAAGTTATAGGTGTAGCTTACAAAGGTGTAGGTGAAGAACGCTAAACGTTAGTATAGCACGTTGTGATAACCGGAGCTGAACAGAACGAGTCAGCGATGATGAAGGTTGTGCGTTCGAATCCAGGACTGGATGATTTGACTGTCGACGCCTTTACCTTAGGTTTATGGTGAAGCGCGGTGTCCGTTTCCGCTTACACCAAATAATAACATTGTAATAGGAAAATATCCCTGAATTCGGCGTTAACGCCCAATTATATGAAACGAAATTCTGGAAAAAAAAAAAAAAACAGTCGACACTCAGCACCACAGGCATTGTCTGATCAGAAGTTTGATTGCTTTCTCCGGTCACAGGGAACATATGTATGGAAAAGTCGTGGTTGAATGAATAATATTGCTACTCCTCATATTCTCTCTAGCCTTGGAGGTTGTGTCCATAACGTGCGAGATTTTACGACCTTTGACGCCGTAACATGTTTATGTACAGTTTCGTGCAGATGGCGGCAAACATTGAGTGAACTCTTTCCACTAGTCAGATTTTTTTCCGTGATGTTTTGACATAATTTAAGTGAAAGCGTAAAGGGAAATACCTCGCCCCTTTGATATAAGATTCAATACGCGTTACTTGCCGCATTATGCTCTTATGATACACAGTGTGATATGTTAGCAAAGTTACATTTTACTAGTGTTGAGACTATTGAAAGGACCTGTCTATGTTTTTAATCGCATCGAAATGTAACAAGTTAAAATGCAAAACTTCATATTTAGGGAATTAATTAACTCTACCCATAGGCAAACACTGCATGTGTGTGTAATAAATGTGTACACCCTTCAAATCGCAAATATCAAACAACAAAATAGGGGAGTTTCGAGTTCGAACTCTTTTGCCGCTAAAGGTAAAGAGAGTCCTGCTATAACACATGACTTGTCAAAAATGTTAGACAACGTTTGTTGACTGTACTTAACTGATCACCCGTCTCACCGTATTCAGGAGATACAAACGACCGTTCTTTCTTCAGTAACTTCTTAAGTTCACAAATCTTCAGCTTGTCAATTTTCACTATAGTTCGTCCCGTCTAAATAATTTTTTTGTGACACTTTTTTAGACACTGATGTTGTTGCAGATATAATCAGAAATAGTTGCCTAACATTTGTCTCAAGTCACATGGTACAGACGCACTTTTCTTACATTTAAGAGCTCGAACTCGAAACTCCCCTATAAACGGGCGGACAAACAGTCTAGATGACCTTTACGTCAGTTTCAGGCGTGTCAGTATACATGGGTTCAGACCGGGGTGTTGTTCGATATAGGGCTATTACGTAAAGGTGACACTAAAGGTCGATCTTGTATCAATAAAGTATATCGATACTGTATAGAAACCGTGAGTCAACGGCCGTGAAGGTGTTTGTAGTCTATTGCGAGTCTCTATTCCTGGTATGCAGCCGTGTGAGAACACAACGGTGTTATGCACCAGTCGTGTCGTTGTTATGCAGAATAGCGGGCATAACATGGAGCACCTGTGTAATCTAAGGGGAAGGCTTGTGGTTCAACCAAGAGTGCGTGTACATGTCTATTTATATTGGGGCGTCATTGCCCGCCTTGCCGATGGCTTAAGCCGGTGACTGCTTCGTTTGGGTATGACTCTTGTGTTGATCGTAGTAAGCACATTGTTAATGGTGTCTCGGGTCCAAGCTGGACTGACCATAGTTTTGGTACAGTTCATGAGTACTACTCTACCACTACTATGCTACGTTTGCCGACAGATCGTCGTCGCAAAAATGGAAGGAATGAACAATACAATTTCAAAAAATCTTCCGTTAAATCTTCACGTGAAAAAGAGAAGTAGTCTTATTCCGTGCAGGATTTAAACGACTGCAGAATGACATGCTTCTAAAAACCCACCTTTTGGTTTGATTACACCGTCTCAGACAGGAAGCGGCATTTCCCCTTCCAATCTGCCGCTTTCAACGCGAAACCGTTCTAGACTCCTTTATTACGCACCGTATTCAAACTGCTTGGCACGTTGCCACTGAGGCCAAAAAAACCCGACCCTTTTTTAAAACGTCAGGTTATTATTAAGGCATGTGCGTTTTTATTAGGTCAAAGCTAAACAGTACGTATATCGCACCTTTTAAATTCAACAATTTAATGCCTATGGCGTGTACAGTTATGTCAAACTACGTGCGAAGTGTTCGTCTTGACCTGAACTGAAGATTGGGCAGATGTATACACTGTTAAAAAAGTCCGTGTTTTATGGCACTAATTCTGGTTTTTCCACGAGGGTTTTACCACTGTAGTCTCTTTCGTGGTGAAGCATCCCTAATAAGAGAAAGACGTGATGTGTAGGATTCACATGTTATCACATGTTATGAGCGTTACCTTCCAGTGAAAACACCTGGTAGCTTGTTGCCAGACCTTTTACCCGTAATTTTACCAAAATTTTATAACGGTATATACGTGGCGACATGAGAGGCCAAAACTCTTGTATAACACTCTATAATAGCACCTGTCGGGGGCCTGCATAAAGAGCCTATAGAACACGTAATCCCAGGCCGATGGTCAGGTATCATACACAACATCATTATCAGGTGCTAATATGTTTTACCTTTGTCTCTTGTGTCTTATTTTTTTCAGGCGGGGACATTTTCTGTTCTAATTTATTCAGTGTGGAGGAAGCTCAAAAGATCCCAGTAAAGCCTCAACATTCCGTTAACTCTCACAGGTATGTATTCCATTTGTGTTTCTTTATTTCTTTCTTTCTTTCTTTCTTTTACTCCGTACTCAAGAATATTTCACTTATACGACAGCGACCAGCATTTTGGTGGGAGAAAACCTACGACAATCCGAAAATTGCTGACTGATTTTCCCACTTACTACCTGACAGGAAGCCAGCCAAAGGTATTTCGGTTCAATATGTCAGTTAAATGAAGGCAGCAGCTCTTTACGTGAAAAACAAAACACTTTTCAGCTGGTATTTCTCAATCATACTTACAGCATAAAATCGTGTAAGGAACAGAGAGAAAGGGATTCGAGCACGCGACCTCTTTGGTTTACTGGTGTCATTTTTTACGTTGAATGTATAGAGCGCTTGGCCAGCGAGGCCTTTTACAAGTGATATAAACCTGTGATACCTGAAATCAATAATAATCCCCTTAACAAAGAGTGTATACAGTGCCTGGGTGGAAGATATATCGCCCGATGAGTATTTTTGTAGCCGTACACAACCAAACTATGAACTACAGGAGCCCTATATCGTTCAACCCACGACATCGAGACATTATATAGGGGCTCCGTTTAACACCTTCAGGTACTTTGGGCGGTCAGCATGATGTCTTTAAAGACAGTCTTCAGCCAAGTGCTATAAAGGAGGTGAATTTGATTCGTGTATATTTGTAGTCCGAATTTGGTTAGCAAACATTTTACCTGACAGAATGAAACTGTCTGAATCCATTATAAGATTCTTTGTCCAGATTCCAAGTATGATAATTCAAGGTAAATTCTCATATATGTTGGTTCGGCTCCGTCTTAAGCTCGACATTCACCGAGAGCTTGAGACACGACTCAGCTCAAACTCAACTGGTCGGAGGGAATTGGTTCCAGTCTTCGATTGACATAAGACTGACCAGCATACGCGTAACCACCGAAGATGGGTCGCGTCGTTATTGTGCTTACACGACCTTTTGACCGAAGCAACGGTCGAATTGAGCTGGGTTTAAAGCCCTCGTGTATGCCGAGCTTTAACCTCCCATTTATGCCGAGCTGAAAACCAAACCGAGAAAGTTTCATGTCAGATTCCTGTGAAGGAGACGAAACTGATGAAGGTTTTTGTTCTTTTTTTAGCGTAAAAAATGTCAAATTAAGTTGGTTATACAACACAGGAAAATGATCCAGAGCACCCCGATCCTTGTTAGCAGATTTTTAAAAAAATAATCCGTAGAAGGATTTCTTTCACAGGGTGAACTATTCATCTTGTTCCAATATTTGTTGTTCTTGGGGTCATTCACAGGTCAGAAGTTCGAATTCAGTTCTCGCTTCTACGGCTGTAGTATGAAGCCATTGTCCGTGGTTTGTCAGATACCCACCAAAGGTCGTTGGTTTACTTCGAACACACAGGTTTCCTCCACTTATAAACACAACCTTCCCCAATCGGCCTATGAGAAAATTATTGATTAGTGCTTCAAACCCAGTGTGAAATAAATACATGTGCTCTTTGGTCGTTGCAGAATTCGTGATATTTGTCCAGAAATTTCGCCAGTATGAGGAGATTCCAGCGAGCTTCGTGGGACGGCGATGGAACACCTACCACCATATACGATGTTTGGGACTTCATATCCGCGAAACTCCGACAACTCGGGAATTCCCTGCGGGAAATTGATGACCATTTTTACGGGGGATCCGACAGAAATTCCTGCATGGAGAACGCAAGTGCTGCTTTGAAAACACTTTTAAGCGACAGTGGCTGTTTAACAACAAAGGTGTACAGCAGCATACACAGTGTGCAAGAATTGATGACGCCTGACAGACAAACGCAAACTCCACGGGTCAAAAAAGCCCTGGAAAATACGTCGAAATTTGTTGAGCATGTCGAAAATGTCTTACCAGAAATGGACGCATTCAAAACGAATCTGTGCCAAAATGTTTTACGACACTTGGAAGATTATTGTTACGACTATCATAAACTGGGTACAACCGATGACAGGTTTTATAAGCAGCTAAGAGTGCGCATTGTGCGCATGAAGGAACTCCTTGAAAAATTCGACATTATTGCCTCAGGACTTCGAGGGAATTCGTTTTACTGCCAACATTTTTGCGACGATAAATTCTCAGAAGAAATAGCCATAGAATTCGACTGCGAAACGTTTCCGGTCCTGCGCGCATGCCCGGATATGATCCAGAAACTTTACGTTGCCTGTGATATAGCTCAGGACTGGCTCCGGAGTGATAAAGTTTACCTTGAGGAAATTGAAAAACAGATCGAGATGACGAAGCGCAGTATCAAAGAGAAAGAGGACGAATACGAACTAGTCAAACTGGAATACAGCAAAATATTTTCTTTGCTGAAGCAGCGCCAAAACGATTCTGATTATACAGAATATGCGGATGAATCGATTGCTGAGGCGAAAAATGGCCTGTGTCGAATGGAAGCCGCGAAACAACGACTTCAGATGGAAGTCGTCGCCGTAAGTAAGCTGTTGATGAATTGCAGTGACAGTCTAAGGATTCGCGGGTTACGTTCTACTGCTAGCCCTGACCCGTCGAACGAGGAAAGTCCCAGGGGTGGTGACGAAGTTGATGGTTGCAATCCCGAGAGGGTGGGCCTAGCCAGTTCCCGTTACAGTGAACGTGTCCATCGAGACACGAAAATTTACTCAGACAAGCTACAAGAAATGAAACAACGGCTGCACAAGCTACAAAGCAAGATCCGACGAAAACACGAGAATTTACGAGAATTCCAAAGCGCCAGTGCCGAAGTTGAACGTCTGACTCGCAAACTGAAATCTGTGGCAAGGAATAAATCTCAGCGTCAAGAGGAGCTTCACGTTCTTAACGATCATCTACGTCAGCTTGAGAAAATGTTGTCTAGCCGTAAGTACCCCAAACCCCTCCGGGTATCAGAGAGTTTGGATGTACCCGACGACCCGTTTGCCTGCAGCCTCGATCTCAACAACAGCGGATCCGAAATCAACTTTCCGAGAAAAGAAGGCGCGCTGTCTTCCGGTAGGTTTCCTTGTTATGATATTTGTCAGCGTTCTCTTTGTATGTTCACCGCATTAACATGGTAGATTTGACTGATTTGGTCCCGCGAATTCTTGACAAGATGATTTACATCAAAAATTGTCATTGACTTTATGATTTAAGCGTGGTATTCCCTTGACTCCCAGATTTTGCTGAGTTGTCAAATCGTACTTGCCATCTCCAGCAGAGCGAAACACATAGCTGTGTTGACATTGGTGGATGTGGTTAGAGATCGGTGAAATTGGTCTTGCGGTTATTGGTCCGGAATGTCCATATTATGGCTCAAGGTTGGAACATGAGTATCTTTGTCGACGCTTACGTTCACTGTGGCAGAAAGCGAGCCAATAAAACTTTCTCCCAAAATCTCATGCTAGGCCTGGGCCCCATCCCACCAAGCAATTTTGTACGTAAGTAAAACTATCAAAACCTAACTAAAAGTAAAGATTCTTGAAATTCTAGAATAAAGACATGGGTGGTTCATGTATATCATGCCGAAAGAAATTTAAAAATCAGTATGTGTCAAAAAAAAACTATAGAATAGAGTTTAAAGGTTTTATCTTTAGTCAAAAATTGCTTTGTGGAACCGCCCCCAGTAATATTAGCTGTGTCCGGGGAACTCTTTCACTCTGAAATATGCTAGATAGCTTCAGAACAGAAACTCGAGCATTCTTGCTTCCCGTCTATAATAAATAATTATTTTTCTCGATGTGACTGATTTATTTTTGCCTGTAAAACTTTATAACTGAAACTTACATTATTTCAAACATTATCTCCGCAAAAATTGTCAGATTATCTTCAACTGCAAAGTTTCTAAAAATGACAATTTACCTCAAAGCGTTGGCAAAGCGTTGTGATACACTTAACACAAAGTATTTTAATAGATAGTTGTACGATGTATTTTATCCCATGTAGTGTGCCCTGTAAAACATTGGATTTCACATTTGTGTATTGTTTTACCACATTTCCTCTCTTGTCTCCAATAGCTCATTTAGTACTTCTTACAAACCCTTTTTGTTTTCAGATCTAAGGCGGGCTTTTCGACTTGTGAAGAATAGTATCGGCTACGCGTGGAAGGACTTGTCTCGTACATTGCCATACTCTCCTCACAAAGGCCTTGCCGAAATTAACAATGACATACGGGCAATTGAGCACGAGAATCCCGGCCATCTGAAGGAACAAGCGTACCAATGCCTTATTCGATGGTACAACCATAACGGCTGCAATGCTTCTCTGCGGGATCTGATCACGTCTCTGCGAGAAATCGACGAGAATCGGCTGGCCGACAAACTACAGGGCTACATTCCCGATGGAGCCCGCTTGAGTTGCGAGGTTTCTCCCAGAGCCAACGATTCTGGTATTGACTGAAAAAACTTGACATTCTGAGCAGTTTTTATTATTTAGGAAACAGTTCTCGCTTCGCACAAAACTAACTCTTCTCTCGTAAAAGAGAAGCGAAGAAACACTGGCGGTAGCCGGAAAGAAGCCATTATACACTGCATTGAAAAAGTCCTCCATGGACGGCAAAGTCTGCTTTCGAGTCATTCAGAATTCGCTAAGCGTTTTTGAAATGAAGAAACACCAATCCGATGCCGTGCTATTAGCAATTCGAGCCAATAGCAATTCGAGCCAATTGCCCTCTGTTTCAGGGCTCATGCAGCAAGGATTACAAGAAACACTAAAGAATCTTTGAGGATAAAAACTTGCAGTTGACAGCCTGTTGTCTGAATCCAAGTATTTCATGTGATTGAATCTTTGTTGAAAGATAGAAAGAGTTTGTCCGTAGCAAACGCAGTGTTCAAAGTTGCCTTGAGATTTAGTTACTGTTGAGTTGTTGCATTAAATAGCATAAACCTTATACATGTACTTCAGGGATTGTATAATGCTCTATAGATTTGTTGGTCGGTTGTGCAAAATGATTATTCAAAAAGCGGATTAATAACCATGTATTAGCGCTGCAGGATGTGCTTTTGTCTCAATAAGGGTAAAGCAGCCGGGTTATCCTGTGCTTGTCCTGCTGTTTCTATCGCTACCGGCCTCATATTGCCAGTAGTAAACTGTTACGGTCCGAAGTCACCTTCTATAACCCGGGATCAGTGAGTACACGTGGCTGAAAGCTGTGACGTCATCTTCAACATAACTGTCGTCTGCTTGATCAGTCGACTGGATGGACTCAACGCACCTACTCAAGTCGAGAAGTTTTGCATGTTTGGGGCTGCTCTCAGACCAATACTAAAGGCAATACAAACTCGAACTTGACCTTTTAATAACACCTAAATAATATTTACATTGGCTGTGATGTATGGATATTAATAAATTTTACAGTTTTATCGTCAAACTTGTTTGATTATATTTTGTTCTTTAGACAGTTTCCTTGATATTGTTTTTATTGGATTGTTTGGAAGAATGTCTACATGTATTAGACTGCTCTTGATGCTGTTTTCCCATTGATATGCAAACTATGGGTCGAAAGAAGAATGGAAGATGAAATTTTGTGCTTAATTCTGTGTTTAGGACCAAATTAAAAAACAAATAATTCAAAAATGGGCATTTTTTTCACCTACTTGGGTCCATAATGTGTCACCAAAACAAAAACGGTACGATCTGGTATTTATGAAAAGATGACAAAGAGGTACACAGAATAGGAGCAATATTATAAGTCATGTATTATGTTCTCTCTCGATTCATACATCATAACTACAGTTCATTCTTCCCGTATACGGCAAAAAGGATTTCCTCAGCAAGTGATGCAACCATCCTATTGCAAAACGCTCAAGAAAAGCATTGCATTTTGAAGAACGACAGACTACACGGCACTTACCCGCAGGCAAGATATCCCATTAAGTTAGACTTGGTCTTCACTTCAAAACACCTCAGTGAAGAACCTGAAGATTTTTAACTTTGATACCCCAGATTACATTTAATATCTCAGAAACGAAAATTAGCGTCTGTGTTTAAATCTGACTTCAGAGAAAAATGTCACAAATTAGAACAAGACCTGAAGTCTAAGATAGCTTCGTGATCCTATGGCCAGGAGGATATCGTTCTTACGTTAACATGTCATGGACAAAAACTCGGTGTGCGGAGCAATACTCGAACAAAAATAAAACTTAAATTAAACCAAGTTAATAAACCCCTGAAACTGACCGTCATGGTATAATTTATTTATTTATTTCATTGACGTTTTACGCCTTTGTCAAGACTATTTCACTTATACGACAGCGGCCAGCTGGTGGGATGCATCCGGGCAGAGCCCGGGGCTATCCGCAGGTTGCTGGCAGACCTTCCCACGTACGGCCAGAAAGGAACCCAGCATGAACTGGGCTTGAACTCACAGCGACCAGATTGGTTGGAGGCTTCTGCGTCACTGCGCTGCGCTAGCGCGCTAACTGACTGAGCCACGGAGGCCCCTCGTTATCGTATAAGTGGAAAGCCATTCGGTATCACAATGAAATTAACAAAAAAATAAATAAACCAATTCAAAGAAATATGACAGACGATGGCCATTTTATTGAACGGTTATTAGTGATGCTTATGTACGTCAATTCGGAATGTTCTTATTTGTCTTTCAATGTTTGATGGGTTTATTTCTACAACTACTACGATGGAGTGTCGTGGTCAGATGACGACTCGATCCCCGCTGGTCATTGCTTATAATGTTTGAGTGTCCTAGCAGAAGGGTCACTGGCCTCTATCCACCGGGGCATCCAAAAGTACGGGGTAAAGTTAGAGGCCCCAGGGTAGTACTTCTCGAATATGGTACGGTAGTACAACGCTTCCTTGGTTTTTGGTGGATTCACTGGGTATTTTTGGGCGGCGTTCTCCAAGTCTTCTTCGTTAACCTACAAAGACACAAGGAATATAAAGAATACTATGAGATGTTTGTAACATAAAAAAAAAATCGTCCAAAACGGTACACAGTGAGGAATCTTTACCTCGAGTAATTCCAGCTGAAGCAGTATAGCCTATTGACCCTTCCTGCCTATCCGGCAGGCTGGTTCTCATGTATTCCAAAAGAACAATCGTCAGTTCAGCTTTGACTTGAGTCAGCAATGTGTGGGGAAGGCACCCCAGCAAAGGTATAACGAATACCATAAATGGATACATTGTGACTGTTGTATATACATATATATATACACACACACAAGTTAATAATAAATACTATTCATGAAGAAATAATGGATTGCAAAAAGTTTATTCATTAATACGTGGTATGCATGGCGTCCAGGCGGGTCGAAGTGTCCAATAGGTCTCAAGAAAGACAACTCTGGCGATTTAATTCGGTGATCAATGACGGTGGGAGTTTTATTTATTTATTTATTTATTTCATTGGTGTTTTACGCCGTACTTAAGAATATTTCACTTATACGACGGCGGCCGGCAGTATGGTGGGAGGAAACCGGGCAGAGCTAGCGGGAGACGCACGACCATCCGCATGTAGCAGGCAGACCTTCTCACATACGGCCGGAGAGGAAGCCAGCATGAGCTGGACTCGCAGCGACCACATTGGTGAAAGGCACCACGGTGGCTACACCGCGCTGGTGCGCGAATCCCCTCGGCGTCAATTTGAATCCAGCTCCCGTTAGGAGGTCTGCCAGGTACCTGCCATTGTGCGGACGTTTCCCTTCCCTTCCTCCTGGTTTCCTTCATCTACAATCCTGATCGCCCTTGTTGAGATGAAGCATTCTTGGGTACACCGTGTAAAACACATTTTCAATGTTGCAGATATAAGATAAAGTACAGTGCGGAGCCACTCATCAGTTACGAATTGGTACGTTTCTGAGACCTCTGTGACAATAATCATTGGCCAAAGCTCGGGTTGCCATTTTCGCAGGGAGGCCACTTGCCTTCCACCATGCAGTATGGTGTGCAGTACGTCACATATGGGAAAGTTCGTCGGTAGCGCTGTCAAAGGTGGATGGTTTACCAAAGGCACTCTCATCAACCCATCAAAAGCGATCGCGATGGTGGAAGCGAATAAAATCTTGAGTATGACGTTAAACAACCAACAAACAACGGACAAAGAAACTGACAGACAAACGGACCGAACAAACATACCTGCTGCTGTAGGTGGTTCTGTATCATCTCATACCACGGCTTGGTCGTGGTGGAAATACCATCGCTGAACGCCTCTTTGGGACGCCACAAAATCTCGTTTGGAATCAGCCCCTTCTTCGCGAAGGCCGACCTCAGGAGGTACTTCTCGATGCCATTTTTAGGCTGCCTGTCTTCCGCCGGAAGTGACAAGTAGTAAGAGGTGAATAGGTGATCCAGGAACGGGACACGAATCTCTAGGCTGTTCAAGCAGAAAGGTACATAAGGGAGTTCAAAATCATTCTTTTGGCAGCACGAAAAATAAGTTCAACCCAAGCGGAAACGATCGGCGACATGATAGTGTCAAGGCAGATAGCTGTTTCGAGTCCATGTTAATTTTCAAGTGTCACAAACATTTACATATGTAAAAAGCAGGAAATTTACTAAACTGTGTGAGAGTGCTGAGGATTGCAATGCCTTAACATAGGGGGCATGCGGTTGTTTATCTGCCCTCAGATTTAGAGGTGCCATGCAAACTCGAAATCGCTATATACCCGGCGGATTACATTGTTCATTTGTATCTGGTCACCAATGAGACGGTAGTTAACTACGGGTTCTCCAGTTTGCTGCTTCTATAAAACTAACCATGCTTGTACATGAGAGATACATACTTGAGTATAGCGTAAACCGGCAATACAATACAAGTACACGTGGACTGCATGTTAACAAACATAAGCAAGTGTTTTGATTACATGTAGCATTTCATAAATAACAATGCAGCTTTTGACACATCGGGAGAAATACTCCTGAATGTCTATACTGTCTTCGTCTGTGCTAAATTCTCACCCCCAGGCAGCTGTACTCTTGTCCCCTCTCAAGACATCAAAGTAGTACAGGTCCTCCAGCAATCTCCTACTCTCCGCATCACCGTCTTCCGGCGACGGACTCTTGTGGAAGTAGATGTATCCTTGCGCCAGTTCGTCTGACCCTTCTCCAGAGTAAATGACCACCGTGTCGGTCTTCTCTTTGATGTACTTACTAACGAGGTACATACCTGAAACAAAACATGTACGTAATGTAGAAATTACTCAGAACTAATAGTATATATGCCTTTTTTCTGTGTGCTAACGTGGGGACAATGCCACTATAAGTAGTAATTCAGTATAAAAACGACTAATCCATATGAAGACAGCATGGCACAGAATGGGTAGCTCGTGCACCAGTCACTTCGTTCAGTCTAAAACTTACACTAACTGACACGTACTTAGGCTCCAGAATAAGGAACTCGGAAATCTCCATCAGACGGTTTAAAGCTTCGTACGGTTTTGTTCTTTCCTGCAGTACGTATGTCACATTTGTATGTATGCTCGTGAAACACTTAGGTATAGCAGATAATTGGGAATATAAGTCGGTCAAATAATAATTCACAGTTTCGGTATAGTTGTGCTCCCCAAGCAAACCAATTAGCCTGTTCACGAGGATTGTTGCAGCATAACAGCTAGAAATGATACGTTTCTACACGGCTTAACAGGAACCGGCTGCTGTAGAGGCGAAATAAATGCCCCCCCCCCAAAAGTACTACACTGTTACAAAAAGAAAATGGTGTGTTTAATTCTGTCATTTGGGCCTGCACGGTGTAGCCCGCAAAAATTCTCCCAACAGACCAAAAACACTTGGTGGCATATGGCGTAGTTTTCAACCATTGGCCATCAAGAACAAATAAGTGCATGAACAAATCTTTCATTCGCGACTTGTGAATGTAAAAGAAAGAGTTGAGGACGTAGAACGACACGAGTTACTGTACAACCCTCAGAATTAATCACTCGAGCATCATGGAAATGGGTCAGGGTCCAGTTTCAAAAAACTTTGTAAACTGATTTTTCTGCTCTCTTCTTGTAAATTACGTCGCTATAACCTAAAAAAAACGTCTTCCAAATCTACGCGACAAGGTCACAGGGCATATGACTCATGAAGTTTTGCGGAAGTGGCCACAGCGCCTTAAACGAAGAATATACGTGAAAATGGGGGGTTTTTTTATCAAAAAAGAGGCCATCAAAAACTGCTGAAGAATTTTTTTTTTTCATTTTTATCGAAGTTTTCATAATTGCGATATAAGTATTTGAATGTTTTATACTGTGGCTGCCTGTTAATTCCGACCATAAACATGTGTGTGAGCGGAAATGACGTCATATACACGGCATGTTCTTACGTTGTCTAATTGCTAAGTCTCCACATCCCACAGGCATGTGTTCCCATATTGTGTAATAAGTACACACTTTTTATGATCCATGGAACTAGCAATTGTGCAACAAACATTTCGTGTGACGTCATTTGAGCACGAACAAAGGTATATGTTCACCACTTGTCATCGTAGAGTCTAACACTTTAAATTCTTACAATTCCTTTCGAAAAAGTCTGCAGAAAACATAACGAACTATCTTCTAGGACATCATTTTACCTAAGCCATAACATTAACAGGTAAACCAGCGAGGGCCCTTGTTACAGTGTGATGTGAAAAAATTGAGATGAACCCCATCGGAATAGCCACTAAAAACTACAAGTATACCCGTAACTATCTGAGTTTATTTTTTCATTTTTTTTCACACAGTAAAGTTACGCAAACGTCATTACACTAGTAAACTTACGGAAGTTGATGTTGGGTTGTCTGGACAGCTGTCATCGTTGACGTGACCGGGAAAACTGTGGGTTAGCCATATTTATTTATTTATTTATTTATTTAATCGGAGCTTAACACCGCACTAAAGAATATTTCATATATACGACGTAGGCCAGTATTATTGCAGGAAGGAACTGAGCCCAGCTGAAGCCAGTGTTGACCCGGGGGTGCTGGCTGACCTTCCCAGTTACGACAGGAAAGGAATCCAGCATGAGCTGGACATGAACTGAGGATAAGAAATCTCCTTACCTACAGACGCCCTAATTGTCGTGATATCGTAGGACTCCAAGTGGTAGATCACTTTCTCTATCGCGTTTAGACCGTCTTCCGGTGTCATAGCAACCTCGTGGTGCTCCGTACCCAAATAAGTCGCCACCTGTGATTGGTGGAATGATATGATCAGTTGACAAATGATCTATTAAGCCAATCGACTGGTCCCTAATTAACGAATAGATCATTAGGTGGTCATCCATCTAATAATGCATAACAAGTACACTCATTCTCTTTGAAAAGCTTTGGTCTGTCTGAAAATGGTGTGGTACTGAACCTCAACTTACCAGGACTTTTCCCCTTTAAATTTGCAAAACTTCATTGGGATTTTCACAAAGAACCGTGGTTTCCTGAGGTTTCCTGCACGATTTATGCATACTCTGAATTTGTTTTAATATCCGAGACAGCTAAGTACCCATCGCAATCACACACTTTATTTCTTGCTTTATGGAGACGTACCTTTTTGGCCGCCACCAGATCGGGACTACCTTCCATGCCGATGGAAAATGTCTGTATAGGATATGATATCCCGGCCTCCCTGGCGTTCTTCACTAAGAGAGCTGCCACCAAGCTGGAGTCCAAGCCACCTGCATATACACATAAATGTTCCAAGTTTTTGGCTGACAAAATCATCAATTAATTCTTTAACAATAACAAGACGTCAAAATTCTGAAATGTTCTCAACGCCACTGATATTTTTGAGAATCAAACATGTTTATCGCTCTAAAGCAAACATTTACATATACTGAGGAAGAAATTAATTTTGAAATGCTTTGGAGGAAATTTTCAGTTTTTAAAGACAGAAAATTCAAATACCTACAGTTTTTACTGAATTTAATAATATCCATTTGGTATCATCAGTCTGTCCTTCTGGCTAAATAACAAAACTCGAAACATTTCTAAGTTTATTTAGTTAAAGGTGATGCTTGTTCTGTCACTTAAATCCAGAATATTAATGATTTTAAGCCGAAGAGCAGACACTTCAGTGAAAATCTACACTACTTTGTTTAAGAGCAATCCAAAGGGTTGCCCCAGCTTTCATACCAGAGAGTAGACATCCGATCCTGCGCTCTGACAACAGCCTCTTCCTCACCGCAGCTTCCAGTAAATCAGCGATGTTCTCCAAATTGGTTTTGTCCCCTACACCAAGGAAAAGAGAAAGGTTTAAAGAACTACAATCTCTGAATGAAAGCATCGAATGATACAATCCGGAGTCGAAAAAGACTTTCAAAGTTTGATAACAGTAAGGTCAAAGATTCGGGACGGGAAGGAAAAATGCAAAATAATTTAGCTAATTTATTTATTACATGATAAATATGCAAAACGTACGTATACAGCAAGCTATTTATCGAACTTGATCTGAGTGGCTATAAAATGCATCTGCACATAAACTTTTGTCAGCATGGAACTATATTTGAAAGCTGTTATTGCACACATACCAATCACTTACTGAATCAAAGATGCCGTTAAAATACAAGCAGATGTTTTTCGAAGCTAATCCAAGACTCCACAAAATGAACGTGCACGCAATTTTTTGTCAAAACGTATTACCATTTTGTGTTACTTCCACGAAGTTGTTCTTGAGGAAACAAACCCGAGCCTATATCACCTGTTACTCCAAGCTTGGTTGATTGCCAAAGATTACACATTGCCATTACTGTGAAAATTTACAAAAAATACATAAAGGTGATGTGAATGCTAAATCTGTCTGTGGAGGTGTCAGATACTCCAGTACCTTGCCCTCGTACCTTGAGCAGTGACCACTGTCTTATACATTGGCGTTTGACCAATCTTGTGGAAGCGAGTCCTCTCTTCAAACGCTGTCTTCCCGCTGGGCAGCAGCTGATAGGTGTCCACGTGACCTGGTGGGTAAGGTAAAACCTTTTGTCCAGATGAGATTGTTTGCCCCTCCAATTCCTGTAAGCCTAATTTAAAAAGAAAAATTAAAACACAGCCTGATAGAAAACATTCAGATACATAACAGTCTGATTTTCATAACAAAGATACAAAAAGAGTGATAGAAAAAAGCCTGAAGAAACACATGATTGCCAACAGCATGATGGAAAGCATTCAGATACAAAGTAGCATGTTTGACAAAAACAGCCTGATACAAAAACCTGATAGAAAACAGCCTGATACAAAAACCTGATAGAAAACAGCCTGATACAAAAACCTGATAGAAAACAGCCTGATAAAAAAACCTGATAGAAAACAACCTGATACAAAAACCTGATAGAAAACAGCCTGATACAAAAACCTGATAGAAAACAGCCTGATACAAAAAGCCTGATACGAAATAGCCTGATATAAAAAGCGTGAAAGAAAACAGCCTGATACAAAAACCTGACAAAAAAAAAAAACAACAAAAAAAAAAACAGCATGATGAAAAGCAGCCTGATAGCCAACAGCATGGTGCAAAACATTCTGAAAGAAAGCAGCCAGATTGAAAACATTCTGATAGAATGGGCAATATAACTGCGAACTATCGTCATAGCAACAATTGTAATTTTCCAAACTTTTCACATGTATGCAAGATGTTCATTCAAGCATATTCTGAGGGGAATATTCTGTATAGTGTGGTAAAATTATATTTCTTGGGACACCTCGAAAATGAACAATTCAATCGATGTAGTTTTGCTTCCAAAGTCATATTTAAAAGCCACATAAATCACAATGAAGGTTGCGTTTTCCTATGCAGAAAAGTAATTTAGGAATTATGTTGCATATAGGTCACACCTGGTATGGAAACCAGTTCTATTATATTTACACAAAACAAGGACATTTTCCTCAGAGCTGTTACTTTATATCGGTTACTAATGTTCCGCAACACACAGACCTAACGGTTTTCCTTTTTTTCACAAAATGGGAAGTATTTGGAATCACTACTCCTGTAACATCTCTCTCTCACTCACAAAACAACAATAAGAAACAAAACCAAAAAAAAAAAAAAAAAATACCGCAAGATCGTGGGGAATGTGTTTTTTCCCGGGCACGCCGTTTTCTCACAACACTGAAACTGATCGTCGTCCTAAAAGTAAAAACTCTTGAATATGACGTGAAACACCGATCCAAATACCATAATTAACGTCGTCTTTGAAGCAGACCTTACCTTTTGCTTCTGAGCAGACTGCTAAGAATCCGGATTCGGTGGAGAGTGTAAAGCACGGCCTAACACCAAAGGTGTCCCTGCCAATGAAGACTTTCCTTGCCTGAGTGTCCAGAAGAATAAAGGCGAATACCCCGTCCAAATGCTGGGCAGCGAATTCTATTCCGCCATGACAGTAGAGGTGGATTATGGATTCACCGTCACAGCTCGTGCTGTACCGGAAGCCAAACTCCTTCTCCAACTGAAACGGAGATAAATACTTGCATCATAATACTGAATAATGTGGGGCTGAAAGGTGATGAGGTGAAGTGGAAATTATTCCAGAAACAGCGATATCACAGAAGAAAATGTCAGTACCGATAAACAGCGATATCACAGAAGAAAATGTCAGTACGGATAAACAGCGATATCACAAAAGGAAATGTCAGTATAGAGAAATGAAGAATACTTTACTTACGCCAGAGTCCTGAATAACTCATTCATTATCAAAAACAAATAATTTATCATTCAACCAGCAGAGCATTCTATATTAAATGTAAATTTTTATCAACCTTGTCACCAAGATGACAAGATTGTTACCAACAATACATCATAAAAACTAAGTGAGAAACAACCTTTAATCGGAACTTCAGTGATGGTTACTGGTTTCCAGTTAAAAATAAATAGCTTACCAGCCTGAAGTTGTAGATTTCACCATTGTACAGAAGCCAGACGTGAGGATGAGAGAAGACTCTCATTGGCTGCATTCCCGTCAGGTCGTCCATGATAGCCAATCGGTGGAAGCCCAGACAGCAGTTGATGAAGTGATTGACACTCTCCATCCGGAAGCAGTCCGGACCCCGGTGGCCGATCTTGTGACAGGAGTTACACTGTATCGAGACATCCTCCTCACTTCCAAACACGGCCCAAATCCCGCACATCCTGATGCTCTGGAGACTGGAGAAAAGAAAAAAAAAGCTATTTCCTTATGTATTTGGTACGACAGGTGTTTTTATTTCGAATGTTGGGTACTAAACCAGTCATGTTTATAGCTGAAGGGAACCAGGGCCTATGACGACTAAGCAAGGGCCATCTCTAGGTATACATGTCTTCCGACTTAACTCCGCAGGCACGTTTGGCATGGTATCTGACACACCGACATCACACCTCATCAAAATATTGTTCCTCTTATGCGAGACACCTGGCATCAGCTTCTCACCAGGGTCGCAGGAGATTCCATAACTGTTCAGCAAGAGAGGAATGGGATCACACTTCTTGAGAGTCACAGGAAATCCAATTCCTGTTACAGGAGGTATTTGACATCAGACCTCAACAAAGTCACAGAAAATGTTATTCCTGTTACAGGAGACACTTGGCATCATACTTCAATGCAGTCACAGAAAACCCCATTTATATAGTACAGGAGGCGCCTGACATCACAACTCATTACAGTCACAGGAAACCCTATTCCTGCTATACAGAGACGCCTGACATCATACCTCAGTAAAGTCAGAGAAAAACCCATTCTTGTCACAAAAGACACGTGGAATCATATCTCATTACAGAATCAGGAAAGCCAATTCCTGTTAAAGGAGACACCTGACACCACACATTATTACAGACAGAGGAACCCCCATTCCTCTCACAAGAGGCACCTGACATCACACCTCATTGCAGCCTCAGAAAACCCCATTACTGTTACAAGAGACTCCTGACACCATGCCTCGTTAGAGTCACGAGAGACTCCATTCTTGTCACATTAGATAGCCGACATAAGACCTCATTAGAGTCATAGGGATCCTTATTCCTTTTACACGACACGCCTGATATTACACTTCATTAAAGTAACAGGAAACTACATTCTTGTTACAGGAGACCCCTGGCATGGAACCTCATTACAGTTACAGAAAACCCCATTCCTCTCACACCAGATCTCTGACATCATATCCCACCACAGTGAAAGAAATCCACATTCCTCTTACAAGAGGCACTTGCCTTCACACCTCATTACAAGAAGGCCAATTAGTATTACACAGAAGATACCTGACATCAAACCACATTACACTTACAGCAAACCACATCATTGTTATCCAATGTTATTGCCCGACAACACGCCTCATTACAGCCACAGGGAACCTCATTCCTCTTGTCCGGAAACGCCTGACAGCACACCTCATTATAGTTATAAGAGACCCCATTCCTGTTATACAGGAGACACCTGACATCACACCTCATCACTGTCAAATCGAACCCCCTTCCTGTTATCCGGAGAAGCCTGGCTTCAGATCTCATTACAGTCAAGGAAACTCCGCTCTTCATTACAGTCTCGGAAAACCCCATTCATGTTATACAGAAGACGCCTGACATACCACCTCATTACAGTCACTAGAGACCTCCATTCCTGTTGTACAGGAGACGCCTGATATCAGACCTTGTCTCAGGAAGCCCCATCTCTGTTATCACACCTCAGTAGAGGTACGGGAAACCCATCACTGTTACACAGCAAAGGCCTAGCATTTCCCGTCATTACAGTCACAAGAGACCCCATTCCTAATACACAGGAGACGCCTGAGATCAGACTTCATTACAGTCACGAGTGACTCCATTCCTCATTGACAGGAGACGCCTAACATCACACTTCATTACAGTCACAGGGAAACCCATTCCTGTTATACAGTAGACGCCTGAAATCACACCTCATTACAGTCAGGGAAAAACCCATTATTGTTACACGGAAGAAGCCGACATCTCCGTCATTACAGTCACATAGCCGACATCTCCGTCATTACAGTCACAAGAGACCCCATTCCTGAAACACAGGAGACGACTGACATCTCACCTCAGTACAGCCACAGGGAACCCCATTCATGTTAAACAGGAGTCGCCTGACATCACACCTAATCACAGTCAAATCGAACCCTGTTCCTGTTATCTGGAGACGAATGACATCAGACCTCCTTACAGTCACAGGGAATCTCATTCCTGAAACACAGGAGACGCCTGACATCTCACCTCAGTACAGTCACAGGGAGTCACAGGGAACCCCATTCCTGTTACACAGGAGACGCCTGACACCACACCTCATTACAGTCACAGGGAACCCCAATCCCTTTTATACATGGAGACGCCTGACATCACACCTCATTACAGTCACAGGGAGTCACAGGGAACCCCCTTCCTCTTATACAGGAGACGCCTGACACCACACCTCATTACAGTCACAGGGAACCCCAATCCTGAGACACAAGAGACGCCTGACATCTCACCTCAGTATAGTCACAGTGAATCCCATTCTTGTTATACAGGAGACACCTGATATCACACCTCAGTACAGTCACAGGGAACTCCATTGCAGATATCCGGAGACGAATAATACCACACCTTGTTACAGTCAAAGAGCACCCCATTCCTGTTGTACAGGATACGCCTGACATCATACCTCATTACAGTCACAGGGAGTCACAGGGAACCCCATTCCTGAGGCACAGGAGACGCCTGACATCTCACCTCAGTACAGTCACAGTGAATCTCATTCTTGTTATACAGGAGACACCTGATATCTCACCTCAGTACAGCCACAGGGAACCCCATTCCTGTTATACAGGAGACGTCTGACATCTCACCTCATTACAGTCACAGGGAACCCCATTCCTGATATACAGGGGACGTCTGACATCTCACCTCATTACAGTCACAGGGAACCCCATTCCTGATATACAGGAGACGTCTGACATCTCACCTCAATACAGTCACAGGGAACCCCATTCCTGATATACAGGAGACGCCTGACATCTCACCTCATTACAGTCACAGGGAACCCCATTCATGTTATACAGGAGACGTCTGACATCTCACCTCATTACAGTCACAGGGAACCCCATTCCTGAGGCACAGGAGACGCCTGACATCTCACCTCAGTACAGTCACAGTCAATCTCATTCCTGTTATACAGGAGACACCTGATATCACACCTCAGTACAGTCACAGTGAATCTCATTCCTGATATACAGGAGACGCCTGACATCTCACCTCAGTACAGTCACAGTCAATCTCATTCCTGTTATACAGGAGACGTCTGACATCTCACCTCATTACAGTCACAGGGAACCCCATTCCTGTTATACATGAGACGCCTGACATCTCACCTCATTACAGTCACAGGGAACCCCATTCCTGAGGCACAGGAGACGCCTGACATCTCACCTCAGTACAGTCACAGGGAACCCCATTCATGTTATACAGGAGACGTCTGACATCTCACCTCATTACAGTCACAGGGAACCCCATTCCTGATATACAGGAGACGCCTGACATCTCACCTCAGTACAGTCACAGGGAACCCACGTCCTGTTATCCAGGAGACGCCCGACACGACGTCGCATGACGCTCACAGGAAACCCTATCCCTGCTATAGGATACCTTAGACATCACACCTCATTACGGTCACAAGAGACTCCATTCTTCATATACACGAGACGTCTGGCATCACACCTCATTATGGTCACAAGAGTCTCCATTCCTGATATACAGGAGACGTCTGGCATCACACCTCATTATGGTCACAAGAGACTCTATTCCTGATATACAGGAGACGTCTGGCATCACACCTCATTATGGTCACAAGAGACTCTATCCCTGATGTACACGAGACGTCTGGCATCACACCTCATTACGGTCACAAGAGACTCCATTCCTCATATACACGAGACGTCTGGCATCACACCTCATTATGGTCACAAGAGACTCCATTCCTGATATACAGGAGATGCCTGGCATCACACCTTAGTACACCACTGAAACCTGATATAAGGACACACGAAACGCCTGATATTTCTGTTAGAACACAAGTGATAACGTACTTTGCCACCACAGTGACCAGATATAAGAGGAGAGCTAATAACAAATAGTGGCGAATTCAAATTGTGATTATATGGTGTAGGTGTTATTTAAAAGTTAATGCATGAAGAAATATTCAGCGCTGAATAAATGCGCTTAATACAAGTCTGCGAAGTGCGTTCGCACTGAACATGAATTAACTGCTGGTATTCACTTATCGCCACTACAATGCATGGGTGCAGAGTCCGTTGTATAACAACTCGGCGTGTTACAGCGTGCTATCCTTACCTCGTGGTCAGCAAGCCTACACAGGCCCCTCTGGGCGTGACTCAAATCGGCTCTGCCACCACTGAACACATATACAATTTGCACGCTTTTTCCTTATTTATTTTCGTTTATTTGACAGTTGTTTTTAGGCCATACACAAGAATAATTCACTTATTCGACCGCGACCAGCAATATGGTGAGTGGAATCAGGACAGAGATCCAAAAGAAACCAAACGATCATCACCAGATTGTTGGCAGGTCTTTCCACTTGGAGCCGCAGAGGATATTTTTCTACCTTGCAAAAAGAGCAAAACCACGAGTCATCAAGTCTGTTTTTGTGAAGAAAAAAAACAAAACAAAACAAACCAATCATACTTCTAACAGTGGCAATGATTCTTACGCGAGTTAGGCCCGGAATGTTGTGGTCTATGTCGTGGTAACCGCAAGGCCTCCGGTGTAGACAGCGCCGCTATGACCGTTAATTTGCTGACTCTACGTGATTCTCAGTCACTCGACCCTTTTAAGGAGTACATGTGCCACGTTAGATGCGTAGTAGTCGTGGAAATACTACACTGGCCGGGTTCACGTATTGTACGCATGACAGCATTATACATTAGCCTGAAGGCACAGCTGGTTTTGCCGGGTCACTCACCAGACAATGCATGACTGACTTAAATGCAACCCCGCCTACACACATGTGGGTTGAATGTCTCTGTGACCATCAACCTTAAACTGATGTAAACATTGGATGGCGCAAGATTTAAGACAATTTACTTGGCCAGATGTTTGTAAAGCAATTCCCTTTCAACAGCCAATGTCATGAAATGTCAGTTGATACAATGAGGTTGGCACGAACATTTGAACGGCCAGTTTGATCAAAAGTAAACAGGTCAAATGAGATTGGTGCCATGTTTTGAATGGGGAGTTTGATGAAATATTAACAGATCAAATGAGGTCAGTGCGATCATTTGGACGGCAAGTTTGATCGAATAATACCAGATAAAATGGGCTTGGTGTAATCATTTACATGGCTAGTGTGATCAAATATTAACAGATAAAATGGGGATGGTACTATTATTTAGATGGCTAGTGTGATCAAATATCAGTAGATAAATTGTGATTTACACATAAAATGTGATCAAATGTTAACAAATAAAAAGAGGCCGTGTGATCACTTAAGAAGCCAAACGTTAATAGGTTGACACAACTGCATGAGGTTGATCACACGTGGCTTTGCGCCATGTCAGCAGTATCCCAGCTATATCGTGGGGAAACATGTAAGAATATAGCTATCAGGAACAGTGATGCCGGGGTTCAAGCCACTAGGGCCGTATGTGCATGTCTGCAGCCTTTCTTTGGTTACATCGGCGCATATACAGCAGATGTGCATCCCTGTGGACTACGAGGTTTCCACGTTCACATCTGTAACAGTTTTCTTTCACGTGACCTGCAGATATGGGGGGAAATTGCGCCTTGTCGCACTCTTATAGCAATTTGCGGCAAAAGTATACATCGCAGAAAAATAAATATGACCAGATTCGTGATCAGGACGTCCAACTACGTCAGGTATCATGCTTTCAACATTTCTACTTTCATCCTAAGTACAGATGCATTGTACATGTGTTATATGTCACATAGACCTATATGTGCCAAATATAGTAAATCAGCCTTTTCTCAAATTTTGAAGCCCTGTAGATGCTGTATTTTTCAACACAGCTCAAAGGTTTTCAGTACACATAAAGAATATGTATAGCACTTTTCACTGGGCGATCTTCAACTTTACAGCTTTAACCTTTTTTCTGTCAAGTTGCATGCAAATATGGGGACAATTGCGCTTTTTCGCACTTTGATAGCAATTTGCGACAAAAATATGCATGGCAGCGATGAAATAAGACCAGATTCGCGACCAGGACGTCAAACTACTTCAGGTAGCATATTTAGAAGGCTTAAGTTCTAAACTTTCTTTTTTCACATGACATCACTTCCGGTTCCGTTTATTTACTTAGGCATTGCAATCTGTTTTCGTCAAAATAATTAATAGGCAACAGTTGTTACATATGCAAAAGTTTAGGTCAATCGAACCAGGGGTTCGGAAGAAAATGCCTTTCAGGAGTTTTCCTATCAATCCAATATGGCGGCTAGGCCACGTGACCTAGAACACCCAAACTTTTACTCGTGAAAGACAGTTCCTATTCCTACTATATACCTAAAATTTCACGCATTTCTGCCATGCCATTTTAGCCGCACAAGTTTTTCAATTTGAAACTTTCAAAAATGGCCTTTTGGGGGGGGGGGCTGTACTATTTTCTGTTTGCTGACGTCATTTCCGATGATGGAAAATTTGTCTTCATGCCTTGTGATAATGTTATTCTTTAAGACTGCGTCTCTCGCTTCATTGGTTATGGAGATATACTCACTTTTTGCATTTGATGACGCCACCTCCGGTTTCCCAAAATATGCATATCTGGAATCAGCGTCCAAAACTTTTCAGATAGTACCTATTTGTAGGATATCATCTGTACAAATGTAGAAATTAGAAGCAAATTTTTTTCGGTCACATGACATATTCACCCAATAGCGAGCTTGTACAATTTTCAACGCAGAAAGTTTTCGTTATCACCCTGAATGTACCTGGGCTTTGTGCAACTACAGTTTGAATTTCAGCTCAATCGCATCAGCCGTTCTGGAAATCAAAATGTTTAAAACCTTTCATCAAAATCTAATATGGCTGCCAAGTCACGTGATCAAAAGCTTACAAGTTTTGGTGCAAAACTTCAGGTGTTTAGCTAGAGCATACTGAAGTTTCATAACCGTGCGACTAGCCATTTTTTCTAGAAACGCGGGACAAAGTTGTGGAGAATATTAACATGCAGATAAATGACGTTTGTGCCACGATCTAAACGAAAAGTTTGATAAAATTTTAACAGATAAAATGAGGTTTTGTAACCATTCATGGCAGATAAAATTTGGTGCGACCATTCAGACGGAATGTTTGTTTAAATGTTTAACAGATAATTTGAGGTTTGTGCAAACAATTGTGGCAAATAAAATTTGGGGCCACCATTTAGATGGAAAGTCTGATTAAATGTTAACAGATAAACTGAGACTGGAGAGACTGTTTAAACAGCCAGTTTTATCTAATGTTAACAGATAAAATGGGATTGGGGCAACCATTTCAACGACAAGATTTATATAATGTTAGATAAAACGAGGTTGGCGTGATCATTTAAGCAACCAATCTGTTCAAATGTTATCTAGCAAATTGACACTAGTCAGATTATTTAAACGGCCAATGTGATCAAACGGTAATAGATAGACCGGGGTTGGTGCGACCCGTTAGACAAACATTTTGATCAAATGTTAGCATATATATAAATGTGACTGGTGAAACCTTTCGAATAGTCATTTTAATCAAAATTAATTTAGGGGTGGAGTTGAACGAACACAGACACGAACACACATACTTTTCACATTATGATATCGTCTAGGAATAACCATCCCATTGACCCATCCTGCGCTGCCAAGCCGCATTGTTACTTGATCACGGACAATTTCAAATTTCGCAGTTTTACAGATATATCATATACAGTTCTCATTCGAAGTCAGTTTTGAGTTCTCGATAATCTTCGTAACGGTCACTTTCATTGGCTTGGTTAAATTATTTGTTGAGTATTATTCCTTAATATCTAGCGGTAATATATATGCCATATATACCCCACAGTAATTCATGCTATCATATGCACGCTTCTGCATTGTCGCGCATAATTATAAATCAAAGATGAGAAAACGAAAAAAAAAGCTATTCTGTAGTAGGCTACAAAAGCTTTGAATCACGGTACTGTATATTTCTCTTGTTACACAAGGCACCTTGGTACTTTAGCGAATTTAGCATTTTAAGTATACATTCAGTATAAATTACATTTGAGGAGCTGAAAGGGGGGGGGGTGTAAATCTCGTTTCAGAGAGCACGTAGGCCTACAAGGACGCTTGATGATGACTTTTTACTACAGATAGCACCACGTCTATCTCATGATCAGTTTACTGTTCTAGTTATCCTTATAGTGCGCAGCGATATATGGTACAGGTTACGCACGAGAAAAATCGGGTCACACGCAAATATAGGTCATGTCAACGTTCGTGGATAATTTCTTAAGAGCGTCGTGTGTGGAGCATTTCTTCACTAGCCAGTGATCATCCCTGTTACATACCTGACATTTCCGTTGCCAGCAGGTTCGCGAAATGACCATGGCTTTCTATAACTTAGTAGGACAATTTGCAAACAATACGATGTATATATTTTCTTCAGCTGGAAAGTTTATTAGCAGTAATGACATGGGTTTTCTAAACGGTGCAATTCAGCCACGACAAGATTTCTTCTTGTTTCTTCTTTTATCTCAGAAGGTTGTCTCAGAGGGTTTGTCTACGATAATTAAAAACTTACCCTGAGGGGTGGGAGTATTTTCCCACATAGGAATGTATACACTGAATTGTGCCAAGGCCTTTCCGTGATAGGAAAGTCTACACAAAATTGTGGGAAGGTTTTTTTCATGATAGAAAGGTATACACTAAAGCATGTGACGGTCTTTCCGTAACAGCAAAGTATAATTTGCGTGATTGTCTTTCATTATAGAAAAGCATACACTGAATTGTGGGAAGGTCTTTTCATGATAGAAACGTCCACACTGAATTGTGGGAAGGTCTTATCCATGATGGAAAGTTATACTCTGAAGTATATGTGAAGGTGTTTGCAGATTACAGTGTGGCAAAGTATGAATTGTGGACATGTCTTTCGAGATAGAAAAGTAGATATATCCGCTGAGTTGTGAGAAGATCGATCGAGGAATGATTGGAAAGAATGCACTGAATTGTGAGAAGATGTTTCCTTGATAGGAGAGTACACACTGAATTGTGGGAAGGTCTCTTCGTGATAAAAAAAAAATGCACTGAACTGTGAAAAGGTCGATCTTTCCTTGCTAGGAAAGAACACCTTGACTTGTGGGGAGGTTTTTCAGCCATATAGAAAGTTCAGTATAAATGGCAGGATTGTTTTTCTTTTACAGAAAGGTTTCTTCACTGATGTGAAGGATTTTTGGATATGAAGGTCCTTTTAATGGTGGGAAGTTTTTTTATCTATGGTAAAAAGAAAATTTCTATGGTAGGAAGATTGAAAAAGTGTATGTTGCGGTAAAACTATGTTTACGATAATATGTATACTTAATTCATCCTTATTCAGTAAGACCTATAACCAGTTACGGGAGTTTTTGTTATAATTATATCTGATAAAATACTCTTACTAATCAGGTTTGTTTCTCACTGAACTGATGCGTGTCAGGAAAACTACCCACATGCAGCACTGTAACAAAATACAACTTGGCATCTTCACTCTCACAGACACTGGTGTTAAGTTAAATGGCGTTAAACAACGATTAAATAAACTAATAAAAAGAAAAATAAATCACAAAAGACATATGGATATTGTGTGACTCACAATCAGAAACAAGATGGTTTATGTATTTTACCGATCTCAAGTAGTTCAACCTCACGAAAACCGTGGACACTATATTACCGACAAAAGATGAGACATCAAATGCTATATGTAAGTTTTGAGGCGATGCGAGGATACTGTCATATGTGGTGTCTTGGATATAACGTTCCAGTGGGGAAGCACTATATCTGTGTCGGCATTGGTGTCCATCATGCTACAAAAAAAAAAAAGACACCATTGTCACAAGACCAAACAAACTAAAAGCTTTTACTGAAAACTTTTAAAATGTGTAATTAAGATTTGATTTATTTATTTATTTGATTGGTGTTTTACGCCGTACTCAAGGATATTTCACTTATACGACGGCGGTCGGCATTATGATGCGAGGAAACCCGCGACCATCCGCAGGTTGCTGGCAGACCTACCCACGTACGGCCGGGGAGGAAGCCAGCATGAGTTGGTCTTGAACTCACAGCGCCCCCATAGGTGGGAGGCTACGGGTCATTGTGCTGCGATAGCGGGCTAACCGACTGAGCCACGGAGGCTCCCGTGTAATAAAGAGTAAATCACATCATGGAGGTACATGTAAATCTATTGTACCTCTACGTTCACATACACTGACACACACTGAGGAGGCAAAACGTAGAAATTGTGGATCTTTTATATAACAGAGCCAAAAATAATGCCATCTTGAGATCTTGCCATCATTTGTGAGTGACGAATCCGCGTATTGCAGAGCAATAACATTCTGTTTCACTGGCACTTTGTCCGGTTTGCGTTTTCAGTAGTTTACAATACATGTATTAAATTTCACCATGTTTTCCACTGACGTCACATTTGTCTGCATGTACAACAGCTCGTAGCCTACATCACGACGATTAGTGGGTGGAGACTTCCACGCAATTATACCGGATTTGCTGTGATTCGTGAACTCGTTGGAATAGTTAAGGAAAACGCCTTGTTGGTTTCACAACAACCAGATCTAGAATGTGTTGCATTTGCAATGTGTCAGCATATGTGATCATGGAGATACAACAGATTTACCTCCATGATGTCATTTACTCTTAATTACATGTTTAAAAAGTCGTCAGATGACTGATGGCTGACTACAGTGTCAAACCCAAGCGTACATACATAAATTATAACTTCCCAGTTCAAAATTTGTACACCGCTACCGCATAAAAGCTGCAGCCATTCAGTTTTGTTATATCCATATACTTGTGGCACACAATCGTTTTTAAAAATAAAGGTGTGACGACTAGGAAATCCAAGCTGACTGACATTGTAAGTTATCGGTACGTAGAGTGGCGAGAATCAATCCAAACTGTCTCTTTGCTGATCTCAAGCCAGTGTGTGTGCTAACGCCTTAAAAATAAAGGTGTGACAACCAGAAATTCCAAGACGGCTGACATTGTGAGCTATCGGTATGAGAAGTGACGAGAATCAATCCAAACTGTCTCCAAAGCTGATCTCAAGCCAGTGTGTAAATATGAACATGCTTGGTTGAAAACTGCACAAGATATCGTTTTCACAATAAAGATCCTGGTGACCGTCAGGAACCCAAGACGGCTGAGAGTAGTCATACTGGGTTATCCAGAGTAATGGAAACCCTCCCCAATTATCCCTTCGCTGATATTAAGCTTCTGTGTTAGTATGTATGTATGTATACTTGGGGTTTACGTCGTACTTAACAATGTTTCAGTAATGTGACGACGAGGAGTCCTCAGACATTATACCCCATCCAGTCTTAAACTGACACCTGGCCGACCAGACCTCTAATTACTGAGCACCAAACGAGGCCGCAACAAGTACCATTTTTAGTCTTTGGTATAACTCTAACTGGGATTAATCCCGGATCTCCTGACATCTTGGTAGTAGACACACTACGTATCAGGCCCTGTGTTAGCATGAAGCGACCTGTTAAACTTTTCCCACAAGGTCATGTTTGAAAGGCGGAAGGACCATCACAGACAGCATTCCATATTCCCTTACCATTTCTACGCAAAAGACAAGAAGATATTTTGTTCACCGGGCCAGGTCTGGCGGACAGACAGACTGACGGGCAGACGAAGAACAGCCATAGTTCAGACAGAACACTTTAATTCCTTGGGAACAGAGAAAATTAACAGGCAGGAGTACACCACACACAGATACTAAAAACATATCATGGATCACAAACCAGCTACTTGTACCAGCAGTTAAAAAGCACGCTCAGTATTTGGCATTTTAAGAAATTATAAAAAGAATTATGGCTTAAGCGAATCAACAAAGTAAAACAATCAGCAACCTAAAATCCCACTCTGACATGAAGGATATAGCTTGTGTATCTCTCATTTCACATACTACATACTACATACTACATACCTTCACAGGTTTATATCTGTGGAGTGAGAAATCTTACAGATGCAGGAACAGTTAAATTTCTCCGATTCTAGAGATATCAAGGGCATTATAATCTTCCATGGAAGCCACACACACTTCAAGGACCCCATAAATCTTCCGCTGACGACACACACATACTTCATGGACCCCAGAAAGATCCTTGGGTTTCACACAACCCATAAAATATCCTTGGGCCTCACAAGCTTAATACATTCATCACATTTTCATGGACCCCATCCTGCAATGAAGACCCCATCCACCAATAAGGACCCCATCCACCAAAGGGGATGCACCTCAAATGTACAACACATTTTTTTATAGAAAAAGAACAAAACTTACTTTTCCATCAAACTTTCACAAAATGAACACAAACCTTGGTAATTCCTTTCCTAACATTAGAAACATTAAAATACATATGGTAAATTGGTAAAATCATATAAATTAAAAAAACATGAAATTGTAAATCAATGCTTACTTCACATGTATGTAAAATGCTTTGCAACATGGAAAACATGAATAGGAAGGTGGACTAAAAAAGAAACCTGCAATGTAATCTCCAAATACATATTTCAAATTTGAGAAATTTTGACATATTGCTAAAAACCCATATGCACACCTGGCAGCATTGGTCCAAAAATTCACATACAAATGATATCAAAGGTAAGTGGTCAACTTGTAAATAATGCAATAACTTAGGACATTTTATATAAACCCATAAGTATGACTCATGACAGCAAGCAAAATCTATACACATGTATACATCTGTTGCGATATAAATGTCAGTTACTGGTACGCTGAAAAATTACACTGGACTGTGGTACAGAGGTGCCTTGTAAATGGAATAACGGTGCTTCAATCTGGAGTGGAGGTAAAATGGTCCACACTCTTGTACACATAGATTTTATGTACATATTAATGAAGAGCTTCGAGTCATCATAAATACAGCCTCCATGACATAGGTATTAGAGTGGGGTCAGAGAATGTGAATTTAGTGGTCAAATTTGGAAACGGGGAAACATTCGCAGAGAAGAAACTAACTTAACTGTAACCCTCTCTCACAACTGAGATCTATGACTAGAAATAGGGTGCATCAAACATGAAAATGTTCTTTAAAGCTTCTTTGACTGGTGCAAGTAATAACAGTTATTAATAATAATCATAAATAGAAGAAAAAAAACAAACAAACATTAAAAAAACCAATCTCTGGCAAAATTGTAATACTAAAAAGAGGTCTACCAAAGACATCATTACTGACAAATATTAGTACATATACAACGAAAACATACCTGCTTCCTACTTAAAATCTGAACAGAACAAAATAAAATAATGATGTAAGATAAAGTTACAACGCACATACATGTAATCAATATGATCCTTTACACAAGTGGTCTTGAGTGAAGTGTACACATACCGTACTTTTACACCTGTTTCATAATTACAGGTATATCAAAATCAGCAGACAAGGAAAATATACATATTATGGATTTTCAATACTGTATTATGAGGCAAAAAAAAAAAAAAATGGACCTAAATTGTACACTTTCAAAGACAGAATATCACGTCTGCAATAAGAAATTTCTTTTTTGCCTTTCTGGATAAAACTAGCATAAGTCGCCTTCCTCGTAACAGAAAGGAGACACCTGTTTTATACCAGGAGTTAGGAGTACAATTCTTATGCCCACTTTTTAAAAAATATGTACTGTGATCAATTTGAGCAATTCAAACACTGAATTAAACCTGAAACATAAAACAGACCAGTCTCAAGCCAAGCTAAGGCTCACAGTTGCATGAATGTACGTGTAGCTGACCAGGAGCTCACCATTAGCCACTACACTTCTAGTATCTTCTCCAACTCTTCACCTAGCCTTCATTAGCTGAGGGTCAAGTTAATTTAGTGACCTTTGGAATGACGATCTGAGAACTGGAATATACTTCAATTCTCTGCACCATATATCACCATGAACTAACATTGTTTACTGATACTCAGAAGCTTACGAAGTTATGAGCCACTGAGCTTTCACCCAATGAGCAAGCTAAGACTGACAATTTAAGTCCAAAACCTCACTAGGTGCAATGATAACCATTATCCCAGACATTACTCAGCTCTTAAACAGGTTTTCATTTAAATAATAATTCAAACCAACTTTATCTGAGTTCATTTCATACAACGGTTCCAAGTACACCCTCCCTCATTACAACGCTGTTGTCAGGGGAAAAATCTGCCGTGTTATAACTGAACTGTGTTAGATGAAGTTCTTTGACCACTGGTAATCAGTGACATTATAACATCCTAATGAACACATTACGATGCCAGATGTTAACTGTAAGCCAAACCAGCTTAATGCTACTCGTTATCATTGAATAATAATAACATGACAACCGAGTCTCTGAGTTCAAAGGTTAAAAATCTGAAAGTTTTGAAACTTTGAGGAGCATGTGCAAACATGTGCAACAAAACATGGTGAAAAAAATGGGAGATACATTGCTGGCCACGTTATATTGAAGTGCGTCCTGTGATGAAGCGTGTTACAACGAGGGAGAAGTGTACATATGTACAAGTAACAAATATGGGTTTTCAAACCATAAAAAAATTTCCCAAACACAACACCACTCATGACATTTTTTTGGCTTGCCTGCCATGTAAATTCAATTCAGAATTACACCTGTAGATATTGGTCCATCCTCTTCCCCTATACACGAAAATACAACTGCTTTATTTTATTACGCTTCGAGTTATCAAAAATACAAAATACACTTCCCCGTGTTGGGGTGGATTGAATGCCAACATCTGGTATCACAAAAGCTCCTCTTCATCATAGCCAGTGTTATACCATCACAGTATTAGCTATGCAAATGTGACCTAGGCCTGACTTTTATGCTAATGTATGAGGGTATGCATTCACCTCTATTTAACACCACACAAACATACTGTTACACATTACAGCCCAACAGATACTCACAACAACAATACTGAAGTTGGGTACAACCCAAATCAGTCATTCAAATACTGTATCTCATGTGAAGTTTGGCGTGTTACAAGGACCTGTCATTTAGCTCGAAACTGTACATGTACAGCCACAGATGTCTATTTAGTCACAGTTCAAAATAAACAAGATTTATCCATGTATAAGTCCCAATCTGTTTGATTGTGAAATAAAATGATTTTTGGTCATCTACAGAATACGTGAAGAGTAGAAATGTAGAACAAGGTGTCATGATGTAGGCCTACTTTACATTTACTAGAGGACGAAATTTGCCCTGGTGAGTAAACAGCGCCCTCCGTTTGGACACATCAATCAGAATAAAATAAATACATGTTTCAACTGGAAAAGCTAAATCTAAGATGAAATACAGTAATCACAGTTCTTCATAGTATTGTAACCACAGACTTATAACTATGATCTTAAAACTAGAACTACAGTCAAAACCTACATAAATTGGCTAAAAATCATTTCACAACCATTTTGTGTTGCCTAAGTGAAACGACAAAGACCAAATGACGTTTGAAAATCTGCATGAATGATTACAAGAAGTTTGAGGGAAAATTCACCTACGTGCGTAATCCATCTCTCAAATCCAAACCTGTCCACTTCTTGAATGATTACAACAAGTTTGAGGGAAAATTCACCTACGTGCGTAATCCATCTCTCAAATCCAAACCTGTCCACTTCTTGAATGATTACAAGAAGTTTGCGGGAAAATTCACCTACGTGCGTAATCCATCTCTCAAATCCAAACCTGTCCACTTCTTGAATGATTACAACAAGTTTGAGGGAAAATTCACCTACGTGCGTAATCCATCTCTCAAATCCAAACCTGTCCACTTCTTGAATGATTACAACAAGTTTGAGGGAAAATTCACCTACGTGCGTAATCCATCTCTCAAATCCAAACCTGTCCACTTCTTGAATGATTACAAGAAGTTTGAGGGAAAATTCACCTACGTGCGTAATCCATCTCTCAAATCCAAACCTGTCCACTTCCAATATCACATTTCCAGACTTTGAAAAAGTTAGACAAATTGCATGAAAATGTCATTATTAAAGACAGAGACTTCCATATAAAGCCATGAATCACAGTAGCTCTGAATAAAATGGGAATATCTATTAATGCGAGAGCAATATCAACACTCAAGAAAGAATTGAACAAGTTTAGGCAAAGGTACCTTTACGCAATACGCAACAACATAAATCCTGACTTCATCACAGATGGCTAATGGCTTTGCAGCTGATCCAAAGTCATGGAAGGTAAACCACATGGATGTTAAAAATATACATCCAGCAGCTAGTGTGAAAAACTTTTCCTACCGGAAAATTCTGTCACAAATTTAAAACTACACAAAGGTGGAGAAAGGAAATATCATGGAACAAAAATACTGTGTGACAGCCAGAAGATCGGGTGACGGACACAAAATACTGTGTGACAGCCTGAAGATCAGGTGACGGACACAAAATACTGTGTGACAGCCAGAAGATCAGGTGACGGACACAAAAAAAGGTGTCATTTTTTAACATCAGGTGGCGGAAGTAAGACAAGGTGGCAGTCATAAGTTCAGGTGGCCGCCACGAAGGGGAGACTGCTGGAATCCGATCAGGTGGCAGCCATAAGATCACGCGAGATCAGGTAGCAGCCAAAAAACTAAGAGGCACTGATGAAAGCAGCCAGCGGGCACAAGATCAGGTGGACAGCTCCACACTCAGATGGACAACCCTACAATCAGGTGGGTAGTCCAAAAAAATCAGGTGGCAGACAAAAGATCAGGTGGCAACATTAAGATCAGATGGGTGCCTAAAAAAAGGAGGCATATTTAAGATCTGGAAGCAGCTCTGGCATCAGGCGGGAGAAATGATATCACGTTGACAGCCACAAGATCAGATTGGCACAGGAGTAACATGCGCTTATAAACAGGAATTACCTCCTGTGTTCCGCTGTAAACGCACAATGTCGTGCGCCTTTAGCTACATTTAAAAGGCTCGTATTTTTTTTAATACCATGAAAAGAAAAGTTAAAAGATGGTCAAAATTTCATTCAAAACCGCAGTTTATGACCTACTGAAATCTCATTCTCTTGTAAATCAGTATTTCATAAGCTTTTCCCCATTTATTACTTTTAGGGAAATTTAACCCATACAGTACATGCCCAATGAAAAGAAAGCCTAAAAAAAAAAAATAATAATTTATTTTCCGCCCCCAAACAAGAGCAAAATTTCGTCAGAAGAATGCAATGAGGTACTGAAAACCTTCATGTTTTATGAAGTACTAACAGTATACTGCATTGCTTCAGACTGACATTTGCTATGGCCACATACATATAAACTGGTCTATGTCATTTACAGTACAATAAAAATTAGGAAAAAATAGCCCTTTAGATAATTCACTTCCATACGAGATTGGCCATCACTTTTATTGCCTAAACATTCCCATTACTGGTCAACATAACAATATTCAAACAATGCTGGAGTGTCGTCAAGGAACACTATCGTTTACACATCAGGGGAGACAACTCTAGTCTTTCCTCTGTTCCAGGATCTTAAGGACATCGGCAGAGCCTTGCTCAGCTGTTTTCACGGCTTGATCAATCTCTTCACGCACCTGACAAAAAGGACCAAAAAAAAAAATTTAAACTAAAAGGATATAATTTACTCAACGAAACAGACACAAGGAGAGTGACATGCCAAGTACTCAATTATCTCTAAGCCAATGGGTGATCAAAAAGTCCCGTCTTACTGAGAGGATGTACTGCCACATCAAACATAACTACCATGACGACGTATCTCTACAGTATGTGTCATCATGTCAGTTACATCTGACATAACTTACACTGTGTTTGTAAAACGGGTCCCAGGATGTCAGCCTCAGAGAATTTTCCTGCTTTTCCAAATTTTGACTGAAATACTAAGTTAGAAATGTCTTTACAATAGTGGAATTTGACCCTTGTAAGCCAGTAGGAGCTAGTCTCTGAAGCTTTCTTCATAGTGTGTTTTTTTCTCTTACTGGCCATAATAACAATGACCCCTTAATGATGACTTAGGAAGTGTTTCGCTGATATAATCAGACTCAGGTTTATATGGACGCAGGAAACCGGAAATCCCCGAGGAAACCGGAAAACTCCTGAGGAAACCATCTACTCCGTTCCCGAACAACTGGGTAGACCAAGGACACCACCGCTACCTAGCAAGGACAAGAAAGGACTCTTACTATATCAGAGAGCATTCAGGCGATGGATTGCCGATGAGAATGGTCCATATTATCTGGAAATGGCCGCCAAAATTTATTCATTTATCAGATTTTCATTCCAGGCGGAACCAGAATTGCGATTAACATTTAGTACAAGAGGTAAAGCTGGCTTAATAATGCTGTTTTCCTCACCTTATTCTTGTAGCTTTCGTCTTTGATATCACTTAAGTTTGTTATCACATTATGGTAAGTTCCCCACACCCCAGTCTCCAGGCTACGGGCGCCCACCTGTACAGAAAGGAAACCAGTCTAAGAGAACAAACACCATCCACCACCAGACACTTCCTCTATTAGCCTACAGAAAACGCAGTTTTTAACTATCATATTGTACAGAATGTACCCATGCTTTCCCCATTATCCTGTATACACTACACAAAATTTCCCCATTATCCTGTAAACACTACACAGAATTTCCCCATTATCCTGTATACAATACACAGAATTTCCCCATTATCCTGTATAAAATGCATTTTCCCACCATTACATTGTACAGAATGTACCCAAATTTTCCCCATTATTTTGTAACATTACAGGTAACAAAAAGTATCCAAGTATTTCCCATTACACTGTATAAACTATTACACAATTTTCCCCATTATCTTGTATAAAATCTACATATTATTGCAAATCTCCTGTATTAAATGCTTACAGACTTTCAAATTTTCCGGAGCAAAATGTACACAACCCTGCATACATGCTCATATCTCTAACCCAAAATCCTCATTAATATCTTGGATATCTCTATTTAAAGTTAGGTTTATGCTTTACAACTCTACCTAACCTACAAAACTTAGCGAAGGATCTCAGCTGTCATCATTAATATGGGATTAGGCGTAGATCACAGCCGAGGAGCTATGCACGTTAAAATAGTGGCATGACAAAATAGCTACGAAAATCTGTGCAAATGAACCAAGACGTGCAAGAAAAGGGTAAAACTGAGATAAAATTTTTTTCACATTCTATCGCCTTTACGACCAGTAAATCTAAGATAATTCACATCAGTGACTTAGGCTCACGTGCACTGTCCACCTAATAAACCATGTTTCTGCTCCCTGCACAGACGCATCCTTGGTTACCTTTATGCAAGTTGACTGAAGGTGTAGACTTGATAAGTATGAATGTAAATTTCAAGACATGATGTCACAGAAAGGCCAACCATTGGTGCGCATGCACACCTCGCTGACGGGGATTTTAAAAACATGGCAGCGCGTGGCGACCTGCTAAATATGACCCAAGATTTACAAAAGATTGGTGATGTAAAGGCAAGTAACAATTGTGGCAAAATGTGCGGAAATATTTCAACATTCAGAATTGTCGTGCTTCACGTGTATTCAGGAACAGGCATGCAGCGGAACTGAACAAGGAGGAAGCTCTTTACAGACTTTATACCTAAAGTGGGTCAACATAGCCCTCGGGCTAAAGGTATCAGTATATATAAGCCACCCTTAGACGGTGATCTCGGGCTACTACAAAACTGACCTGTATTACCTCGAATCTTGGCCTATCCTACCTGTAAGTCAGACCTATCTCACTTGTAGGTCTGACCCCAAGCATATATACTTACATAACTTGTAAGCCTGACCTATCTCACCTGTAAGTCTAACCTCTCCTGCCTGCAAGTCTGTCCTATATTGCCCCCTAAGTCTGATCTATCTCACCTGCAAGTCTGACCTATCTCACTTGTAAGCTTGACCTATCTTACCTGTAAGTCTGACCTACAGTTGATGTTGCCCACCTGGGCCAGCTCCTTCAGGGTGGGCCACAGGGAGTTGGCTATGCGAGCCACAGTCAGGGGCACCTGCACAGCAGTCTGTAGGCCCTGCTGCATGGCCTGCTCACGCCTGAGGGGAGAGGTAAGAAAAAGGGTCAAAAACTACAGTCATCTCTACACATAAACACCTCTCCCTGATTACAACACTGTTGTTTGAGGGATAAATCTGCCTGGTGTCTTGTAAATGTTGTTGGCCACAGATGGCAAAATGACACATGCGTGTATGACACAGGAATGGCCAGTCATCACTGTGTGCTACAGGCGTCTATGCCACAAATCCAGTTTCAATCGGCTCTTCTAACTTTTATGTAATTACTTATTTTGGTATCTTTGAAGTTAAAATGGAGAGCAAATACGGTACTCTAAGTTACATACCATCACAAATCTGTCACAACACATTAACTATTCACTCCATTGGATTTAAAAAATTTTGGCTTCAGTCAAAAATCTCTTTGTGGAATAAGCCACTGGGTATAACCTTAAGTAAACTTCTGAGTGCAACAAAGAAAGACACAAACTCTCAATGTTTTCCTTACTTGAAGTAAAAGACAGCTCATGACGATGACATTGTTCATAAAATAGATTAGAAAATTGTCTCTTGAATGCAAAAACCTGTTTGAATTTGTATGAATTAATAGTTGAATTATCTTTGTTTGAAGTGGGAAGTACTTTGCTGACGACTGGGGATCTGAAGGCACCAGTGTTTTTAAGCTGATGGGAGACTGACCAATCAGAAAGCTAGGAGATATCAGCTGTTTATCAACCGTGACATAAATGTTCTGAGTGGACTGTCAACGTGACAGGTAATAACACAGGGACATGTTAATGTTACATATTTTAATCATAACAAGTACGTATGTGAACAATACTGCAAAGTATTTCCAGACCATTGTGTTGTGGTGGGCGTGTTTCTTGTCATTTCATGTTATGCATTTACATTATTAAGTTTCAACGACAACCCTAGCAGCTTATTACAGTCTCAAGTGGCAAGAGTTTTCCGCGCTTGGAACAAAGACGTCACAGGCCTGACATAACGGCTGTGTTTCATGCCAGGAGATGGAGAACGGTCAAATGTCAATTTCCACAGCTGAAGCAGCTATTAGCAAAAATAACTGATTGAAATAAACATCATATTGTCCAACCTTTTTGGCAAACTTAATTTTGAACATGAGCTGTCTTTCACTTTAAATGTCTTTTAATTACATAAAGATGAGGAAACACCGACTACTCAAAAACATCCTATAATTACCCTTAATGATATTAAACTTTGTCCACGACTAAGCTGCTCATTTTTCCTGATTCTGAGAGTTCTGTTGATTGTAGGGGGGTGTTTTAAGATCTGTTTGGTTGTAAGTTTCTGCACCAAATATAATGTTTTATGACATTTATTTACCTCTAAAAATGCAATTTTAGGACGAGATTTTAGGTCATTTAAAGTAAATGACCCTGCAGCATGTATAAGACAGGTGAATCATTCAGAATCAAGCAAAATGTGTGGCTTGAAAAGAAAGCTAAACTTCATATGAAATAGAGTAAGTGAAAAATTCTGGGGTACATTCTTATACACCCACAAAAAAAAAATTAAATATACTCACACTTCCTTCTCTGCCTCTGTTTTCTGGGGCATTTTAAGAGCAAGCTGTTGAGGAAAAATATAAACACCTGTTACCTGGAGAATATTCGGGGAAAAGAATGAGTACACATGGCTTAACATCAGGTCGGCAATATTTCAGCCATTTCGCAAGACAGTTTTTCGATGTGAAGAGAACATCCCAAATCACATAATATAGATGTAAATTTTAAAACTAGTTGTAAGAAACAAACACCTTTCAAAACGGAAAACCACGAACTAGGAAATGTAGAAGTTGTTCCGAACTTGAACCTTTTTACACAACAACTCATCAACATTTTTCAAAGCTGTTTTTGTACGCAGCCAGTCAAAGATTTGTTTTGCTGGAGAAAGCAGGATATGAACAAGGACATGTCTCAAGGACATGTACAATATAACAGATAAAAATTCCAAGAGATATTATGTATAATACCAGCCATTTATAAAATTGTGCAGGTGTGATATAAGTTTGGTGGAGTTGAGACAAACTGTTCAAGAGATAGAGCCTTTACCAGCCCTTCAAAAAATGTAACTTGAATGACCCCAATGACCTTGAAGAAAAGGTCAAGATCACTGAAAATCAATAGGATTCTTCCTAATGCCCAAGTGTAAATGTGGTGTAAGTTTGGTGAACATCGGACAAACAGTTCTAGAGATAGAGTGTTTACAAGGATATGGACAGACGTATGGACACCACTAGCCACGACAATACCCTTGGCCAAAATTAGACAAGAGGTAAAAATGCCAAGAAATGATGAAGACATTATTTGGAATCAGCAAGAAATTTCCTTTCAGATGATGGGTGCTTTCTAAAAATGTGGTCTGTTTTTCGAAATGATGTTTTAGATGCCAACACTTATTTTTTTCTGATAAGAAATCAATGAAACTTGACAAGAAACTCTTAAGTGAGCCTTTCAGGTGGATGAATCTGTCAGAATCAAGCAAAATGTTTCCCTTGAAAAATGCTAAACTTCTGATGAAAAACAGTATTTTCTGGCCATAAGAATCACATGTTTTAACACTTCACATATCTTTCAGCTTCCAGTAATTCTGACTTGACTTAGAAAAGACTTTCTGGAGTGTCCATGTTCCTCATTGCTAACTAACATACCAGAAATAATGATGTTCACTTTACTTCTGATGACAATACATGTTGTTACTTGCCAGTTTTCAAAAACTTCCAAACCAGAGAAATGATGACGATAAAGTGATGTGCCAAGATGGCTGCACACCTCCCTGGCCATTTAATAGTTCACGCAAATCCATACCATGTATTCACTAAAAGCAGCTGCGTCTGCGTCGATAAATGGCGTCAAATCCTTCATGGCTTTGTACAGAGGCGGGATCAACTCACGCATCTTCGAGTCCAGGCTCGCAAACTTTTTGTTCCCGTATGACAGAAACCCAACCATACTGCCCAATGCTGCTCCCTGGTGAAGGGAAAATAAAAGGGACATAACTCCATGATCGCATCAAGTTGTTTCTTGTTTTAATACTCAGAATGCTATTCATATATTTATGACTGTGACAATGTGACATAAATAAAGTTGATGTGACATAAAATTTTCCCTGACCCTAACTATCAATGTGATCTGAGACCCCACCACAATACAGTTTAAAATATTAAAGTCCAAGGAGAAATAACTTTAAGGAATTTCAGCTACAGATTACAATTTTCAATTGGTGTTCACTTTTCAATTTTTTTTTTCACTTCACAAGCCATACATAATGTACCATCAAAGCTCTGATGTAAAATGATGTCATTCCTGAATATTCCGGGTCAGTATGTTAAGCCGGGGTAAATAACAACCCCACGACAACCGACACCAGGGGAGGTATTTCAGTCCTCCTTACCAGAGCTGCCGACAGGGCTGCCACCGAGCCACCCCCAGGGGAAGGTGTGCGGGAACCGACAGTCAGGATAAATTCCTTAAGACCCATAGACACCAGGGGCCCTTCACGGTCTTCCTGAACCATGTACCTGATGATGCAAAGTATTGATCATCATACACATATTCAATCAACCTGATTAGTCAAAAATCTTTGTACACCATTCGAATATCATACGGTTTCCATTCTGTTTTAAATCACATTAGTCACATTTTGCTCACATTCTGGTCAACAGCTTGGTTCCAATATACCATCTCAAAAAGCCACAGTCCCATATAAATCCCTTGTATATTCAGAGCTACATTAAGAGCAATATTCAGGTGTAAATTTAGAGCAGTATTCACAACTACATCCAAAGCAATAATCAGGTGTGAATTCAGAACAATATTCAAAACTACACCCAGAGCAACCATTCAGACGTGAATTCAGAGCAATGTTCAGGCATGAATTCAAAGCAATATTCAGAGCTATCCTGAGCAACTATTCAGACGTGAATTCAGAGCAATATTCAGGTGTGAATTCAAAGCTATATTCAGAGCTACATCCAAAGCAATATTCTTGTGTGAATTCAGAGCAATAGTCAGAGCAACATTTAGAGCTACATGCAGAGAAATATTCAGAAAATTTATATTCAGACATATTCAGAAATATTCACAGCTTGGTTCTAACACAGAAGAACCAGAGAAAACCAGATGTGTACTTACTCTATGACTCTCTCTTTGGGATTAAATGATGCAAAGGAATTAAGTCCTAATCTGTTAATCACCTGAAATAAATAAAAATATAAATCATTAAAAGGTTACCATCATGAAAGGAAATGAAATGCAAATGTGTTAACTCCATTATCAGACAAAACATACATATATATATATTATAAATGGATTATCATTTATTTCTTTGGGGATAATGTTATACCAAGTTGTACCAACTTGACTTAACTAACGATCTCTCCCAAATACAACATATACATCTCAGTTTTCCCCCCCAAAGACAGATCTCAATAATAATGTCCACTGTGGGAGCCCCCCTCTCGCCTCTCATCCCACCCCCCCTTACATGTATACACACATACACCAGAGGGAGGAGAAGCTAGCTTACAAGTATTTTCATATCAAAGGTTAGGATTCAGAAATAAAATTTTAACTAAGCTTGTTGAATGTGATCTCTCCATTTATATAGTAAAACAAATTTTCTAAGTGCAGATGCTTCTCATACTTCCGGGAATACCGCGAGATGCTGCAGTAGATTACTCTAATTCTTGTAATTTGGGGGAATCTACTCTGCTCTTTTTACCCACTATATATGTAACTGTAACAAGAAAACACCATTTCTCTTTTCTCACATGGTTACCCCATCTAATAAACGACATATACATATCCATACCTTTACATTTCACGAAAAAAAAAAAAATGGGACAGAAACGTAATTAATTTTTGACGTCCTTAAAATTGAAACTAACCCAGGAAATGAAAGTTTAAATTCTACATTTATTTATTTACTTATTTATTTATTTGATTCACACCGTACTCAAGAATATTTCACTTATACGACAGCGGCCAGCATTAACCCACGACACTCTGCAGGTTGCTGGTAGACCTTTCCACTTACGGCCAGAGAGGAAGCCAGCATGAGCTGGGCTTGAACTCACAGCGACTGCATTGGTGGGAGGCTTCGGGTCATTGTGCTGCAATAGCGTGCTAACCGACTGAGCCACGGAGGACCTTAAATTCTACATGTATATGTAATAACTACAGTTTGCATCAATATGAAATGGTTACATAGTGACAGTTACCGGAATGAACCAAGGATTGACAGAGCAGTGAACTGACCAGGGTAAGTTTCTGATCCTCCTCCAGTATGAAAAGGTTCTCCTGCTCCATGAAGTGGTCAGCAACCTGTAGTAAGGCCTTGAGGGGCACCAGCCCCACGATCTGTGACCCCACCACCGCCAGCTTCAGTTCCTGTCAGCATCATCATAGGTAACAACATGAACAAAAGTATCAAACTCAGCGTCATCACAACAAAATACCCACCATAGAAAATAAAATATTTCGATAATAAATAACAGTACCCTAAATTCTCAGCCAGGCTGCATATGAAACAGCATCATTAAAATGTAATTTTCCACACACACACAAAAAAATAGGAATATGCGGATGACGCTACACTAGCTGGGTTTGCAATTTGCAGTAATGCTTATTTCTTGCAGGTAACCTAGCTGCCTCTCCAAAAAGGTCTATCCTCTAAACTTTTTCTCAGGGTTTAGAGGGAATTTCTTTTTTATATTTTTCTTTGCGAGGTACTTTCTTTAAATACCTGATCAATTTCATTACAAAGAATAAAAAAAAACACAAAACAAATATTTCTCCTGCAGCCGACCCTGTTCTTTGTCATAGGGTTGTGTTACCTTCAACAAAAACAACAGTCCTACGAAACATAACTGTGACCTGAAAAATATCTGTTAGAAGGTACAGAATGTTACCTCTAAATTGTTGTGACCAGATGGTGCACAAGTGTCAGGCAAATGTTCTACAGGTACGACAACTGCACTCACCTGAGCATCTTTAAGAACCTCGTTATAGGCCTGGTGTATAGGTGTGACATCATGGTCTGTTATATTGAGTGACACCTGGGCCATGTTCCCTTCCTCCAGGTACCAGCCAATCCCTTGCACTGACTTGAGCCGGCCTGGCTGTAATAAAGAATGTGATTGGAGGGTTGGTAATGACAGGTCTCACTATGATGGTGCAGATTTGGTGATGAAATAAAAATTTGTTTCTGACTGAAGAACGAGTTAATTCGGAAAATTCATTTTCCATGATAAATGCAGGAAGTTGTGCATGAATCAGGCTGGTGAACCTGAAGGGGGAACAAAATCAATCCACATACAAAATTTCATCTAATGAAAAATATTTGAAGGAGTTATTGCAAAAAAAACCCCAAAAAAACAAAAACAATTACCAATGAGAGTGGTACCAAGGGAACTGCAATTAAAAATATTTAGAACTTATGCAACTTATGTTCTCGAAATTGATCTGAATTTACAGAAATACAGCAAGGATACAAAAAAAAAGTTGCCTGTGGGAGATAGGTGAGTGGGAACACTGGGATCATTCTTAGTAGGAGCTCATTATATGATTTATTTATTTATTTGATTGGTGTTTTACACCGTACTCAAGAATATTTCACTTATATGACGGCGGCAAGCATTTTGGTGGGAGGAAACATGGCACAGTCGGGAGGAAACCCACGTACATCCGCAGGTTGCTGGCAGATTTTCCCACGTGCAGCCGGAGAAGAAGCCAGCATGAGCTGAACTCACAGCGACTCCACTGGTGGGAGACTGCTGGGTCACTGCGCTGTGCTAGTGCACTGACCGACTGAGCTACAGAGGTGCCTCTCATTATATGACTTTAGCTAGTATACATGTAAATACAATACACACAACACCAGCTGTACATCATTCACTTGCAATTTCTGGTGATCAGCTGGCAAGTGGGGCAGCAACAAACTGAGCATCAGCGTCATGGTTGCTTACCCCGATTCCTCAACCCTTTCGCACATGAAAGAGCAACTTTCAGTGCAATTTATGCACATATTTAATTTGATTTTGGAGACAAAGCTACATCGGATGGACTGGCCAGTTTCTGGGGTTCATAAAATTTATTTATTTATTTTATTTATTTGATTGATGTTTTACGCCGTACTCAAGAATATTTCACTTATACGACGACGGACAGCATTATCGTGGGAGGAAACCGGGCAGAGCCCGGGGGAAACCCACGACCATCCGCAGATTGCTGGCAGACCTTCCCACGTACGGCCGGAGAGGAAGCCAGCATGAGCTGGGCTTGAACTCACAGTGACCACATTGGTGGGAGGCTTCGAGTCATTGTGCTGCGATAGCACGCTAACTGACTGAGCCACGGAGGTCCCACGGGTTCATAAAAAGTATAATTTCATTCGTCACCACAGAATAATGCCTTCAGAATATGTCTGAATACGCGTCTTGCAAACATGTGAAAAGCCTGAAGAATTACAATACTGAGTTTTACAAGCAAAACTTGATCTCCGCACATGTAGTATTTTTTCAGAAATCAACCCTTAATATTTATCTTCATGGTATATTCTATACACACAAGGCAAAGTCGTGAATTTTGTTATTTACAGAAATGAATATACACTCAGGGGAACAATGATGAAATGTTCTCCCTTAAAATTTTAACAGTAGGTTATGTCGTGAATTTTGTAACTTACAGAAAGGAGCGCACACTCAGGGGATCAATGATGACACATTCTCCTAGCTTTACATGTATGCAAATCTAGAGCTCGGTATTTGCAGAACTTTTTGAGATATGGTGCACCCTTAGCAATGACCTTACCAATGGGGTGTGACTATGACATAAGCGCTCGCTGTAATTCGTACAGGGGCTTTTAACTGGAGCAGTTATTGTATGGAAATCTTCCTATTGATTTAAGACATTCAGAGGTATTATTGCAGACAGACAGACTTATATTAATAATAAGATCTCTCACTTTTGTTTGTGTATTTTGTTAGTGACGGATAGAAAAAATGATAAAGACATAGTTTAAAAATTTACATATTTTATAGCTGTTTAAACTACCGTAGCCCTTTACACTTGTAACACAAGAGTGTTGCATGAACTTGTTTTCCTCCCTACCTCTTCTGGTCCCCTGCCCTGCTCTCGGATGTTCAGAGCAATCCTATGGGCCTGTTCTTTTGTTCCGAGCAGATTGATGTTGTAGGCGATCAGAAACTTGCGGGCGCCAACAGCCGTGGCTCCCCAGCATGGAATGAACTCGGACGGTCCGAAATCTGGCTTCCATTCCTCTTGTAGAATCTGTTACCACGGAAACAAATGTGAAGGTTTTAATTTTTCGCTTATTTATGTTTGTTACTGTTGTTTAATGACATACTAATGAAGTGTTCACCCCTATGATGACAGTCATTGTGGTATGGGCAGAAATCCAGAGTGCCTAGTGTAAACCACTGACCTTTGGCAAGCCACTGATGAACTTCCCCACAGACATACTCTTGTTTAAAACAAGTCATCTTCAATGAATATAAGAATGTGCACACCATCTTCCCCAAGGCCCCATGAGCAATGAGAGGTAAAGAAAATATGAATGCTCATTCCATGGAGGGGGGGGGGGCACTTCTCACCAATGTGGTGGATCATGCAGGTCAACAACCTGAGAGCATGGTCGTGGGTTTCCCATGGGCTCCGTGTAGAGCACTGGGCTCCACGCTGACATATCTACAATCCTGACTCATTAGAATGCCATACCAAACACACCAGAAAAGAGCAAGCACTCCCCCCTCCCTCCCGCCCAATCCTCTTGGTTATCAATGTCAAAGTTCTACGTAAAACTGTATTCAGGACTAAACCTCGAATCAACCATTTAAGAGGCAGATGCTCTACTCATTACACTACTGCCATAGGTTACTCTTAATGGTAAAGATATTTTTCAAAATTATCAGCAAGCCTGTATTTTTATAAGTATTTCGTAAAACGAATTGATAGGTGTGACACTTACTCTTTCAGTCAATCCCTCGTACTCTCCCTGTCGAACCTGAGGTAAAGTCTTACGGTGTTCCTGATTAGACGCCTCTCCATACAGGTACACTGTAAAAAAAAAAACATTACCAGCAATGATTATTTTTGTTTTTTATTTCATGCTAGAGCGGTGCTTTATCTGTACTTAAGAACACATACATATTCACTTTGTCACATACATATTCACTTTGTACATATACACTTTGTCCCATACATATTCACTTTGTACATATTCACTTTGTCCCATACATATTCACTTTGTCATGTTCTAACAAGTAATCCATGAATACTAAACTTGGTTTGCTGAGAATAAAACCATGCAAAGGCTTTTACGGAAGAGACCATTTCAGTAATTCTATCAACTCATTTTACTACATTCTGTAGCACCTCAATCATTACTTCCATTTTAATCACAGTAAAGAAAAATGGCATAAAATAATGATGACCGTATTTGGAATGAGCATGAACTGGCTTTTTAAGTGATGTGTTCTTTGTTTAAAAGTGGTCTGTGCTTTTAAGCCATGATCATTCGTTCCTTCCGTCAGTCAGTCGGTCAGTTAGTCAGTCAGCTAGGAAATGACAAACATGGCCTTAAGGGATGTGGCCTGAAGCATGACCCTGTTGGCAGAAGAGAGGGGCGGGTTGAATCCATTTCCAGGTTGAGCCTTGGTGCTCTGTGTGCATGCTGTCTGACCCATGTTGTACATATATGAATCATAACCATTGTGTGGTCAGCATATCACCTAAACACATGTACATTGTAGCTATGCAAATGAGCTTCTCACTTTATTCACCCCAAGCAATCAGACAACAAGTAATTACTATGTATTATAATCACTATCATACTGTATTCATGGATTCAACTATTAAAGAATACAATGTTTAATTTACACATGTAAAAGTCAAGGGTTATTTTCGGTGCCCTGATATCATTAATTCACGTGTATTGCTTTCTAATCACAGCCTCAACCAGCCTGCCCATTTTGCCTGATTCGGAGAGTTCTTCTCACCTCAGAAAGATGTTTCACAGTTTGGTTGGAAAACTACACTTAACACTATGTAGCAATTATTTGTCTAAAAAAAAAAAAGAAGCACTTTATCATATTAAAGTGATATTGACAATGAAACACTTCTCTCACGGATATAATAAATACTAACAGAAACTGACTACACTTCATGTAACTTGACTGAAATATAGATTCTTTTTTATTCATGAGTACTTCTCTTCTGCAATTACTGAGTTATTAAAATGAGGACAAACTTTGCGAAACACCTAATTGGTGACAGTCAGGTGGTCTCTGCTTAACTTCACATACAGTTAAGACCACATTAACTTCTCTACAGAAAGCTGACGACCTACTGCTACTATACAGGCTTCTAGAACAGTAGAATCTGTTCAAATAGTCCACAGAAGAAACATACACATGCTGATTATAAAGTTTCCTGAAAATGTTCAGAAAAAATGATATACTTCTATAATAATGCACAAAGCAAAAGGAAAATGGAGTAACTTTATTAATGCAAAAGAATGAATAAATGAATGCTTATTGTTTAACGCCCTACTCAAGAATATTTCACTTATACGAAGGCGGGGTCTCCTTGGTGCAGGATGGATTTCCGCCGTATCTTTTATCTGGTGCTGCCTCACTGAGACGGCTTGCCGAAGACACCCAACAAGCCCCCTCACCCAGTCACATTATACTGACACCAGGCCGACCAGTCCACCCTCTATCCTCTTATTGCTGAGCGCCTAGCGAGGAAGCAGGATGTACCATTTTTTAAAGTGTTTGGTATGGCCCGACCCAGGTTTGAACCCATCCGAAATAATGCAAAAGAGAGGATACATGTATCACCAGGGGATCTGGTCTTCAAACTGTTGGTGACATCAAGAAGGGGTCTGGACACTTGTCTTGAAAAGTTGTACTTCTGTTAATTCACTGTACACTTTACTCTCTGGAATGAAGGCTAGAAAGGGTTTATATATCAGTGCATGTGTGGGTTGCTTGGTAGTATTACCATAGTCTGGGAATACTATAACAGTTATATCAACCCCAGCCATACACTGTAGATAATCCCAACATGAACACTGTTTGAACAAAGTAATAACAAGTATAAACAACACAACAAAGAAGGGATTAAAACACTGATTAGAGGATTAACACTGATGTAGGTAACTTCAATATACATAGGTTACTTATAAGCATACACACAGGTAAACTTAAGTTGTCACCAGTGCAGGACACCTGGTCATGTATGCCCCCGCAACGACTAAGCTTTGGCCTCAACGCTGTGGGAACTTATTGAATGTTCTTAAATTTTTAAAATGCTTTGATTGTCTTGGTTTCAGTTGAGGTGCACATGGACCTCATTCAGTGAAAGCTGAAAAAAGTTTCATTGTTTTGTCATACATGGTTGGGGCGATGTGAAATGCAAAATTAATAATAAGAAAATGGATTAAAAGGTGGCATTTCTATCACTGAATCCACTGCATGGACACTTGGTTCAATTTCAAAGAGAGATCCAAAAAGTCTCATTACAATTCAAAATGACCTAAAATTTTCTCTTTGTATGATGTGATTGTACATTGTATGATTACAAGAGTTCTACTGATCTTAGAATGGTGATCTGAGATTTATGTGGAAGGTGGGGTAATAAGTTTCGGCACTAAAAGTGATACTTTATAACATTTACTTGTGTCCATAAATTTTGCATCATTCACCGAACCCTTGTGTTCACGTAGGTGTGTACCAAAAGCCTTGCTCACAAACAACGCAGCATTAAATCAGACTGGCCTTAGTGCAGCTGAACACACATGAGTTTACAGCCTCGTAATTATACAGGTAAACACACGTGTGAGATAATTTGCATGCTTGGGGAGCAGTCATACATGAAATGCCTGTTCATTCAGGCGTGAATGTGTTCAATCAGTGTTGACATGGATGAGCGTGCATAAATAAAGTCATGTATATTCACAGTCATAATCAGTGAGTCATCAAGATTGTAATGTAATCTCTGAACGACAGTTCTAAAGGTTACACTTGGCATTACAGCTGAAGTCTGAAGTACTGCTACAGTTCTGTTTATCCTAAATGACCTAAAATTCCCACTATGACTATGATGCACATTTGGCATGAATCTGAGAATTTGGCATGACTGGCATGACTCTGAGAATTTGGCATGATTCTGAGAACTTGGCATGACTTGTGAGAATTTGGGATGATTCTGAGAATTTGGGATGACTCGTGAGAAATTGGCATGACTCGTGAGAATTCTACTGATGAAAGAAAGGTGTTTTGAGGTTTGCTTGGGAGGTATACATGTAACATGATACCCGCTTTGAAAAATACAAGCTTTAGCACCATGCATCCTAAAATTTTGGAACACTGATTTATTTACACTCATTGGGGTGAAATTTTAGCATCAAACAGAATGGAAGTTTGAATTAAAAAAGATCTGTGTCTCGTCATTTCAAAAGAATGATTAACTCAACAGAAAAAAAAATATCCTGGGTTGCTTTACTAAATTATATCACATTTACAGGGTGTCCATGTCTGTTTTTGCCTACATTGTATGTCAAACGATCACTTTTACTACTGTTTGATGATAGTTCATGCGAGAGCAAGCTCTGTGACTTACGCTTTTAGATTTCTGTACAGATTATCACTGCTTGATTAAAACAAAGAAAATTCTACAAAATCCGTAGCTATTATTATCCTTTCCATACGGAAGAGTCAACATGATAAGCATATTACAGATCTGAGTCCATGTCCATAAATACTTTTTAATATCTTTGCATCTGTTTTTACTTCTTTTTACATATTTACTACAATCAGAAAAAGCAAAGGAAAAAAGTTGAAACATCTTAAATGCTTTCAGCACGTTACATACATGTACATCAAGTACAGGGAGACCTTCACAACATTATCACACAGCAGACTGATTCCACGCATTTAAAGATAATACAGGCAGTCAAATGATTGATAGTACCTGTAAATATGATAACTTGCTGCGTGACATCATATCATCTACCGGAGGTAAATGGAACGTCAGTGCACATGTAGATTCAGTTTCAGTTTACACATGTGCATTTCATGACATAGACATGTGGCTTTGTCAATCAACTTGGATCCGCTTGCACGAAACGAGTGTCCATGGCAACATTATATTTTCACTATTGGTAACTATAGTCGTTACGTGTGTGTAACGTTGGAAGGGTTTCATGAAAGCAGGCCGTTTTACAAGTGTTCACATTATCAACTCACTTGGAAAAACTTTCACGTTTGCTTAATTTGATTTTTGTCTAATGTCATCCTCAGAAATTTTTCCCTTATACAGTGGCGCTCAGTATTACAGGCCGAAGAAACTGGATTGCCCAGGGTAAACCATCAACCTTTGGCAAGTCACTTTTGTACTTGTGACGCACAAATATGCGCACCACTTTAGTGGAGTTAAGTGGTGTCCACTTGTTGTAGACCACCTACTGTCCACAAGATCCTACAAACAGTGAAAGTGAGGAAATCTACAAATTCAAAGTGTCCAAGGCTGGGTTTGAACATGCAGCCTGATGGGTTAAGGGCAAACACATTTCACCCCTACACAATGGCCTGCTCTTCATGTTTTCTGGACATTTATCTACACGAAGTTATGACACAGACAGAACCACTGACATCTGTACTTTACAACAACAATTATCTAAAGGATCAATAGAGGCTAATTTAGGACTGCATTAGAGCAACATGTCTCTCTTTAAACCCTCTGATCACGCTGCGGATCAAAGCACATGTGGTTTTTTTTTAGTGCTTGATCTTGATGTACGTCTTACACGAAAACATTTTCAGTTTTTTCTGAAAACTAATCTGCATTGACACAGGTATGCATTTCAGGCCACTGTTTGTTCATCCTTGTTCAAATTTTATTCGTTGTTAAATTTTAATGTTGAGAATGATCCCTTCATTGTTTTCCTTCCATCAAACTATTTCTTCAGTCTGTTTTAGCAAGTGTGAAAGTGTGAGTGAGTGAATGTGTGAATGAAAGAGGCCCAGATCGGATCAGTTGCATGTATGTTTTGACTGACTTAAACAATGATTTGTAAATAATGTTATACAATCAATCACTCATATCCAATGCACTCTACAATGTACATATTTGCATGTTATGTCTGTCTACAGAGCAAAATGTATGAACCCATGTGCTACCAAATACAATATCAGCAGCGTATGACACATATCATTGTGGGCAAGTTGGATAGAGCACCAGTATCATGAGATGGATGTGGCTACACTAAATATAGCACCAGTACTGGTGTCACATGAAACATATCAATGTGGGCACATTGGATAGAGCACCAGTATCATGAGATGGATGTGGGCACACTGAATATTGCACCAGTACTGGTGTCACATGAAACATATCAATGTGGGCACACTGGATAGAGCACCAGTATCATGAGATAGATATGGATGTGGGCACACTGAATATTGCACCAGTGCTGGTGTCACATGATACATATCATGGTAGGCACATTGGATAGAGCACCAGTATCATATGATACATATCAATGTGGGGACAATAGCACTAGTATCATATGATACATATCAATGTTAGCACATTGAAATTAGCACCTGTATCACATGATACATATCAATGTGGGCACTTTAAATACAGCACCAGTATTATGCAGGCACATTGAACAGAGCATCAGTAACACAATACATACCAATGTGGGCACTTTGTATATACATGTAGCACCAGCACCACATGATAAATATCAAAGTTGGCACACTGAATACAGCACCAGTATCATGGGATACACATCAATGTGGGCACATAGAAATTAGCACCTTTAAGGATGCATTGTAAAATACATATCGAAAACTCTGATTCAGTCTTTCATAGCCAGCCTATCAGACAAGTGATAACACTCACTAACCTTGATAACTGGCTGTAGGAAAGTACAACTTACGGTTACACTGAGTGTGACTGGTTTAAACTTTACTAAACTCACCTGGGACACCAAGTTCTGTGGCCAGCCTCTCTGCGAACTCACGTGCACACTCCACACAGTCCTCCATGGTTACATTCTGCACGGGGATAAAAGGGCACACGTCCAGTGACCCCATACGCGGGTGCTCACCTGTGGGTCAAAGGATATACACCTCAACATAAGTTATACACCCCAACATGACAGACTTGATCAGACACATGACATACCCTAAATGATCTCATATTTTGTCCATGAATAAGTTGCTTATTTTTCCTGATTCTGAGAGTTCTATTGAGCTGAGCAGTTTGGAAGAAGACTGTGTAGGATCTGGAAGGAACTGAGTTGGGTGTGGGAGGGGACTGAGCAGGATCTTGGAGGAACTAAGCAGGGTCTGGGAGGAAACTAAGCAGGGTCTGGGAGGGGGTAAGGAGGATGTGGGAGGAGACTGAGCAGAGTGTGGAAGGTAACTGAGTAGGGTCTGGGAGGAACTGAGTAGGGTCTGGGAGGAACTGAGCAGGGTCTGAGAGGAACTGAGCAGGGTCTGGGAGGAGACTAAACATGGCCTGGGGGGAGCTAAGTAGGATGTGGGAGGAGATGAGCAGACTTTGGGAGGAGACTGAGAAGGGTTTGGTAGGAGACTGAGCAGGGTGTGGAAGGAGGTTGGGAACAGACTAAGCAGAGACTGAGCATGTTCTGGGAGGAGGTTGGGAACAGACTGAGCAGAGATCAGGAGAAAACTGAGCAAGGTTTGCGAGGAGACTTACTGCTAAAATATCACTAGAAAAAGAAATACCAAGGGTAACGTATCCTTACCACTGTGCCGAGACATATCTATCAACTGATAAGCTGCTCGGGCTCCGCTTAAGGCGCCCTCTACAATGGCCTCCGGAGGTCCGACAAACGTATAGACTGTCCGATTGGTGGACATTCCTGGGTCTACATCCAAAAGATTGCATCCTTCTGTGGAGCCAATGGCATTGGCTATTGCCTCAATGACCTGGTCAATAGAGAGAGCATAAATTAACATAACACACTGTTAAATTTCATTCGGTTCTTAAAACTCTTCAATTTAAAAGTAATTTTTTGTTAATGTCCACTTTATAATGCTTCACAAATCAGTTTTTATTGGTGCTAGGAGAAGAATAGTTCTGGAAGCTAGTTGAAAGGTTTAGCTGTCTGTTTTTCTTTCCTTTTCTGAACAAACATGTTACTACAGGTCTGACTGTGTTTAGAAAAAGGTTTATTATATGTTGGTTGCTGCTTGTAATCTCCGTGTGCTCCATGGTAGATTTAATAGGATCTTTTTGATGGAAAGAACTACATGTATATTGCATAATGATTTTTTAAAACATTTTATTTTTGCCTGTAAAATTAAAACACTACCGGTATCACACATTACATGTCCAAGAGTCGCTTAAAACAGATATATCAGGCGTACACGGAGCCATTTTGTTGTATTCGTGTGTCCACAACAACTGTTTACTATAACCATGGCATTATTGATCAGTCCGCTAATGAGCATAAAGCTACCTTTAGTGGGTCATATGTCTAGCTACCTCACGCCAGCACAGCCGATAATGCTTGTAACTGTCGTGTCACTTTATCCGATTGTGTACACAAGTGACTCACTGCAGATTCCAGATCTCACCTCTTTATGTCTACCCTCAGAAAAGTTAGGCACACATTCCACGATCCTCGCCATTGCAATCCGCCCGTAACGATGACTGTTTTCGAAAAGCTCACATTTACAGACAGGTGTCAACACGGTTTTCGTTCCCACGATCACAACATCGACCAATGCATGTCGCTTTCCAAAATGCTGTCTGCTATAACGTCGACGTTATATGCCACCACTTTTCGGTGACGTCACATGCTTTGCGTTCTGTTGCTACCAACTCGTACCTTGCTTTCAGGAGGACGTGTTGATGTTGAATCCACGTGGTTAGGAGTTGTGTTACATTTTCCATTCCTATAACATTTAGTTACGTCATTACACTGCCATGGGCAAACGCAAATTTAAGAAAACCATAGCTGGAACAGCAGGTAATCCATGTATATTGATTGACTGTTCTTCTGCTTTTATGAAAAACAAATGGCAAGAGAGAGTTTATGTGACAACAACAACATAACATATTTAGAAATGTGTCAATTTCTCTCAAATATCCCTTCAGCCACATTGTCATAGTTGTGGATGAATACAGTCAGGTGCTGGAGCTAAATTCATTTGGGTTTATAGTTATTTGTAAGGCATTCATTGCTGTTTTAGATTTAAGAGGAAAATGACACTGAACAGCTGAAATGAGCACAGGAGGCGAGTTGTAACGTGGAGGTAAAATAGAAGGCAGAACTCGCCCGGTCAGTCTGGGGAGACTCACCCGTGCTTTGTATTCTCCATAAGCCAGATAACTCTTTCAACTGTAAGCCCTTTTACTACTCCTGTGTAAATTCTTGTACTGCCATTTTATGCATATGTTTGTTTTCTTTGCCTCATATGTGGCTGTATTAGCGATCTGAGCTTAATAAAGTTTCATTGGTTCACATATAGCAGTGTATGCTGTTGCATGTGGTGCTTTAAACAAGGACAGTTTTCTTGTCAGATGGTTGGATTTGTTAACATTGCATTTCAATGCACCAAAGTTTATACCCCTCCAACGATAGTACACCACAATGTTGCTTTTGCAGGTTGGCACAAGAAGTGGTATACATGTCAGACAAACATTAGTGACAAGATAATTAGCATTATGTGAATGCAGAGGTGTGTGTATTCACAGCTGGTGATGCTCAGTGGTGAGGTAATCCCCTAATCAGTGGCAACTGCGCATGTGTGCCTGTGCCGACCAGAGGTGCTTTTGGAGGAATATACGAATGTAGTGTTGACAAAAACCAACCTGGCAAAAAAAAAGCTTGCTGCATGCATAATTGTGGCATATGCACATTAAGTTAAGTATTTACCCGATCTTATTTATGTAAACACTGCATTGTAAGTTGACCTGAAATGTGCTTTTATAGAACTCAAACATGACCAATTTTGGATATTTTTATGAAAGGCCCTTGTATGTTAAATGGGCAGTTTTCTCAAGTTTCTCAAGAAATGAGTTACTATACCCATATCTTGTCAGCGCCAGGCAAATGCTACCAACTTATGCTTTCTGAAAGGCATAACTTTAAAGAAATATTTTGGCCGCAAAATGTTGAAGAAACAGAAAATATACCTGATAGCTGAATAATTAATGGAGTCCTATCATTGTGATTTAAATGCCCATGTAGTTTCGTAAATGTAACCTTATTACAAATGTGTTATGCACAGAATTTGGAGTTTATGCTTTTTACTGAAACTAAGTGCACATGATGGGTTCCCTATAATGACACATCATGCTAAGATCGCTCTGATGCACGGTATCATACATTGTACATCAAACACTGCCAAGCAACAGAAGGCTCTATTCAGAGTACAAAGGCACAGCGGGTGAGTCTGGCTGTCTACCTGGACAGTTGTGCCTCCTATTTTACCTCCATGGTTAAAAGCTTTGTATCTGTAGGCAGTTACTCACAATTCAGCCCATTTGGAGCATTTTATGTGTGTGTGACATTTGAGACTATACATGGGCTCTGGGACTGTTTCAAGAGGAAAACTCAGTGAAAAACACAGAAAGAAATTAGAACTGGACTCTATACTGGGCAGTCGGGGAAGTCTGTAATGTTAATAGATGGATATGAATGACTACGTGCTTTTATTTATCTACCGTATGAGGTGACCTCGTGTGCAGATATGGGCAGCTCGATAGCCGCTGTGTGGTTTATAGAGCCTCTCGTAGCAGGGCAGCTTTTGATGACATACAAAGTACTCTACTGCACATCAGATCAAGGGTACAACTGGGCCTCAGCGTTATTTGAGGGAGCTATGAGGTATCATGCGCACATAGTTTCAGTAAAAAGCGTTAACACCAAATTCTGTGCACAACACATTTTTAGTAAAGTCACATTTATGAGATTATATGGACATTTAAATGACATCAATAGGACTTTTCTGTTTGAAAGTTAAAGAAAGTTAAAGACTCCTATGAAAAACAAAAAGTATTGAGCTATCGGGAACACTTTCTTTTTTTTTTTCACTATTTTCCAGTCAACACAAAATGATAAAATTATGTTTTTCTGTTAGGATTAGTTAGTGGCATTTACCTTGACCTAACAGGATAAGGGCAGAGAAGGTCTTTTTTTTTTTGTAAATGACAATTGAAAACTAAGAAAATTGCTCATTTAAAATACATGGGCCATTTTTAAAAATATTGAAAAATTGACCATGCTTGAGTTTTATGAAATCACCTTTCCAGTCAATTTAGGAAGCGCTGTTTACATAAATAAGATTGGGTAAATACTTAACTAAATGTGCACATGTCGCAATTATGGGTACAGTAAGTCGTTTCAGCACATAGATGAGGGCAAGGGCCTTCTGGTTGAGTAAGTGACGCATGACAAGGCAGAGCACCTTTCACAACATGTGTCAAAGTTAGTAATCTTCAGAGCATATGCGCGATTACATAACCACTGGCAACACATCGGTAATCCGCTGTTAAAATAAAGCTTGAGTCCTGCTGTGTTGATATCGTACATAGAACACTGTGAAGGGCGTGAGTTGTGCCTCCTTCCGTTTACCTCCATGGTTGTAGTGCCATTTGTGTCCATCGAGTTTGGAAATGTGCGGTGTTTTTTTTTAAGACAGGTTGGACTGCGTTACGATAAATGTCAGAGTTTAAAACAACACCCGAGTCCATCTAGATGAACTAAACGGAGGGATATTTTGTGTGTGATTTTTTCAGATAAAAGTCACCTTGAAAATTACATTTCGTTTTTCATTATAACTCTTGTAACTCAAGTGTCTCATTCCTTCCGTTGGTCTCCCTGCACTAACAGTTTCTTCCTTATTGTTTATTAAATGGCCATTGTTAGTTTGAAGGGGCCTCCATGGCTTAGTCGGTTAGCGCATTATCGCAGCACAGTGACTGAGGAATGTCCCACCAATGTGGTCGCTGTGAGTCCAATTTCAGCTCATGCTGGCTTCCTCTTTGGCTGTACGCGTGAAGGTTTGCCAGCAACCTGTGGATGGTCGTGGGTTTCCCCTAGGCTCAGCTTGCTTTCATCCCACGATGGCCGCCGCCATATAAGTGAAATATTCTTGAGTGCGGCGTAAAACAACAATCAAATAAATAAATAAATAAATTGTTAGTTTGAATGAATATTTGGGTAATGTCATTGATTTTGTCTTCTAGTTGCAAGAAAGAAATCAGAAGTGGATTCAAAAGAAAATGCCACAAAGAAAACGGGTGCAAAATACAAGATAGACCAGCTTCTGGATAAGGTGAACAATCATGGACTTTTTGTTAAAGTTTTACAGTTATGTGCAAATGTTTAATAATGTGTAGAAAATGGATGAAATAAGTAAACCTGTTTTCTAGACTTGGGGAGAATTAAAACAGAGAAAAAAGAAATGCTTTATCTGACCTAGAAGGTTGCTCTGAAAATGTTCTTTTGGGTCGAATTTTTTGGGCAAATACATTTCATTAAATTCTGTAACGGGTAATAAAACATCATTGTTACTAACAAGTTACCAGATCCATAAGTAATCAGTTGTGTTTATTTTCTTCTTCATTATTTAGAGTTGCAGAGCTCTCCAAAACTTCCTTGAGCATTTAATCTGGAGGTTTGGTATGTTAAGCCCAAACACGATAGGCCTGAATTTGATAAGATTTTGTTACATGCATGGATTTTAAAAGAAAAACAAGGCAAGGGGCAAATGAATGCACCAAGTTATTTGATGTAGTTTCTGGAACATCAACAAGTCAAAGATGTTTTCTCAGGTTAAGCCTTTGGTCTCTTGGGAGATAATGGCAGGCTTTCAGTGATATATCTGGGCCCGCCCAACCTGTTGGAAATCAGAGAATGAATGTCAGGGTTAAGACGTTGTACGGAAAACTTTTTTCAGGAAATTTGTAAACATTCAAGACATTAAGCGCTGCAGTAATACAGTTGTGCTGTTTTTGAAGCCTTGAAATTGGCCAACCTAAGCAAGATGAAATTGAAAAAATGCATAAATTGCTTTAAGAACTACTATTTTACATGCGGAAAGGTTGAAGAATTAGGGTAAAAATTCATGTAGTATTCAGAAACAAAGCAGGCTTATGCATTTGTTAACAACGCAGTTGTAAACATAATGTAGCAACCCCTGAGTGAATCAACCGTGAAATCGCCATAAATGTATTGTTGACACACTTCACCTTATTTCCCCATGTTTGTGTAAAAACTCCCAATATTATCAAAAAGATAATTTACAGAGGCTTGTTAAGTGAGATCAAAACCCGTCAATAGTTCAATGGAATGTTTTCTCAGGTGCAGGTTTTTTTATGTGTCTTGAGCAGGCCCAGGATTGTATAGACAGATTTGAATATGAAGTAGCACAGAAATTTTGTCAGCGAGCACTGGAGTTGGAACCAGACAACGTCCGCGTCTTAGAAACTACAGGGACACTTCTGTTGGAGCTTGGAAATACAGAGTCTGCCAAACAGGTGAAGAGATAAGAGACTTACATGTAGATTGTGATTTGTGTCTGTACAATAGCCTCTTCATATACCCTTAGTAAATGACCTTAAAATTTCGTAAAGGGTTAGGAGGCCGAGGGGGTTAGCGTGGTGGGTTAGGATTAGCGTCCAGCATTATGTACCAGCAACCTGCGGATGGTCGTTTGTTTCCCTTTTCTGATTCCATTATGGCGGCTGCTATCATGTAAATGATATATCTGTGAGTACGCCATAAAAGACCAATTAAATAAATTTTGATAAAATTTTGATGAAATAAAATTTCATCCATGACAAAATGGTTCATTTTTCCCAATTCTGAGAGGTCTGATGACTTTAGAAAGGTGTTTTGAGGTTTGTTTGGAAGGTAGGATGATATCCTACCAGAAAAGTGTGGTGTAAAGCTCAACACCAAAAATAATATTTCATGACATTAATCTGTCTGTATAAATACACTTTTGGCAGGAGAAACATTAAATCCATTTTGCTCCATGCGTCAGTTTCGGATACGTGGAGTGGAATATAAATCCTCTGAATTTACAGGATGAGTTTTATTTCTCTTGCAGTGTTTCGGGCGAGCAGTAGAAGTGAGCCCAGACTCGGGTTACTCTAAGTACATGTACCTAGGGCAGCTGTTTGAGGGGGCACATGCCATCCAGTGCTTCCAGAAGGGAATAGAGCTGATGATGGCTGAGAAACAGGCCAAGGAAGCTCAAGAGGTGGGTGGAGACTATTACCATGGATACTCAAGGTGTACATGTAGATGTGGAGATATGAGTGTTGCTTCGTCAGTGGTTTACTGTAGGCAGCCCCAGTTCCATCTCCAAGAATGAAATGCTAAATAACGATGAGTTACAGTGAAATTTTTGGGCTATTTTGAACAAACTAAAGTGCAGTAATATTACAGATTTTTTTTAATATTTAAAGACTCTGTTATATTCCCATATTCAGTGCAGATCTAGATGTACAGGTGCGTATAGTATTACATCGGTATTCATGTGAAACATAGAATAGTAGTATGTGTTAGGGAACAGAAAAGGAAGTGGTGATACAATTCTGCTCCTGGATGTTCAGTATGGCCCAAAAAGTTCACAGTAGTTCCTCAACGTTATATTTGCATTTCATCCACTGCAAAATTTTTTATTATTGCTTAAATCGTTAAAAAAAACATATTTAGAGTGCATATAAATTGGCCCTTTAATCTAGTTGATCCACTGAATTCTTTAGCGTAATAAATAAGCAAAGTAACACTGAAGAAATTCATTTTGACGTTCTTAGTATTTTGACTTTAATTAAGCCATCCTCCTGAGGAAAAGTCGCAATACTGAGGATGTCAAAATGAATTCCTTCGCAGTTACTTTACTTATGTATTAAGACCCTTTAAATGATGCCGACTGCGTGTGAAAGGCTGTGTGAAATAATTCCCATATATGGTAAAAAAAATTTTTTTTCATTTCTGTTGGAGAAGAAACAGATATTTGAAAATGTGTAAACAAACAAAAAAAAAAGTCATGGAAGATCACAAATATGTACAAACAAATTTTCAAAGCCTTGCATCTGGAGTTTGCATCATTTTTATGTGTGTTTCATCCTTAACTGACTACAAGTCAGTGACTCTCTGTCTCTCCATTTGTGGATTATCTCTTCTGGAATGACTTTAGTGAAATAAAATAAATTTGCGTGTGACTCGCTTGTGATTTGACATTTTGTGGAAACCTGAAAATTTTTCTGCATCCATAAAGGGAAGTTAATTGTTCAGTTTACAGGGTTTAATCAGAATACTGTTTAAGTATTCTATTAATAAAAAAACAAATGCTTTGGTTTGTTTGACCATGTTTGCAGGTAGCGGCTGCATGTGCATCAGGAGACGGCAGGACGATTTCAAACCGTGACATCTCTAGTGCATACTGCTCAATAGCAGAGATTTATATGACTGATTCCTGGTGAGTGGTTGTTGTTTCATTTGGGCTCAGTCTATGTGCTGAACAACAAAAAACAATCCGAAAGATTGCGTGCAATACCCGTCCTAGTGTGTGTCAAACCGGGCTGGTCGCCATTATGGCTAACACCTGGAGTACACTACACTCACTTATAAAGACCAGATTCCTTACATGTAAAATGAGGGGCCTCTGTGGCTCAGTCGGTTAGCTCGCTATCGCAGCAGAACGACCCGAAGCCTCCCACCAATGCAGTCGCTGTGAGTTCAGCTCATGCTGGCTTCCTCTCTGGCCCGTTAGTGGGAAGGTCTGCCAGCCACCTGCGGATGGTTGTGATTGAACAGAAAAGAGAGACATGGTCCTACAATTATTGCAGAGACAAGAAGTGGGTGTCTGACTACAACAGTGGAAATAATAAAATATGTAATAGTAACCCAAAACTCAAGGCATCACCACCTAATGTTTCACAGATCCTCTAGCTTTTGATCTTCTTGCGGAGATCTTAATCAAGTGAATAACCTCTTTAGTTTCATTATTATTATTGTCAAAAAACCTACACACAAAGATGAGTCTTAAGTATTATACATACATGCTACAAAGAAAATGTTATTTTTGACTAGTTCATTGATATGGTGTAATAAGTTGCCATTTGAAGACATTTGATTGATCATAAGCTGATCTTCATGTAAGACGACATGTAAAATAATGTGTGCTAAGCTTTGCCCTCTGACGAATCAAAACCAAATTAATAACGAGGTTTTTTGCTTCTGACAGCTTTGAAGAAAATGCAGAAGAATTGTGTAAAACAGCTGTGGAGAAAGCTATAGAAGCAGACGAGGAGAACCCGGAAGCTTATCAACTCATGGCCAGTTTCCAGTTGTCACGGCAACAAACACAGGTCAGGCTGGGGTGAACTTGTTTTTGGTTCAAAATATTTTGTCACTTAATTGAATTCTTCCATGAACAGAAAATCATACCAAAACTTGTTTCCATAAATATGTGGAAAGTACATACACTGAACTGGATTGAAGGTATTTAAAATCTGTACAATATATCTGAGGTAGAAGGCGTGCATGCGGATTAAAATTGGGAACGATGGTGGTCTGTATTTGACTTGTTTCTATAACTTGTTTTCCAGCTTGCCAAAGAAAATATCAACAAAAGTGTGTCGCTATGGTTACCACAGTTTCGCAGTTCCCAGGATGCACAGGGGCCATCTGAACAGTTTGATCCACTTCAGGTATTAAGAAATCAATTAATCTTCACTTTCTGTTGTATTACATACATAATTTATGATTTATTATTGACACGTTCCTGGTTTGATAAAATATCGTCATGTTTCTGAAGGGGACTGATGCCAGCAGACCAGCCCTTAAAGATTGGTCCAGCGTAGGTTTGTTTCCCGTGTGGATCAGGAAATTTTTTGGCACTCTGGTCAAAACATGTATAAAATTTTCTCCTTATACCAGAAAGGACAATAAAAACATTATGGTTTAGAAGGAAGATGCAGACCAGATGCTTGAAGAGAAAGCACCCAAACATCATGTTATATTTGAAACAAGGCGACTTCCCTCTAAAAGGATCATACCCTTTATGACTGTTCGTCACTGAAGTCAAGGCCTCACGTGCGATTATCACGCCGGGGTCAAGGCGAAACGCATTGACGCAGAATGTAAACAAAAAGGGAGACAACTTTGCACAGGCAAAAACAACTTTTTGTTGTCTGCATTGATAACGTGAAATGTCGGAAATAAAGCTTTCTGCATCTGTCTCACACTAATAAGAAGATTCTGGCAAAATATTAAAATTTTATTCTGGAAAATATGAAAGAATCAAATGAGCAGGTTGCAGTAAAAGTTCGTTCCTACGGTACTGAAAAGTGCAATCAGATGGTTTCCCAGTTTCCTCCAGAAAGATCAGATGAAGTGAAGTCCCAGACCACTTATTTTGCCTGGAGGTCTGAAAACAGGATGGAACACTGCGCAAATCCTTTGAAAAGGTTCGTTCATACTCAGTTAAATCACCATCTGAAAGCTCCTGTTCCCGGAGACAAATGTTGGCTGATAATCAGTTTCATCTCTGGCCTGTTTAGTGACATAGGCCTGGGTGTTGGTGAACTTCACAAACTTGACATGGGCGAAAACTGAAAATGCCATGATTTTTCATACCATCCATGCACATCATCATTCAAATCAATAAGTTCTGTTTCTGAAAAGAAATCCACAGCAATCTGTCATCCCATTTTCTTTATGCCTTTCATTTGACTGCCGCTAACCCTGACCTTGACTCTGACCTAAATAAGCTGTTCTACAACTGTGATGACCTCTCCATGCAGAGAATCGTCACAGTAACCATCTTAACAACTCTGACGTTTAGTAACAGTACAATACAGTCAATGAACATGAATGTTATTTGAAAACAAGGCCTTTTACAGCCCTCTTTCAACTTCAGAAGTTACTCACCTCTGGCACTGACAGTAAAGTCGCTGTGAGTTCAGGCCCAGCTTATGCTGGCTTCCTCTCCAATCACATGGGAAGGTCTGCCAGCAACTTGTGCATGGTCATGGGTTGGCCCCGGGCTCTGCTCGATTTCCTTCCACCATAATGCTGGCCGTCATCCGGAAATATTCTTGAGTACGGTGTAAAACACCAATCAAATAAATAAATCAGTAAATTAAAGGTCTAGATATTACATCAGACTTGACAGATGACACTGTTATTATTTTGTGAATTGGTTCTTCTGATTTAGATGTGCCCTTTGACATTTGAAACAAGAGTGGCAGCTTCAAAGATTTTGATAGAAGTAGAAGAGTTTGGGGTGAGCATTTTAACATATGAATGCGTTACAAGTACTCCTTAGGCCAGATTCAGTTTCATAAAGTGTACTTAATGTTAAGTAAACTTTTTACCTCTACAACATACATTTTCATGGTAGTAAGAGCTTACTTGGTGAATCCAATCTTCCCAATCTTATCCTTATACAAAGCAAGCCAATTTAGCTTGAAAGAACAGACGACATTTACACAAAGTACTGATGTTGTGAAGGTCCATTTCACTGCTGCTTACATTATATGGTCTTCATTATTTTTATTTGCCTGGGTGGGGGGAAGGGGGGGGCATTTTTACGATGATTAAAATGGAAATAAACTCTGAGGCACTAATGTGGACTTTTGAGACCATGTTGAACAGGTTCAATCACAGTGACACTGCAGGGGTTTTTTTTGTTTTTTTTGTTGCTTCTAAACATGATGATATCTGTCATATTTTCATGCTAAACACAGAAGCAGGTGTTGTACTACATGTAGAACGTAGGCACATAGAAATCACGGGATGTTCAGCAGCTGAAAAGAATCGCTGACGTCACTGTGTCCATCAGCCTGTTCAACATGGTACTAAAAGCCCACTCTTTATTTTCTTTATTTCTGTTTCAATCACTGTAAAAAAAAAAATGCCCCCCCCCCCCGACCAAAATAATGAAGATCATATTTGGCATCAGCATGAAATGGCCTTTTAGATGATGCGTACTTTGTTTAAATGTGGTCTGTTCTTTTAAGTTAATCTGAATTATAACCTTATTATTAAATGTATAACTCAGCTTGGAGCGTTTAGAGGTGCTAACTTGAGCCCACCAGCTTCTCCAGGGTTCATGAAGTCCTGTTAAGTCCCTGAAAGACTTTGAATTTGAAATTGAAATGTCCAGGCCTTGAAAGTCATGAAATTTGCTTGCTGGTCATTGTATGGGAAATTGTCAAATGCATGGCAACCTTGAAGTCATCTTATTGACGTCAAGCGTTCCTTTTCAAGCTTATCATAAAGACGTGATGATTAAGACAGTTCAGTGTTACGATGCATATCTGTATATTGTAACATTGTAGATGTTGCACATCATTCATTGATTTGGCCGTGGGTTTGCACTGGGCTCTGCCCGGTTTCCTCCCACCGATATGCTGGCCGCCATCGTATAAGTGAAATATTCTTGAGTATGACGTAAAACACCAGTCAAATAAATAAATAAATAAATTAATCCTTGTTTGACGTAACAGTGGCTCAAGGTCTTACTTCACGCTAGCGCCACCTAATGGCCTTAAAAAATAGGCCATTTTGTCATTTCCTGGAATTAAATTTTAATGATAAAAAAATTTTCCAAACTGTTTATAGACTGCTTGATTGGGGTTTCAAATTGTTGACATTTAAACAGAGCAATTTGCTGCTATGTCATGTGTGCATGATAGCACTGCAAAATATTTACAAATGGCAAAAAGGAAATAGCTGCCAAAAAATAGAAAGCATAACACAGTGCTCACAGTCAGTGAACTGGCAATGAAGGTCCTGGAATTCATCAAGTATCATGTTTCAAGAACCTTGTTGAGTCACAAGTTCAGATCCATCAATTGTCCCTGATTTGTGTGGTCAAGCTACTTCCCTTTCCTGGAAGCACACACACTGGTTGGGATATGAACTGAGGCACCAAATACTAAATTAAAAAAGTAATCTTGAATAGCCACAAATGTATTTAATGATCTCTTTCCTCAGTTATAAAATCAGGGTGATATTGAAATCATAACACCGGTTTCCTGAGTAATTCCTGGTCACAAGGTATTGGAAACTGAATTTGCAGTTCTTGATTTTTTGTTTTCTCAGACTGCTTCAGAGATTTTGGAAGGTCTGTTGGATGAAAATGACGAGGACACGGAAGTGTGGTACTTACTGGGCTGGCTGAACCACCTTCAGGGGGAGGAATATAGGGGTAACGCTAGGTACTACCTGAGGAAGGCAGCACAGGTAAATATATAGGAGGGGACTGAAGTGTGGTACTTAGTGGGCTGGCTGAACCACCTTCAGGGGGAGGAATATAGGGGTAACGCTAGGTACTACCTGAGGAAGGCAGCACAGGTAAATATATAGGAGAGGACTGAAGTGTGGTAGTTATGGGCTGGCTGAACCACCTTCAGGGGGAGGAATATAGGGGTAACGCTAGGTACTACCTGAGGAAGGCAACACAGGTAAATATATAGGAGAGGACTGAAGTGTGGTACTTACTGGGCTGGCTGAACCACCTTCAGGGGGAGGAATATAGGGGTAACGCTAGGTACTACCTGAGGAAGGCAACACAGGTAAATATATAGGAGAGGACTGAAGTGTGGTACTTACTGGGCTGGCTGAACCACCTTCAGGGGGAGGAGTATAGGGGTAATGCTAGGTACTACCTGAGGAAGGCAACACAGGTAAATATATAGGAGAGGACTGAAGTGTGGTACTTACTGGGCTGGCTGAACCACCTTCAGGGGGAGGAGTATAGGGGTAATGCTAGGTACTACCTGAGGAAGGCAACACAGGTAAATATATAGGAGAGGACTGAAGTGTGGTACTTACTGGGCTGGCTGAACCACCTTCAGGGGGAGGAATATAGGGGTAATGCTAGGTACTACCTGAGGAAGGCAACACAGGTAAATATATAGGAGGGGACTGAAGTGTGGTAATTACTGGGCTGGCCGAACCATCTTCAGGGGGAAGGAATATAGGGGTAACGCTAGGTACTACCTGAGGAAGGCAACACAGGTAAATATATAGGAGAGGACTGAAGTGTGGTACTTACTGGGCTGGCTGAACCATCTTCAGGGGGAGGAATATAGGGGTAATGCTAGGTACAACCTGAGGAAGGCAGCACAGGTAAATATATAGGAGAGGACTGAAGTGTGGTACTTACTGGGCTGGCTGAACCATCTTCATGGGGAGGAATATAGGGGTAACGCTAGGTACTACCTGAGGAAGGCAACACAGGTAAATATATAGGAGAGGACTGAAGTGTGGTACTTACTGGGCTGGCTGACCCATCTTCAGGGGGAGGAATATAGGGGTAACGCTAGGTACTACCTGAGGAAGGCAGCACAGGTAAATATATAGGAGAGGACTGAAGTGTGGTAGTTATGGGCTGGCTGAACCACCTTCAGGGGGAGGAATATAGGGGTAACGCTAGGTACTACCTGAGGAAGGCAGCACAGGTAAATATATAGGAGAGGACTGAAGTGTGGTACTTAGTGGGCTGGCTGAACCACCTTCAAGGGGAGGAATATAGGGGTAACGCTAGGTACTACCTGAGGAAGGCAACACAGGTAAATATATAGGAGAGGACTGAAGTGTGGTACTTACTGGGCTGGCTGAACCACCTTCAGGGGGAGGAATATAGGGGTAATGCTATGTACTACCTGAGGAAGGCAGCACAGGTAAATATATAGGAGAGGACTGAAGTGTGGTACTTATTGGGCTGGCTGAACCACCTTCAGGGGGAGGAATATAGGGGTAACGCTAGGTACTACCTGAGGAAGGCAGCACAGGTAAATATATAGGAGAGGACTGAAGTGTGGTACTTACTGGGCTGGCTGAACCACCTTCAGGGGGAGGAATATAGGGGTAACGCTAGGTACTACCTGAGGAAGGCAACACAGGTAAATATATAGGAGAGGACTGAAGTGTGGTACTTACTGGGCTGGCTGAACCACCTTCAGGGGGAGGAGTATAGGGGTAATGCTAGGTACTACCTGAGGAAGGCAGCACAGGTAAATATATAGGAGAGGACTGAAGTGTGGTACTTACTGGGCTGGCTGAACCATCTTCAGGGGGAGGAATATAGGGGTAACGCTAGGTACTACCTGAGGAAGGCAGCACAGGTAAATATATAGGAGGGAACTGACGTGTGGTACTTACTGGGCTGGCTGAACCATCTTCAGGGGGAGGAATATAGGGGTAACGCTAGGTACTACCTGAGGAAGGCAGCACAGGTAAATATATAGGAGAGGACTGAAGTGTGGTACTTATGGGCTGGCTGAACCATCTTCAGGGGGAGGAATATAGGGGTAACGCTAGGTACTACCTGAGGAAGGCAGCACAGGTAAATATATAGGAGAGGACTGAAGCGTGGTACTTACTGGGCTGGCTGAACCACCTTCAGGGGGAGGAATGTAGAGGTAACATTAGGGGGCATTTTTTATTCTTTTCTATTTATTGTAGGTCATTGATGGCAAAACACCTGGGCTGTTATGACGTGTAAAAGTGAAACAAAAAAAAGCAAAAGTTTAATGCTGAAACTGACTCTCAAGAGTGGCCAGTGTTTTTGAAGAGCAGTTAAATAATTAATCTTTCTCCCTTCTGGACATGTTGCATGCTTCCCTAGCCATACTTTGGCTTATGGCCTTAAGTTGATGTACACAACTAGTGAATTAGTAGGTTAGTTTTGTACGCAGGAAGAATGAAAACAGGATTTACGTTAACTAAAAACAAATCGCATGAATGTTTGATATTTCAGGTGTACAAGAAGACAAATTGTGAAGACAAACCATTGTTGAAGCACACTGAAGAGCTCCTAGCAGAATTAGGGCCTGGTAAGTCAACAAGACATGTTCATCACAAGGAGTCTTTGAGAGATCATATCTCCCTGGAGGCTTACTTAAAAGTAAAGGCATTTGGAGTTATTCCCCCTGTGAGAGGGAGCTCTAGCTTCAAACCTGAGTCTGATTATGTGCAAAACTTTTGTACATTTTGTGCACACTTTTGGTGGAATTTACCCTGTATTTGGATTTTTTTTCCAAGTACTTTATTTCTTTACGTATTCTATGCAAACGCATAGTTATACATTATATAGTCATGACAATTGCTCAACTCTCAGACTGGAAGTTGTTGACCAAAGTACAGCCAAAAACAAATAGGTCTAAAGATGACGCACAGATTTAACCTTTCTAGTGTCCAGTTTTGCTACATGTTCTTTTTAGAAAGTCTTGTAATGAGGAGATGTAAAGTAACAATTCAGTAAAATGAATTTAACATTTCAAAATGTCATTTTTCCCTCTTTCACGTGCAGGAATATTTCGTTGTTTTTGTGAGGTTCATTCGGGCTACAGTGCCATACCTGTCAGGTTGTCACGGGAAAATGATTCAGAGAACAAATCTTTATAAGTATATGTAAATTAAATAAAATCTAGGCCAGTTAGGGCTGCCGCGTGGCAGTGGTTACGTCAAGGAACTTACATCATGTTTGGTACAGACGCATACCCATGTGTACCTGCCATAAGCAATACAGATCTAAAAGTAAGTTCAGTTTTAAACTTGTTTTAAATGAAGTCACAAGTTGGTAATGACAAAAATTGGACACTGTATAATGTATCAAATCTCGTAGTCAAAGTAATACTTCAGCATTATGTAGCGCGTACCAAGAGAAAATTCATAAAGCTCACCATATCTTATTACACCTTAGGTGAATTGGGGTGCTCTTAACAATTCAGATGGGGTTTACAGGTTTCGATCACATAAAGCATGAATCTGTGTCCTGTAACTGCTCTGTGTATAAGCTACCATGCCTCACCTAGAGCATAGTTTGTATAAAAAGGAGAGAAACTATATGATGGCTGGATATCAATGAAATTCCCCACAGCCACCATTCATAGGGTAGACATTCATATATGTATGCTGCTTAAAGTGTTAGACTACGTAAATTGTGGTATGTCAGTTAATTTTATAGACTTTATCTTGGTGGAAAAGTAATATTTTTCATAACTTTCTTTCGTAGAACCGATTTTGTGTTTCTTGTTGTCATTTTGCTTCCTATGAACGTGAAGTGTTGTTGTCGCTTAGGCCAGTACGGACGAAATCCCCAGCTTGTAGGCAACAATTCGAAAGTTCATCACTAATTATAGTATTTGCTTTCCTCATAAAGCCCTCCTAGGTCTCCTAGACCTCCTAGCTTGCACAACAAACAGCTGATGGATAAAAGTGTGAAATTATGATAAGTTTACTTTAGTGTCTTGATCATAAACAAAGGCCAGGCAACAGAATTATCTACATGCAAGAAACCTGAGCATTCATCACAGAATGCCTATAGGCTCTAGTAATATACTACAGACCGTGTAGAGTTTTGTGTATGTAGACAGTTATTTTTTTATTTATTTTCTGGGGGCGTATCCAGGATGGTAGTGTATGACAAGTTAGCGTGATCAGGATATGAAAGATAATGTTTAATTTCTCCAATGAATTATTCCACAGGTGAGGAAGATGAAAATGAGGATGAGGAGGATGAGGATAACAATGGTGATGATGAAGACGATTGGGAAACGAACTCTGAGGATGAAGAAAGGATGGATCATTAGGCAGAGATGAAGGACAACAGCTATGAGGATAACAATGGTGATGATGAAGATGATTGGGAAACATATTCTGAGGATGAAGAAAAGATGGATCGCTAGGCAGATATGGAGGATGACAGCTATGAGGATACCATGGAGGATGAAGAAGATTGGGAAACATATTCTGAGGATGAAGAGAGGGTTGATCATTAGACAGATGAGGAGGATGGCAGCGATGAGGATAATGTGGCCGATGAAGAGGAATGGGAAACAGGTTCTTAGGATGAAGAAAGAGTGAATTATTAGAGAGATAAGAAGGATGAGAGCTGTAAGGATGGCATGGAGGGTGAAGGGGATTGTTAAACAGATTCTGTGGGTAAAGTGAGGATGGTTCATGAGACAGATAAGGAGGATGACATCTGTGAGGATAACATGGAGGATGAAAAAGATTGGGAAACAGGTTCTGGGGATGAAAAGAGGATGGAACATTAGATAGATGTGGACAATGACTGCAATGAGGATAACATTGAGGATGAAGAAGAATGGGAAACAGATTCTGAGGATGAAAAAGAATGGGAAACAGGTTCTGAGGATGAAGAGAGGATGGATCAGTAAGGATAATAAAGATTGGGCATCACACTTTGAATGATGAGCCAAGACTATTAACAGAGAGGATATTTTGGTGGAGGTCAGACGCTGAAATTTAAATGTTATTTATGTATTGGTTCTCTGATCTCAAACATTTTATTTTCAGAGTGTATACTACACCTGTGCTTGTAGGTTATTATGATGCAAATTAAATGAAAAAGTTGTTTTCATGTACAGGGATATGTATGGTTGTATTTGAAAACATGGATGTACATACACATATAAATCTGTTTTACTCATTCAGTTCCCTAACACTGTTATGGACGTGTATGTGGTCAAAGACTGGATGTCTGTGTGTATGAGTAAACTTTGACGTAGGCCGAGGTGATTTTGTAATAAGACTGCAATAAATAATGGAACTAAATGAAGCAAACCTTGCCCTGATGTTTTGGTTGAAAATAATATTGTGATCTTGCAGAAACAAAATAGAATGACTCTGTGATCGGTATGTCATGTGTCGTCTAACACTGATTGAGAATGTTAGTGGACTGTGCTTTATTAGGATTGAAGGTGATGTTTAGCCTTATTTCTGTAGTATAAAATTCTGTATTTCACTTAGCAGTTAGCTTTTTTCACGTTATACGTTTGGCTTGATTCTGACTGATTCACAGGGCCTCTTCAGAGTTTTTTTTTGTGGAGTTTGATTAATTTCCTATCAGAAAATCTGAAGTGGTGGCATCATAAGTGTAATTTCAAAGCTTTTATGTCCTTCTGAACATACGTTTTATAGGAGAAACTTCAGGTGGAATAAGGTTGGGTAATAATCATAACAATGGGTCCTGATTTTGTGTAAAAGTGAACAAATGTCAAATGAATTAGAAAAACAGGTGACATATGTTTGTTGAGGAGAAAAAAATCCTTGGATTCGTTAATGAGATAAATTGCTGTGTATATGCACATGTGCATTTCATGTTTAGGTAATGTACTTGCTTATTAAGTTTTTTTTTTTTTTTTTTTTTTTTATAAAAGTGGTATTACTTTTACATATGTGATATTTTAATGTACACTGGCAATTGCAGAACTAGCACTCTGTCTCATCTAAATCAAAAGGCCCTGTAAAATGCTTTAGTGCAGTGTATGCCTATGATCTGTAATATAAAACAGCATGACTCAGTGTTAGGCCTGTCACTTCCATACAGTGCAGAGAGCACTAGCAGCTGTGTTTTATTGTGCTGTGGTTAGCTTAAAGGGAAAGACCACACAAAAATGGAATTATGGCGAACGAAAAGACCATTAAAAATCTGGATCTGAAAATATCTTCACTGATTTTTTAGATTTTTTTTTCCAGCCAATTAAATGCAGTCAAATGTTTTGATTTTTAGTGCTGGCCGCAGTCGTATAAGTGAAATATTCTCGAGTAGGGCATAAAACACCAATCAAATAAAAAAATAATTAACTTTTGCAACCAGGCGTCGCGGAACGAAATACTTAAAACACCACGATATTTCAGCTGAATGTTGAATTGAAAGTACCTCAGTATGCTTTATCAATGTACTGTCTTCGATGGTATAGCATCAATTCTTCCTGAGATAATTGAATTTTGTCGACATGCGTTAGGCTACTAAGAGTGTAGTCGTGTGGGGTCTTGCTCTATGTCAAAGGTTGAGTATGCGCACGAATCAATATGTCCTCCTGGTTCCACGAGGGCTTCACAACCTTAAAGGTTGAATTTAATTAGAAAAACATCTGCCTTGTTGAGAATGTAGATCGGAACATACCATGATGGGTTCAGGGTGTAGTCGTACAAGCAGAAAAGAAGAAAAACAGCACGACCCACAAGGGCTAAAGGGCTGTAGCACCCTGTAACTGAACACTTGAAGACCAAATTAAATGATATCACAACAGCGTCTGAGCTTCTGCTACAACAACCAGACATTCTGAACTAGTCGTATACTTTGTCCCCTTCAAGGCTTTGTGTACTATACAGGGCTCACCGTGGCATATTGAGTTTTTGATTGATGGATTGATTGAATATTCATCAAATGTAAATTGTACATACATAGACTTGTTCTATCCCAGATAAGGTTAATAATATTTGCTTGGTGAAGCGTGATAATTAGGAAATAATTAGATTAATAAATACAAAAAAAATGAAGTGCTTGCCTCATAAATGGTAGATCCTGGGTTCAATGCCCAGTTGAGTCACACCTAATACTTTAATATCGGTAATCTTGGCATTACCTGCACCTCGCTTGGCGTGCAGTACACAGGTGTGAGACGAATTAAGGCTCATCTCTGCTGCAGGCGACAACTGCAACCGCAACTACGTCAAGAAAACAGAACGTTCTTTACTCTGTAGTGTTGGCCGTCATGGTATAAGTGAAATATTCTTGAGTCCAGCATAAAACACCTGACATATGCATCTTCTGTCCCTGTGAGTTCAAATCTGACTCGTGCTGGCTTTCTCTCCGGTGGGACGTGGGAGAGTCTGCCAGCAGCAGCAGAAGGTCGTGAGTTTCCCCAGCCGCTGCCCGGCTTCTTCAGACTATTCTGTTGTAAGCAAAATGAAATATTCTCGTGTACTGCGTAAAACAACTAATCAAATTGGTACGGTTTTAATATAATATGCTATACTCTTCCTGACTTAATTCAAGTAAAGGCTCTCCTCAGATTTGAATCCCTGATCACTTGTTAAGGTCATGTTGACCATTTCATGAAACGCACCTTTAATACTTTTACCGCGCATTAAGCAATGTGCCATAAAAATTCCGCAAGAGCAGGTCTGCCATCAACATGCCCGGTTACCTCTGCTAGGGCTGGTTGCCGCCGTTGTACAAGTGAAATATTAATTGAGTTCAGCGTAAAACACCAATCAAATAAATAAATAAATAAGTAATAAGACCCAAAGCAGTCATCATGCAAAAACATGTCAAACAAATACTGCGCACATACCCTACACGTACCGCACCTCCTTGTTGTTTCTCAAGGACTTCTTTGATTTGAAAGGAAAAAAATGACTTTGAAAGGGCATTAAAAAATGTTTTTTTCTCTTTTCTTTTGCGTCTTCTTTTTTTTTTTTTTTTGAGCTCAAAGATATCGTATGTTCAATCCATAACACACATTCAGTTTTTGTTGGCCTTACCAAAAAACCCATGCGATTCCGTTGTCGTCCGTTTTCGTTTATAATGAACCATGTTTACAAGCACCCGCCCCCCACCGCGATACACACGACAGTGTTATGATGTGTGGCGAACTGTCGGGTGGTATCAGAAGTTGTTTGTATTATCGGTGCAGAGACTTGATAAAAGTTTGATACAAGAGTGGAAGAGGTTTGAACATCATGAATTTTGTGCTCCGAAGAGATCAAAATACAGGCAGTCATGTCGGCAAACATTCAAAATGAGACACCTACATATGTGACGATATTTGGCATCCTAATGATTCTCTGAGACTTGAGACCATTCGATTTAGGTAATCTGATTATTTAAGGAATTTGAGTTTGCAATCCCAGATAGTTTAAGAAATTGTACACGACTTTGTGATTGTTTCACACACGTAAATAACTGAATTGAAATGTGGCCATGACATTTAAATGATGTTTAGGATCTAACGATGTACTGACGTGCCGAGCAGACAAAGCCACACTGACTTTAAGTATCAAATGGTAGGTCCAACAGATATGTGACTATCTGCTGCAGAACATTAGGTTTTAAACGATGATAGTTTGTTCTAACCTGTGTAAAATTCGTTCCTGTGGACAAACAACACATAAAAGGGATGCTTCATAACAAGCACACAGGTATACCCTATGGCAATATCTCATCCAACAATGTTTGTGCACAAGATGCCATCACTTGTTCGGGTAGATCGCCATTTCCCACTTCTATTCCCACTGTGTCACCCGGTGATGGCATGGAAATGTCACCAGCTTTCTGAATATGCAAAGATGTCCTCACTTCATGTGACAGGAAATTGACTGTTGCACGATACTTTGAGCATAAACATGACAGAGTTACACCGAAGTGAAGACGTTTTCGTCAAAACATCACAGCTTTACTTTACCATAAAACTGATGTCACAATTGTATGCAGACATGATTTATCTGTTCATCAATGAATAAATCTACCAGGTCACGGTTTTATTGAAGATTTAATGGTTGCAGTTTGGGGTTGAACTGCATGCTCAGGTAGGATCATACCAGAAGTGACTGAAGCTGACCTGCTCGATGGTACATTGTTAAACCTGGTTTCAGCTTCACTCGTGAAGCTCTGTGATTAGCGCAGTACAGTGACCAAGGAATGTACAGTGACTCTGCAATGTGGTCACTGTGCGTTTAAGCCAAGCTCATGTTGGCTTTATCTCCGGTCATAAGTGGGAAGGTCTGCCAGCAATCTGCAGATGGGTTCCCCCGGGCTTTGCCTGGTTTCCTTCCACCATAATGCTGGCTGCCATCGTATAAGTGAAATATTCTTGGTTTACAGCGTAAAACACCAATCAGATAAGTAAATGAATAAATCTAAGTTGCTTGTTTCAGCCAAGTATCTGTCCCAAGCTTCAGGATGTGTGAAATATCAGGAAGTACACAGGGAGTGGTATGCAAATGATGCATGTATTCTCGACATTAATGTTGGCGCTAAACGCCAGCTTGTTTTGAAGTCATGACACATTTTTATCACGGCTATGGCCAGAAATGTAACACGCCTTCTTTTTGCCAGATTTTCAAATCCCTTTTTATTTTTGTGAAAAGACAGTTTTACTTGACCCATTCCTGTCAGGCCATATGTTAACGATGTGACTACAGTACCCTGATTCTCAGGTTACATGATCGGTTGATGGTGCCATATATACACTACTGTAGCTCTCCCACTGATGGTGTGTAGATGGTTAGAGAGATATAGGTAACTTATGTGTATATGTTTGGACATGGGTCTCTGGCCAAACATTACAGAGACAAAAGTTCACAAAGGCCAACCTGCTACACTTCAATAAAAATACCTGCTTTCATTAAAGCTATGTCTTGCTTTGCCTTTCAAGAATTGACCTACGTCTAGACTTACTGGTTAGTAAACTAATACATGGTACACGTATGTACCATTGTCGCAAATGTCCCTTGGTTGAAATCTGGATGTTGAGTCTCACAAGTTAATCTTGAGTTTAATCCTGGCGTCACTACATCTGCGTTGAGTGTGAACTAGAGAAACAATGTAATCTCATCACCACTGTGACTCACATCTTCATGGAAATGTTTACTCATCACTCATCACACACCTGAACAGATCACTTATCACCATGTTGTCACTGGCACAGTTAGTTGCGTCTTCTGAATTTAATATAAGCTCATGTACCATCTAACTTTAGATTTCTCTGTTTGCAGATGATAATGGAAAGCTGGCATTGGGCAGCCCTGGGGGTGATGTTGTTCCTTACTACTTTTGGGTTCCTGGGGGCAACTTATGTCATACTTATGCTGGCTGGGTGAGTCTGACCGGTTTGATGACCGTACAGCTGACCTGTGGTCAAAGTGAAGGACGTGCATTGTATTTGGCCTAAAAATTTGTTCAGTAAACCACATTTATTTTGACTTTGAAGTGGTCAATAGAAAAAAAAGATCATAACATGTTACTTTTGGTGCTAAAACTGACAAAATTACAAGTAAATACCTACCATTTGTGCAAATGTGAAATTAGGCTGTTTCATACTAGAAAAAGATATCCTTGACCCTGGGTTTTGTGATCAGTAGAACTAAAAAAAAAAAGAAAAAAACAAAACCCATTTTGATTCTTGTATCTGAGTTATCAGCTGTTTTCCATGACTTGTTTCCTTCTCAACGGGAGTGTTAGAGAAATAAATTTTCTATAGTTCTCTCACCTTGTTTCATATGAATTCATGAATCTGGTATGCATTATATCCATGTTGTCAGAGGCTGTACCATAGCTTACCATTATGGCAAACAGAAGTCTCTCCAGATGTTGGCCACTAGTTACACACGGCTTGAGGGCCCTCACCCTGGAATTGACAAGGTAATGCTGCCTTCACACAATAACAACCCTATTTCCTCAACCTTGTCGCCAATGAACGAGTACTGTAAGTGACCTAAAGCTTTGTCCAATAAAGTGCTTATTTCCTCAGCCTTTTCGCATTTGAAAGAGTACTGTTAATAACCTAAAATTTTGTCCAAATATGTGCCTCTGAATAAATGTCATAAAATATTATTTCTGGTGATGAAACTCATATTTTTCCACTATGGTATCATCCCTTCGTTAGTGCAGCCCAGGAACCTCTCAGTGGTGGCTGTGAGTTCAAATCCGAATGAGGCTGTCTTCCTCTGGTCGCACATCGGAAGGAATGACAGCAACATGCACATGTTTATGGGTTTCCCCAGGCTTAAAAATGCGGCTTAAAACTGCAGTGAAATAAAACAACTATTAAATGTAATTAAGGATATCTTTCAAGCAATACAGACATGAACAGTGCCATTTGTTTTTCATTCTTTTCATTTGTACATTTAGGTCTCAGAAAAACTTGAAAAGTCAACAAAGAGTAAGAATTTTGACAGAAGAATGACTGGAGCAGCAGCCATGGATGCTATTCTCCAAGAGGTTAGTCAAATACATCTGATTCAATAACCGTTAGAAGGGCTGAGGCTGAAGAGAAAACAGGGATTAGGTAGTACTTAGCAGCCATGTGATATGAAACTGAAGGAAAACGCATGGCTTCCACTTTGTAGCATTTCAGGGAAGTTCTTTTTGTTACATCATGCAGCCGAGTTTAATACAGGCAGCAGGAGTTATGCATTTAGTGTGGGTGAAATAACCATATTCTGCTGGTGTAGGGCTATGTTAAAAGTGCAAAAATAGTCCACAAAAAAAGGTAAATCGATATCTTTCTGTTTTATTAACACAGAGGGCTATTCATTTACATATTTCTTTAAAAGAACAACTAGATTGACTTTCTTACTATGTCAGGTGTTGCACGTAATATCATTTTCTCTAATCCAACAGGTGTTGGAGTACACAATAAGGGATTATATCAAAACCTGGTACAGGCAGGTGTCCGAACATGACGGTTTCCTGGTGGAGATTCAACAGTGTGTACAGCAGATTGTCATCATGTTTGCTCACAGGTAAACAGCAGATTGTCATGTTTTTTGACAGGTAAACAGCAGATTGTCATCATGTTTGCTCACAGGTAAACAGCAGATTGTCATCATGTGTGCTCACAGGTAAACAGCAGATTGTCATCATGTTTGCTCACAGAGAAATAATTTTTTGAAACGTCATCATATAGCCCCTTTAATGACAACACTGGACAAGTATGTGGTCTCACAATTTTACAACTGTTATGGCCTCATTGATCCTTATTTTTTGGAAGAAAGCAGTCAAATATCTGCAAAATTCACTGCATCAGTTGAGGTACACTTTACCGTGATTTGCACATCAACCTGAATTGTGTAGAATACTTTCAGTCAACCTGTTGAGTTTTGAAATATTATGTACATGTACTTCAGAAATTGATCTTCTGTCATGATCTTATTTGTTTCAGAACAAAGTCGATTGATTGGTTGCCTTACTTCACCAATCGCATGGTAGATGACTTTGCCTCTCACATACGGCTCTACAGAAGAGCCTTAGATCTGTCACGCATCTCTAAAGATGGTAAGAAACATGTCTTTTTGTGTATCTTGTCAGCTGTGTTATGTAATAACTGTGAAATGATACTGGCCCACTCTGTATGGTCACTACCTTAGCAGCACCTGATATGTGCTCATATGTCTTATAGCTCAGCTTCAGCTGGTTTGACTGAGTCAGCATATTTGGTAAAGGATGATAATCTCCTGCAAACTCTGCCTGACGTATTTTTCATGCATTAGCGATGTACCCGAAATGGCCTAAATTTTTGTCGCTCAGTTTTCCTGATATGCTCTCCAGAAACATGTAAGTATCATCTCCAGAAGTACGATATTAAACCTTCTGTAGTCAGCTGAAAATGCACTTTTTTTTGTTCAAAATTTTAGGGTATTTATGTATTCTAGACTACTGCATTAATAGCCAGTCAAATAAATAAATAAATAAATACCAACGTGAAATATGAGGTCAGATGTTCTGTAACTGGAATAATATTGAATACGGTCACAGCCCTAAAAGTTGTGATTTGTTTGCAGATGAGAAAGATGAGGAGAGCTTTTTCTTTGACCTCGAACTGGAAATGGAGAATAATGTGTGTCGAGATTTGATCAGCACGAGTCCTGAGGACGAACGGCGTAAGTTTGACCTCTGACGCCAATAACGTGATTCCTTGTCTGTGAACAGGATCACTACCTGAAGGTCAAACGAGCAAAACCTTAAGGAGTCTTCATTGTACAGTTAGACTCTAGTTATCTAATTTCGTGCATTGACAGTTGTACCGCAGTGAATTATACTTGGGGGAGACATACTGAGTTTGGGCTGTCTGTTGTCTTGTCGTACGGCATCCGTCTACTGAACAAAAATATGAACGCAACACTTGATATTTTGATAAAATTAAGTGCATTATCAAATTATTTCCAATACCATTTTTGATGGGGGCATAAACTGGGCTCTCAGCAATAGATTTCCAGAACTGATGGAAACGGACAACCCATGGTAACTCTGAGGCAGAGTAGGAAACAAGGTTGGAGTCAGTTTGGGAAATTCCACACCTCAGCACTGAGCATGTCCGCCCTTTGCTCGCTACATTGCTACACGTTGTCGATGCGTAGACCTGATGAGATGGTCAGTTGTGACTTGCTGAAAGTTTTCCCACTCCTGTGTGAGGGCCATACCCCACTCCACACTGTTACCCAGAGCGGGAAGTCTCCGACAAACATGCCAGTCGAGGACATCCCACAGGTGTTCAGCTGGGGACAGATGAGGTGAATACCCTGGCCAGTCAAGCACTTCAATGCTTTCGGCCTGTCGAAATGCTCTGCATACAGCATTAAAACGGAAACAGGCATTGTTGTACTGAAAATGTTACCCCATGGTGCCTTACAAACGGGACCCAGGAGTGGTCTACAGGCTCACAAATTCACTTGTCTGAGGCGATTCCAAACCATTTGAGTGGAAATCCGGTTATTAGGTACTAGCTGTGGCAGTGGCTGGCCTGAGATGTTTGTGGAGGAGGTCAACATGGCGGTCTTGGTCGGATATCGTTACACACGGTCAACAGGCAATGTGGACGAATAGCTGTAGTGCCATATTCTTCGTGACGTCATCTGAGACGACTAATCATAGACAAGTTAATGTTAAGCGCTCTGGCGACAGCTGCAAGAATCATGCCTGCGTCGAGCATGCCGATGGTGCGCTCTCTTTGGTTTTGCGGCATTCAGTACCACACCTGTCTGACGGGTCAAATGGTGAACAGGCTTGAAATCGACAACAGTTTGGTTTTGGAATATGGAATGCACACAGGTGTAGGGGTTTTGCTCTTGGCCATCCCTCGGTACTTTACTGACAAACATCACAGCATTATCTTGTGAAATATTGCAGGAACAAAAGTGTTGTGTTTATATTTATGTTCAGTATATAAAATTACATGTACGGGGTGGAATTTAGTAAACTTTGGTTTCAGGCTTTATTGTGAGGAGGGACTTCCGTAGGAGAAGGGGTTAGTGTGCTGCAGGGCAGCATAATGACCCAGGTGCCTCTTACCAGTATGATCGCTTTGAATTTCAGTCCAGCTCATGCTGGCTTCCTCTCCAAATGTACATTTGAAGATCTGCCAGCAGCCTGTGGATGGTAGTAGGTTTCCCTCGCGCTCTCCCTGGTTTCCACCCACCATCATGCTGGTTGCCATTGTACAAGTGAAATATTCTTGAGTATGACGTAAAACACCAATGACGTAAATAAATAAATTCTCGTCATGATGTTATCAGTGATCCGATGTAATAACTGACGAGATTACCGAACGTGTTCAGCAGAATGATGAATGAAAATGAACGTTTCTCTTTTTACCACTCTCTTCTCACTTTTCCAGAATATCTTCAGGACCTTAGTGAGGTGTTGTTGTTTCTGCTGCTTCCTCCGTCTGACTTCCAGAACAAACCATTCCGATATATTATCAGGGTGCGTTTCCTTAAATACGTCAACTTTTACTTTACACTTGTTCATTTCATCTGCCGTTTTGGGAGGTTTTTTTGCATTAGAATTTGACCTGTTTGTAAAATAAACAGAAATTCTTAATAATGATAAATCATTGTATCAATACGGAATGACCTGTATTGTTTTATTGATTCAAAAACAGGGTAAGCTGGTGTATAGTAATGCAGGAAAATCAGGGAAATTAAAGTTCTAAATTGTTTATTTCCTGAATCTAAATTTTCTTAAGTTTTTAAATGTAAAGGAATGCTGGCATAAAGTTGTTAAACATGGTGTCATAAAGGGCTAATCATACTTTACAGTTAATAAACATGATGTCATAAAGGGCTAATCATACTTTGCAGTTAATAAACATGGTGTCATAAAGGGCTAATCATACTTTGCAGTTAATAAACATGGTGTCATAAAGGGCTAAACATACTTTACAGTTAATAAACATGGTGTCATAATGGGATGTCACACATTTGTAATATATGTGCTCAAAATGGCCCTCTCAAGAACAAATGATACATTTACATTTACTCAAAGAACTGCTAAGATACACCTGAAAGTAATGTTTCTTCTCTTTTCTCTTTCATCTCTTCACAGGAAGTGCTGGTCAATGGTATCTTTATCCCAACTATTGACTTAGCCTCCGACCCAGACTACATCAATCAGACCATTGCCTGGTGGGTGAGTACAAGTGCACTTTACTCTGTCATGGAGGGGCCTCCGTGGCTCATTCGGTTAGCGCTCTATCATAGCACAATGACCCGAAGCCTCCCACCAATGCGGTTGCTGTGAGTTCAAGCCCAGCTCATGCTGGCTTCCTTTCCGGCCGTAAGTGGGAAGGTCTGCCAGCAACCTGCGGATAGTCGTGGGTTTCCCCCGGGCTCTGCCCGGTTTCCTCCCACCATAATGCTGGTTGCCGTCGTAGAAGTGAAATATTCTTGAGTACGGCGTAAGACACCAATCAATGAATCAATCAATACGCAACTCGGTGCGTGGCCAACCCTGGTAGGGAAAACAACTCAGGTGCACATAATTCTGCCAAGGGATACAACTTACCCCAGAAATAAGAGTTGCCTGTGTGTATGTTATTTCCCCATTTTTGTTACAGTAGAAAGATAACTTGAAACCGCCTTGAGATCTTTGTTTTTTACACCAGTTTATTTGAATTCAGACAGAATGTCCTTCACCAGTATGCTGTTTTTTTTTTACATTCATGTCTGTTTGTTTTTAATTTGTTGAAATTGTGACTGAAAGAAGTATTCACTAGTTTCCTGCAGTTTTCTGAAACGTTGTAAAGAAGAAGTGATTTGCTTTCGTCTTGACCAGAGCCAGACAACAGGATATTTTTCTGATTGCTTTAGTACACTGTAATATCTTAGATAAGAAGACTCTTCTAATGAATCAATTATTGAATTGTAATTCTATGAGGTTGAAGTTAACAAAAGTTTTGGAATATATATGGATATATATTACATATCAATTTGGATGTTTGTTAATTAGGTTTTTGTGTATAAAATGTTTCAATGTGGCTTTTGTGAAAGGGCAGTGAAAATTTATTTTCACAGTGTAAAGAGACCAGTTTCAGTAATGAAACCTTCATGAGTGTTTTGAAAACAACAGAGAATATCGAGGAATTGACAGCAGTTAAAGAGAAGGTGCAGAGGGATATTTACAAATGGAGGTCCAAAGACTCAGGTGGCGATGATGGTGAGTTTGAAACATTAGATCGTGACTAAGTGTAGCCTAACAAGTGACTTCAGAAACGATAGTGAAAGTGACAAATAAATGCGTTATTCATTCAGCTCTTTGGTCCGATACTTAAAACTATCCATCCCTTAATTGCACTTCTTTCTTTTGTTTTTAATAGCTATTTAAAGTTAGAATTATGAAGTTGAGAACTGAACCAATTCGGAGAGGTTTGTTTTGTTTTGCATGTGTAAGTTCGTATGTATTCAGGAGAATAATTTCAAAATACATGTAGCAGAAATACACATATTCTTCATTGAGGCATTTTTCCCGAAGAAAAATCTATACTGGGTGACTTCTGTCCTCAGATACTGTGATAAAACAGAACCTGAGCAGTCTACTGTTTGTGAAGGACGTGTGTGAGAAAAGGACCAAGAGGCTCCAAGAGGGTCCAGATGATGCCGATAATGATGTGAGTTCCAATGAACCAGCATTGTGTGATTTCCACAAACATCTTATCTTGTAGGAATATTTGGAAAATACGGCTTTTAAACAACAGGACGAATGTGTCGAAAGTGATGCCAAACCCCAAGTGTATTGGTATACAAATGAGTACAAATATAATGAATGTCGTATGCTTTGTTTGACATATCCTTAACAGAGATCCATGTGATTCTTTGTTGTTCCAGAGTTATGGCTTTTGATGTTTCCCATTTGTCCAATCCACGTTTTCATTTAGTTTGTTTGATTTATACAAACTTACTAGAACTTGTATTTTTTGAACAAGCAGATGTGTGAAAAATTAAATGGCTGTCATTGTGTTGTATCTCTGTCTCCATATACTTCATTTATATTGCACTTCAGCTGTGTAGTAGGAATCCAGTTGTGATGAAGTTGTAAAGGAGTGTTAAATGTAATGAAATTGAAAGTCTTTATTCTACTTCAGAAATTTTCTGCAGAGCTTTAAATAAACCAATTTTTTTTGTCTGAATTTCAGGATCCTGAGTTTTGCCGAGTCATGTCCGCAGGATCCCATCTCTTTATTATGTCTCTGGATGATGTCATAAACAACAACATAGCCTTACAGTATTTTATTGGTAAGAGTTCAGGCTCTCTTCAGGAATTGTTTGTAAGAAGAATGCAGTAATCTGGACATATTTTCACTGATATTCGGTGGCCGAGGGGGGTAGCACAGTTATGCAGCATTATGACACAGATGCCTCTCACCAACGCGATTACTTATAGTTCAAGCTTGGCTCATGCTGGCTTCCTCTCTGGCCATACATGAGAAGGTTTGCCAGCAACTTGCGGATGGTCATGGGTTTCCCTAGGGCTCTACACGGTTTCCTCCGACCGTAATGCTGGCCGCCGTCGTATATATGAAATATTCCTTGGCATGGCGTAAAACACCTATGAGATAATTAAATAAACCAACACTCAACAGCATTCACCTTGGTTCAGATTGATATACAGATACTTTCAGATTCTTCAAACACAATTAAATAGCCTTAATTAAGTTTATTTTACAATTAATTGTTATCATTTCTTTTTTTCACAGTTTAGGTGCATTTGTTCTTTACACTATTATCTCCTTCAGTATTTTGAATTACATTAGCTCTTGTCGTTTTTTTCAGAATTTTTAAGCAGCCGAGGTGGACAGCAGTATTTATTCTTTTATCTAAATGTTGAGGTAAGATTAACAACATATCGCATTTCCATATATCTACAGATTGGGACAAATCTCTACAGCTTTTCCAATTTAGAGACAAAAGTGTGCAGGTGAAACGGTGACAAAATATTCATCTTGTAAAGTTAATTCCATACATTAAGTTCAGCATGAAATCCATTCACATGGAAAATTGGGGCGTTTCTTTGCACTACCTGTACTTTTCTTGGTTTGATTACGAAGGTTGTGTATCTTGGAAAGTGTATGTATCCTAAAATAGTAAAACGAAAATTTCACAGAATTGAATTTCCTTAAAAGCCTTGAAGAGTGAGTAAACTTGAAAAAGAATTTGTGATTCATAGTTGAAACCTTTTAAATCCAGTTGGAGTTACCTTGTTTTTGTTTCGTACATAATTATAAAGTTTGAGAAAAAGACACACAACAGTAATGGACATGTACTTGCTAAATAATATTTTCAGTTATTAATGTTTAGATTCCATGCACCGGCAGTAAATGTTTCTTTGTCCACACTGGTATAAAGGTAAATTTTAACCTGTTTCCTGTTGAAGAATCACAGTGACTGCTTAATGAAATGCATATGTTGTAAAAGACTACAGCATATAGGGAAAAACCACTGCAGCAAGGTCAGTGTGATAGTTGGCAAACGGTCACACGTTACCAGTGAAACCTGGCCTCTTGTCAGTATACCTCACAGCTTCATTCTAAAGGGTTTGCGTGATTGCTTGAGAAAGAACAACTTACACGACCCCATTCTCCATGGCAGAATTAGGAAAAAAAAAAAAAAAAATGTTACAGTGATGTTAAATACATTATTCTTGACATCACTGGCCCTAGAATTACTCCCAGTGCTGTGTGGTCATCACATTTAATACAGGTACACAAGCTATTTATTACCTGTTGTGTTACCAGGGTTACAGAACGGCAGCCGAGCAGCAGATAGTCATTGCTCAGGAGGAAAAACGCAAAGACACGAAGGCGCTGAAGCCTGACCTGGAGTCCCTGAGACGCGCGGCCTCCATTATCTATGACCAGTACCTTTCTGATAAGGTAGACAACTCCAGAAGATATACACACAAGAAACAATGCAAGCCTTTTGCACATGTAGCTGGGTTAAAACAGAGCCTATCTAATGACTAGCCCCATGACTTTGCGACTTTGCCCCTCCAGTTACCTGATGGCGCTAGTGTTCTAGATTTCTTGTGTTAAAGACTAGCGCCATCTCGTAGTTAGAGGGGCAAACAGGCGAATTAAGAAGGCTTGGTATTTTATAGGCCATAATTAAACATGATATGACCAATGCTATCAAAACCTGGGTATTATATGCATGAAGTCTTTTCCCAGTATTCAGCTTTTTTACTTCAACTTTTTTAATATTGCCTTTTTTGGAGATATTTCTCTTGAATGAAGACTGTCAGGCTCATGAGTAGAAGGAACTGGATGGTCCTGTAGAAAATTTTTTACACATTGCAATTTCATCCCAGTATTTGATTCACCAAGTTCTTCCTCAAACTGTGTTATGTCTGTAGGCTGCAGAAAGAATTCGTGTGGATGATGCAGCAGTGAGAAGAACTCAACAACAAATCAAAAACAAAATGTTGTCAGAAGATGTTTTTGATGAGGTGCAGTCTAGGGTAAGCCAAAAAAATTTTTTTATCTTTGAGATCCCTGTACTTTGTCTAAATCAAGACAGTTTGTGCAAATGTTATACCGACTTTAGATACACCTCTGTTTTTGTGTTGTTCCTTGAATTCTGCCCAGTGAATGCTTTGGATAGGTTCTGGCAGAACACCACTCCTGGAAGCACTACAAACATATAGTTTCTTGCCATATAGTGGCAAGAAAACTGTAGAATTCATAATTATATTTACGGATGTAGTTCATGAAAATTTAAGCCCCTTGAGGTGAAACAAAGCTAAAAAAGTGAGGTTCATCAGATCAACAACTGAAAAGTATTCTTGTTACATAAGATGAGTGAGTAAAAAGATAACTTTAATAATATTCTCAAACAGTTGACCGGTAAGTGAATATAGACAGTAAAAGGTGATGTTATATCAGAGCACCTTGCAACTGGCAATAACATCAATAAATTTAAACCTAGCTTACAACTCAAGGATTCGGCCATATTTTACTCAGCGAGGAGAAAAAAAATTTGGCGAAAAAGGTTTCATCGGCCTTTCTCTTGATGCTTCTTTTTTATGCGGTCTTTTCCTCAAAGGGATACCAAACTTCAGGAATACCTTTGTGATTTGTTGCTGTAGGTGTACCAGATTTTACACGGAGAGAAGTATTACGAAGCCTTCCTACAGAGCAGCCAGTACATCAAGCTGCTTTATGACCTAAATCTTCTCCCGACGGACGGAAATAGGGAAGAGGAAGAGGACAGGGATGATGTCAGCCTCAGCGATGGTAAGTCTGACCAGATGAGGATTTGAACCAACGATGTCTGGATTTTGAGATCACACTTCTACCCCTAGATTAAAGGGAAATTCCCTCCATTGCACTGCGCTAGCACTAACCGACTGAGCAACGGAGGTCCCTATGAAATTTATTAAATTTCTACATTCAAAGATTTCTATAACCCCTAAGTTTCAATGTCAGACATTGGAATGTTAGATTTACAGAGCCTTAAACCTAAGATTGTGCAAAGCCTAAGGTTGCTTCATGACCTTGGGGTCTGAACTGGAAAATTGATACAGACTGCAGGTAAAAAGTTTTTTATAGAGATAAGACAGAAGTGAACCTGTGGCCTGCTAGTCTTGTGCCTCTGGTGGGCCTCTGGTGTGCCTCTGGCGTGCCTCTGGTGGCTTGTGGTATTCTCATGAAACACATCCACAGACTACAAAAATATCTCAGCACCTCCAGAAGATGATTTACCTGGTTAAACGGAAGTGAAATGCAAATGGTACAAATCTGTAGATGATACACATATACATCAGATACAGTTATACACGCTCATTTTTGACCGATTGTCTTCAAGGTGTTAAAGGGTAGAAGTTGTTAAGACAGCTGGCGTCAGATGACCTTTTGGCTGCTGTTTTGAAAGCCGTATTATATCCATGGGGCATGTGTATGTCTACATTTGTACATATATAGGCATTTGCTAGGGGTATAATTCATATACATTCACACGTGCCTTCTCGGGAATTAACCGACTTGGGCTGCTGAAACCGGCATGGAAATAAAGGGTACCATTTTGGATTTTTTGCCCAAATTGTGATGTTGTTACTTTGGATTCACTTCAGTTCTTCACCCTCTAGAGTAGGAGTATTATTTGGAAGGCTCTACATTCCATACATGTTGAAGAATTTCCCCCATAATAATCTGTGTTTGGCATAGGTCTTTGCTCAGGAGCAATGGAGGAGTTGTCTTTGATTTAAGTTAGACCCAGTTCATTGTAGATGCCACAAAGTCTGTTGGAGCACCTCTGGTGGTTTTATCAGTGTATTCAGGAGAAAGTGAAAGCTGTCAGGTTATTCCTTTATAATATATAATTTACCTGTTAAAGTTTTTTTGTTTTTTTTGACGAAAACGAAAAAAACAATTCTCCTGATTTATTTTGTTATCCTGACATTTTCAGTTACAGATCTGCAGGTGTTGGCCACCAAGAAAAAAGTAAGTAAAAGAACCTCAGAAGAGAGTGGTCTGAGTGCAAAAGTCCGCGGTGTTCTTTCTTTCAGGACGTAATTCCTTTTTCTTTTTCTTCGCAGTTTTTTCATCTTTCAGATACCATGACTTTGCTGAAGCTTTTCGACTCTCCAGCCATCTGCAAAGCTAGCCTGGTCTTTCTTTTCAGCGTTGAAAAGCTGCCAGAGACTGTCTGTTCTACTTTTTTACATCATTTGATGGAAAGCTTGCATTTTATTTCATTTAATCACAAGCATGTATTTGTTTGTTATTTGAAAACAAGCTTGCATTCTCCTTATTTATTGACCAATATACCTTTTCTTATTTTACAGTGACAAGCTTGCTGTTTAGTTATTAATGGCACGCTTTTATTTTTGTTGTATAATGACAAGCTTGCATTTTTTGTTATTTAATGACTAGCTTGCATTTTTTGTTATTTAATGACAAGCTTGCATTTTTTGTTATTTATTGAAGAGCTTGCATCTTTTGTTATATAATGACAAGCTTGCATTCCTTGTTACATGTATTCAATGGCAAGCTTCAGTTGAGCTCCATCTGCTGATTTGTGATGTATTCCTTTTGTTGACTCTGTTCTTTGGCTTAGATTTCTCAAGCAAGGCAAGTACAGCTTCTATTTATTATCTTATGTTTGGAAATGGCGCAGCCAGTGTTGCAGTTTTCACCCCTTGTTTCCATAACTATAAGTATTATGGTTTTCCCTGCATAATGATGCATGCCTTTTCTGAAACCAGTAACAAGCCTGCAAAATAGGTGCCTGACATTTTTGAAAACACCCATTGATGAAAGTGGCATGTCCCAAGAGACCTTCGACCAGCATGTGTAACCTGGACAACAAGGTCATGCCATTTCATCCAAGGGGTAGTTTTCAAAAACATGAGGCACCTATTTGCAGTCATGCAGTAATCTAAGTGCTACACTGTCCCTTGTTCTCACGCTGTCTTGGAATTAGGTAATGCAGGATTCTCACATGTCTGGAAAACCTTGAAAAAAACCCAGGAAAAAGTTGGATGAGAAGAAAAAAATCCATTAAGGCCTCTAGACTTGGAAAACATTCTTGAAGTTAAGTAGCTGATATGAAGTAACAAGGATCTATTACTTAGAAACATAATATCACTTAATTCATATTTTTTAAATGTTGTGAAATTTACTTCTCAGAATTTCCATTAATTCCTGTGTGGTATTGCTTAAGAACATGCAAGTTTCAAGTTACCTCATTACAACAACACAGCAATGTCACTTTGTGAAAAGATGTTGGCATTTTATATCATGGTAGGATCAGTTTCCTGTCCTTTTGCATGGCAGCTTATGTGTTCAGAAGAATCTACAGTCAATATTTTCGTTTCTGTTGCCCAAAATGATATCAAGCATTGCTGGAGAACACATTTCAGAAGATTGATTTCATCGTTTTTTGATGAATGTTCAGTATTGTTGAATCGTGCAGATCGACCCTGCCGTGCTGTAAAGAGGCGACCTCACGTCACAAGGGGACATCACTTTGTTGTGGATCATTGTACCTTGATACCTGCATATTTATCCATGGACAATGAACCAAGTTTTTCTTTAAAAGCATCCTTTGGTGGACTGTCGTGGTTTTGTAAAAGTTTTGGAAAGGTTTTAGCTGAAAGAAACGTTGGGAAATCCTGCAATTACGTGTTCCAAAATAGTAAGCTTTTGAGCCTTTATGGAATTCACTGCATGTTAACTGCATGATGGCTTGTCATTTTTCTGTTTATAGTCATCAATACAATTCTTTTGTGCCATTACATGTAGTTATAGTGTGTCTATTTTAGTGGCTGATATTTGATTAAAAGGTGTTCCTTTTTCGTTGATTCAGTCGACATCTGTATGTCGAAGGATGAAGTTTTGGTTTGTGCATTTACCCAAAGTTTAATAATATTAATTAATTAATACACATATATCGGATATTAATAACGGCAATACATATTAATGCCTTAGTAAGCATGGGACATTGATGAAATCAGGATCCTCGTCAAATTAACCAATTTATCCGAAAAAAAAAACCTGTTAGAGCATCTGACATACATTGTATACTGTCATATTAAAATGAAGCAAGTGAGTGGCGGGCAAAATAATATCACCATATTTTTGAACTCTGATAGAGTGAAGCATGCATGTGTGCAAAATGCTTTTTATGCCAAGGTTTTGTATGATTTTAGCGAAAACCCCTGAAATACTATGCCCAAGGTAATTAATTCACTAAAGACACTGTCAATTTTAAGGGTAAAATACATGTGGCCATTTGCTAACTATCACAATGTTTTCACTTTTTTTAGCTACAGTTTTTAGCTTGTAGTGTTACATAATATTAGAACGTATTTTGTAGATGGTGTTATTTTGTAGCATTCAGTTGACTTTCTAAATCAATGAAACGGGAAAAAGTCTCAATAGTTTCTGTACAGTTCGCCTTTCATGGACTGAACATTTTCAGGATGTAGTATTCAGTGATTCTGACACAGACATGATGTAATTTATAAATGCACTTTTTCTGGTATGACCTCAAAAGCAATCGAAAGATGGGGGGGGGGGGGATATTTCATGCATATGTGTAACATTTGGCAAAAGTTAAAATTACAGGAAAAAATTTCAATCCTGTTATTTTTCAAAAATGTGCAAGATAGCTGCGAAAATGTGAAAGGATGTACGAACTCAATCCAGATTATCTTGATCTTGTAACTGTTTGTCGAAGAAGCCAAAGCTTTGACACTGGAATGGCTCTTATTTGAGCAGTCCATAGTTAGTGATAATAGATCAGTGTCTCTCATGCTTCAGTTGGTGCTTGTAATTGTAGTTTGTAGTACATTATCTGCATGATTCCAAGTACATTTAGCTCTTTATACAGTGTTCTACAAAGAAATGGCAGGTTCTATTTGTTGCGTAACCTGTCGCAGTGACATTTGTCAGTTACATTTATTTATTTATTTGACTGATGTTTAACACCAATATTCAAGAATATTTCACTTATGCAACGGCTTCCAACATTATGGTGCGACGAAACTGGGCAGAACCCAGAGGAAACCCACGTCCATCTCTAAGTTGCTGGCAAATCTTTTCAGTGATATATAGCAGTTACCGTCAATTTGATTACTTTGTGGTATAATTGTTTTCTCCTCTAAACTCTTATTATGGATATTTCTCAGGACGTTCAGTGTATCCACTTGTATAGAAATTCTTTTAGACCTATTAAAACTCAAAAACCAACATTTTACTGACCTCTTTAATTTAGCAACGTTGATTTATAAAAAGGATTTATTATAAGATCTTTAGCAAATGTTTATTGAAATTGTTAACTAGTCCACCTGTAACCCAGAAAATCTCCATGATGAACAAACCTGCAGGTTACAAATTTGCTTTGCCTTTATTAGAACTAAGCAGCCATTAAAACATAGTTGTGTGTAAGACTGTTAAGACTGAACCCACGTGCAATATGAAAGCTGTCCATCCTGGCTTTTGCATATTTTGTCCTGTCGTTATTTTTGAGGCAGTGGCCTGTAACAGTAACCATGTGCCCTCACAGATCTAGCGGAGTAAAATTTGCTGCTGGAAGTTACCAGGCTAACCAGCTTTCACCACTCAGGCCTCAGGTTCAAATCCAGCACTTGTTGGTAGATTTGGCTGCAGCCCCAAGTCAGGGAATCTAATTAGCAGGTGCCTTGAGAAGGGCTGTGGTTTCACCAGGTTTCTTCCCCGTTCCCTTTTCTCCTAAGCCTGACTGCCATTGTATGCATTAGAACAGAGCTAACGAACAGTCATCTCAAATAAAGACGTATACAAGTAACAATTAGATTATAAATTATGATAATTAAAACTCCTGAATTTATTTTTCATCCTAATATATGTTATATATGTCTGCATATAATGGCCTCTGCCTGTCAAACGCTTGTACATGTCCTTATAAATCATATAACTGAACTGCACCTTATATAAACATATAAATCACCTGCATACACAGATGTGTGTGTAGTTAAACAATGAAACTACCTGCAATACCAATAACTCCAGCTGGAGATGTAGTTTGGCTGAGGCTATAAGTGAATGAATAATTAAATAATTGTTAATGAATAACGCAGGGCTCAATGCCTTACGAGGACATTTCTAAATTTAGTTGAAATTTGATATCTGATTTCTGAACTCGTTTTTAAGCTCTAGATGTTCAAATTTTGACCACCTCAGCCATGTTGTCTTAAGAGAAATACAGTTTATCAAAATTTCAACTTCCAGTACCAAAAAGTAAACACTGTGACAAGGGTTTGAATTTTAGACTGAAGTCGGAAATGGCTTCGCGGATTTAAATTGGCTACAGGCTTATGCATGCTAGTTTTCCTCCACCCATAAGCCAAATTGATATTGCTTAAGCTGAAACCTCTTGGGTACAGCTTTTAAAGCGCTATCAGATAAATGAAAAATGAGTAAATAATCAATAAATCGATGTGTATTCTCACTTGTATGATGTAAAACTCATTCAGTCCGTCACCCAATGAACCATTAATTTAAAGTGATTTTGTTTTTGCTGCTCAGAAGGATGAGGACACACGCAGTATTGGCAGTAACTCCTCAGGGGACACAACTTGTCTCGGCAGCGACATTCTCTCATTGACAGCTCATATCTCCCAGACTGGTGAGTGTCAGGGTCCAATTTCACAGAACTTCGTAAGTCGCTTTTTTTTGTGACTTTTCTCGTAAAATATGTTGTCCAGGTCAGAGTGCCATAAGGTGACATGATTTACGAGAAATTGATTTATGACATTTAGTGAAAGTGAGCCCAGGGCTGGAATAATGATTGACATTCTTAGATAATCATAATGTTATGTAGTACAGCTTTGATAGCATTCATGTGTCTGTAACAGGACATCTTAAAGATTGCATGGTGAGTGAATTTATTTGAATAATGATGAGAACTCTGAAACAGGCCTAATTTAACACAGTACAGCTTTGACAGCGATGTTTTCACTGACAGATTGCTCAAAGACATTTTTTACTTACATCAAAACTGAAATCTTTGTTTTATCACATATTTTATTACATCTCATGAAGTTCGAACCGTGATACATTTATATTTGTAATAAAATTGTTCCCATGTTAAAGTTGTTTTAAGATGTTTAAGGAATAGGTATCTACATCAAATTTCAGATTTTGTGTCATGGATTGCGTCGTGAAATCATCTACCAATACTAAACAAAACAGCAAAACTGGCTAATACATGCACAGGTAGAGGATTGTAGGGAAGCATGGTGCATGTAAAGTTAAGAGATAATGTACAGCTGTAGGTACTTTTTTGTTATAAAACCGCATTGAAAAGCCTTTGGTGTGTGAATTATTTCAGTTTATCGTTTGAATTAAATTCTACATGAAGGTGCATTCAGTTCTGTGCTGCACAGGTATTTTGAAGGACCCAGACAAGGGAGGTAAATCTTATGCTGTCTACGCGATCACGGTGAAGAGGAAGTCTGTGGATGGTGAAGAAGATGTTTGGGATGTGTATAGACGCTACAGTGACTTCCATGATCTTCACATGTGTATCACAGAAAAGGTGAGTTCTGTTTGTGTACAGACGCTACAGTGACTTCCATGATCTTCACATGTGTATCACAGATAAGGTGAGTTCTGTTTGTGTACAGACATTACAGTGACTTCCATGATCTTCACATGTGTATCACAGATAAGGTGAGTTCTGTTTGTGTACAGACATTACAATGACTTCCATGATCTTCACATGTGTATCACAGAAAAGGTGAGTTCTGTTTGTGTACAGACGCTACAGTGACTTCCATGATCTTCACATGTGTATCACAGATAAGGTGAGTTCTGTTTTTGTACAGACATTACAGTGACTCCCATGATCTTCACATGCGTATCACAGATAAGGTGAGCTCTGTTTGTGTACAGAAGTTACAGTGACTTCTATGATCTTCACATGAGTATCACAGATAAGGTGAGTTCTGTTTGTGTGCAGACATTACAGTGACTTCCATGATCTTCACATGTGTATCACAGAAAAGGTGAGTTCTGTTTGTGTACAGACATTACAGTGACTTCCATGATCTTCACATGTGTATCACAGATAAGGTGAGTTCTGTTTGTGTACAGACATTACAGTGACTTCCATGATCTTCACATGTGTATCACAGAAAAGGTGAGTTCTGTTTGTGTACAGACGCTACAGTGACTTCCATGATCTTCACATGTGTATCACAGATAAGGTGAGTTCTGTTTTTGTACAGACATTACAGTGACTCCCATGATCTTCACATGCGTATCACAGATAAGGTGAGCTCTGTTTGTGTACAGAAGTTACAGTGACTTCTATGATCTTCACATGAGTATCACAGATAAGGTGAGTTCTGTTTGTGTGCAGACATTACAGTGACTTCCATGATCTTCACATGTGTATCACAGAAAAGGTGAGTTCTGTTTGTGTACAGACATTACAGTGACTTCCATGATCTTCACATGTGTATCACAGATAAGGTGAGTTCTGTTTGTGTACAGACATTACAGTGACTTCCATGATCTTCACACGTGTATCACAGAAAAGGTGAGTTCTGTTTGTGTACAGACGCTACAGTGACTTCCATGATCTTCACATGTGTATCACAGATAAGGTGAGTTCTGTTTTTGTACAGACATTACAGTGACTCCCATGATCTTCACATGCGTATCACAGATAAGGTGAGCTCTGTTTGTGTACAGACATTACAGTGACTTCCATGATCTTCACATGTGTATCACAGATAAGGTGAGTTCTGTTTGTGTACAGACATTACAGTGACTTCCATGATCTTCACACGTGTATCACAGAAAAGGTGAGTTCTGTTTGTGTACAGACATTACAGTGACTTCCATGATCTTCACATGTGTATCACAGATAAGGTGAGTTCTGTTTTTGTACAGACATTACAGTGACTCCCATGATCTTCACATGCGTATCACAGATAAGGTGAGCTCTGTTTGTGTACAGAAGTTACAGTGACTTCTATGATCTTCACATGAGTATCACAGATAAGGTGAGTTCTGTTTGTGTGCAGACATTACAGTGACTTCCATGATCTTCACATGTGTATCACAGAAAAGGTGAGTTCTGTTTGTGTACGGACATTACAGTGACTTCCATGATCTTCACATGTGTATCACAGATAAGGTGAGTTCTGTTTGTGTACAGACATTACAGTGACTTCCATGATCTTCACACGTGTATCACAGAAAAGGTGAGTTCTGTTTGTGTACAGACGCTACAGTGACTACAGTGACTATGTGATCTTCACATGCGTATCACAGATAAGGTGAGCTCTGTTTGTGTACAGACATTACAGTGACTTCCATGATCTTCACATGTGTATCACAGATAAGGTGAGTTCTGTTTGTGTACAGACATTACAGTGACTTCCATGATCTTCACACGTGTATCACAGAAAAGGTGAGTTCTGTTTGTGTACAGACATTACAGTGACTTCCATGATCTTCACATGTGTATCACAGATAAGGTGAGTTCTGTTTGTGTACAGACATTACAGTGACTTCCATGATCTTCACACGTGTATCACAGAAAAGGTGAGTTCTGTTTGTGTACAGACATTACAGTGACTTCCATGATCTTCACATGTGTATCACAGATAAGGTGAGTTCTGTTTTTGTACAGACATTACAGTGACTCCCATGATCTTCACATGCATATCACAGGTAAGATGAGCTTTGTTTGTGTAAAGACATTACAGTGACTTCCATGATCTTCACATGTGTATCACAGATAAGGTGAGTTCTGTTTGTGTACGGACATTACGGTGACTCCCATGATCTTCACATGTGCATCACAGCAAAGGCGATTTCAGTTTGTTTAAAGATAGTTTAACCACTTTCATTTGGCTCTTGTGGATTGAACAAAAGTAAAAGTGAATAAGTTTCTTTGTTTGTTCCTTCTCATTTCAGTTTGACACTATACCTGGTCTGATCCTGCCAGGAAAGACGGCTTTCAAAAACATGAACACTGAATTTTTGGAGAAAAGGAGAAAGGCTTTGGATGTATATTTGCAGGTTTGTGTCCAGTGACCAGAAGGGATTTCTGAGATATCAGGTACAACATCTTCGTGTATGCTGTAAGGCAGTGTAGCAGATACTAGTTTTCACTTGATACTAGATCTTCAAATAGCAATGGTATGGTGTGTTTATTTTCTTTATTCAATCGAGAATATATAAATTTCTCAAAGATACTCTTTTGCCACAGTTATAATCCTCTTGATGTTAAGTTCATGAAAAAAAAAAATAGAACGGTTTTCATGTGAACCACACGTAAGTCAATACATGGGTAATTACATGGTCTTTCAGTCACCAGTCACATGCAGTGCACAGATTCAATCCAAGCTTTGGTCAGAGAATTCGTTAATTCTTCAGCCGGCCGAGGTGGCCAGTGCGCTATCATAGTGCAATGACCCTGGGGCCTCTCATCAATGCAGTCACCTTGACTTAAGTCCAGCTCATATTGGCTTCCTCTCTGACCACTAGTGGGGAGGCCCACCAGCAATGTGTGGATGGTCGTGGGCTTCCCCCGGGCTCTGCTCGGTTTCCTCCCACCATAATGCTGACTATCATGATGTGAGTGGAAAAGTCTTCAGTACAACGTAAAACACCAACCTGTCAAATAAATAAATAAAATTCTCTAATTCTCGCCGTTTGTGAGGTTTTGATTGCTGTTAGCCCAAATATTTATTCCTTGAAGATCACGTGTCTTCCACCATTAGGGTGTGCATTTATAAAATGTGTCTCATAAAGGGAAAGTGCATTCAGTAATTTGCTAGCAGTTACTATTTGACCTCAGGTATTTCCATTTCTTCTGTCTGTAAACTGATGGTCCTTGTGTAAGTTAAATTTTTTGGCGTATGATACTAATCCGTAAATGACCCAAAATTTCGTCCAGAAAAAGAGCTTCTTTAAAGGCAAATAGATGTTATAAATATTTACTTTTTTGATTTATTTGATTGGTGTTTTATGTCGTACTCAAGAGTATTTCACTTATACGAAAGCGGCCAGCGTTATGATGGAAGGAAACTGGGCAGAGCCTGAGGGAAACCCACGACCATCCGCAGGTTGCTGGTGGACCTTCCCGTGTATGGCCGAAGAGGAAGCCACTGTGAGCTGGACTTGAACTCACAGCAACCGCATTGGTGAGAGGCTTGTGGGTCATTATGCTGTTGCTAGCATGCTAATTCTACTCAACCGTGGAGGCCCCTAAATTTGAAGCAATAAGCAATGTAGTCATGTATGAAATTTTAGGTCGTTCAGGGTGCATTTACAAATAGTATCGTTTTGTGTTTGTCTTTGCATTGCAGACCCTGATGAACCCAGATGTTTTGCAGAACTACCTAGGACTATTTGAGCTCATGGTCTTGTTCCTGTCACCTAAAATCTGGGAAAAACACAAAACAGAGCTGGCCAGAAAGGTACAGCATTACCCTTGTCTTGGTGGCACATATAAAAGTGTGATTTAGTGAGCTTTAAATGCTGTTGTAATAAAGAAGTTGACATCTCTCCAGTAACTAGGATCATCCATCCACAGCCTATTCACAGACCTGTAAGGCCATCACTAAAAATGTGTTTGTTGTGGATAACCCAACTGACCCTCCAAGAAAAGCTCTACTCTGAAGGGGTATTTTTGACTTATTAATGTTAATTCCTTTAAAATCCTTATCTTTTTCATTAGCAAGAATAAAAAATGTTTCCCCACCTACTGACTTTATTTTCTGTGATAGGTTTATCTTACCAAAGAATTTTTTTAATCATAGATACCAGCATCAAAGTTAGCAAATCAGTGTATTTCTGTGGTGAATGGTCATGGATCAGTGAAAAGGAAATCTGTTCCTATACAGACCAATGATCCTGAAGTAAATTAAATGTGTGCAAGTTTTTTGTCTATCCATTTCGTGGTTACCACAACAAGAAATAGCAGAAAATTGAACTTTACACAAGTTCTATATTGAGTTTTTATGAATTAAATCTTTTATCTTTTGATACATTGGTGATCAAAACAGATTGTTTTCTGTTTTGTTCAAAATGGAGATCCTAAAAAAGAACTTTTCAAGAAAAAACCTCTGTATGTGCCAAGTGAAGTTTGGCAGCTGAATTTTAATTATGAAATGAGGTTTGTGTTATTATTTCTCCCCCAGATGGACACTATATTGAACCCCCTCAGGAGCTCCGTGAAGCACATGGGATCGGCCGTCAAACACATGCCCGATACTGTGGTCGATGGGGTCGGAAGTGTGTTGAAAATGAAAAACGTGAGCAAAACATCGCAACAAATCTACAGGATGTTTTTTGTTTAGATTACTCCACCTGATTTTGTAGTGACGATCTTATGCTTTATCTGCTCAGGTAATACTGGTCAGACTTCACCTGTAGTGAGGTTTTCAGCTTTCATTACAGGTAAACTGTCTTGGTTGAATCTATATTTTCACACAGTATAATAAAATCTATCTATTCTAATTATTTATTTATTCTATTTTCTACAAGTAAAACTATTCAGATAACAGATATATTTTTTTATGTTCATCATTTTTGTAATGTAGCAGATATATTATTCAGTTAAGTAAAACAAAAAATAGAACCGACACAATTCACCTTTAAACAAGAGTGTATCGTGGGTGGTGCCCTCAATATCTCAGTCAACAAAAGTACTGTTTTCGTCGCAGTCAATAGACCTCTGACAGTGAGGTCGCAAACTTGACTCCAGCTCTCTCTAGTCAGGCTGTCATGTTAAGTCAAGGGTTTCTTCAGGTATATATATTTGTTTATTTATTTGATTGGTGTTTTATGCCGTACTCAAGAATATTTTACTTATAAAACCAGCATTACGGTGGGAGGAAACGGGGCAGAGCCCGAGGAAAACCCATGATCATTCTCAGGTTATCTACCCACGTAAGAACAGGTCCATATACCTGGGCAATGGCATTAGGTTACTCTGGACACTTTGGTTACCTCCTCCTGCAAAACTGACCACTCTCGTAAAAGTAGGAAAAATTTTGATCACAGCATTAAAGCCCAGTAATAAATAAATAAATCCTAAAGCACCATGTGGGCAGAGGAACCAAATTCAATCCGGGCAACAAAACATCCTTCACGGGGAATTATCCAGTGAAGTGAACAAGTTAGAACCAGGCATTTACTGTTTACATTCATTTATGAGATTGACTGCACGAAAATGAAGAGTATGAAATAATGAAGTTTGATTGGGTGATTTTCAGGGTTCCTCCCAGCTGGGTAAGATTGTAGAGAGAGGGAAGGTCGGGGCTGCTCTGGACACAGAGGTGAGTTCACTTGACTTTCAGGTATCGGTGATGGCATTCTTCTCTGCGAAGGGTAGCTACAGTTAAGAAAATCCTTAGTAGTCTTGAATAAACATCCCATTTGTGACTCATGAATTTTAAATATTTTGGAGAAAGTCATGGATTTACAAGTGCAATTTTTGTATGTGTTCATAGGAAGAGTGTCTTCCTATGAAGATGGATGTAGTGATATTAGTATTGTGGCTGATTCATCACATGAAGTCGTGGGTGAATATTTATTTATAGCTTTAAATTTTACCGGCCGATGGTCGTGGATTTTCCATGTGTTCTCTCTGACTTCCTCCCGCAGTAATGCTAGCCATCATCATATAAGCGAAATATACTTGAGTACGGTGTAAAACATCAATCAAATAAATGTATAAATAAATAAATAAATAAATCTCAGGAAAAGCCTGGATCAAACTGTCATGAAACTAATTAAAAAAAAAAATTAAATACTTATTTATTCACTATTTCTGTCTAATGGTGACACTACTCAATCAAATTGCCAAGTGGTAATCTTTAGATTATGTCATCTTGTAAGATAGAAGGCATAAATTGTCATACTTGGTCATGAACAGTCATAAATGTTTGTTTTTGAAGTATCTGTAACGACCTTGCTTTTATGAGTTAGAGAGCATTTTAAGATGGATAATTTGTGCCTAATTGACGGGATGAAACCTTTCAACAAATTTGCACTATCAGTGTCTTTACTGCAATCATATATTGTAAATCTTCAACCTTTCCAACCATTAAAGCACTGTTTAGATGGAAATTTATGCATACAGTTGCTGTAAAAATGAAACCAGAAATGGTTCGTTTGTGTCATCACAGGTGTGAGCTTCATAAAACTGTGAGATGTATGTCTCTACACGCTATATGTGTCCAAGGAAGAGGTTGAAAGGGTTGAAAAATTAGGGAATTCATCTGTTTTTTTTTCCCTCTGCTCGTGAAGGCTGCTGACAACATCCCGATGAGGATCATGCTGTTGTTGATGGACGAGGTATTTGACTTGAGGAGTAAGAACCAGTGGCTGAGGAGGCGGATCGTCGCCATCCTCCGGAACCTCATCAAGGCCACCTTTGGGGACACCATCAACAGGTCAGGGAGGACTCACATACTGAGTGTATTTCACGTAAAGTTACCTTCTGGGACACCATCAACAGGTCAGGGGGGACTCACATACTGAGTGTATTTCACATAAAGTTACCTTCTGGGACACCATCAACAGGTCAGGGGGGACTCACATACTGAGTGTATTTCACATAAAGTTACCTTTTGGGACACCATCAACAGGTCAGGGAGGACTCACATACTGAGTGTATTTCACATAAAGTTACCTTCTGGGACACCATCAACAGGTCAGGGGGGACTCACATACTGAGTGTATTTCACATAAAGTTACCTTCTGGGACACCATCAACAGGTCAAGGGGGACTCACATACTGAGTGTATTTCACATAAAGTTACCTTCTGGGACACCATCAACAGGTCAGGGGGGACTCACATACTGAGTGTATTTCACATAAAGTTACCTTCTGGGACACCATCAACAGGTCGGGGGGACTCACATACTGAGTGTATTTCACATAAAGTTACCTTCTGGGACACCATCAACAGGTCAGGGGGGACTCACATACTGAGTGTATTTCACATAAAGTTACCTTCTGGGACACCATCAACAGGTCAGGGGGGACTCACATACTGAGTGTATTTCACATAAAGTTACCTTTGGGACACCATCAACAGGTCAGGGGGGACTCACATACTGAGTGTATTTCACATAAAGTTACCTTCTGGGACACCATCAACAGGTCAGGGGGGACTCACATACTGAGTGTATTTCACATAAAGTTACCTTTTGGGACACCATCAACAGGTCAGGGGGGACTCACATACTGAGTGTATTTCACATAAAGTTACCTTCTGGGACACCATCAACAGGTCAGGGGGGACTCACATACTGAGTGTATTTCACATAAAGTTACCTTCTGGGACACCATCAACAGGTCAGGGGGGACTCACATACTGAGTGTATTTCACATAAAGTTACCTTCTGGGACACCATCAACAGGTCAGGGGGGACTCACATACTGAGTGTATTTCACATAAAGTTACCTTCTGGGACACCATCAACAGGTCAGGGGGGACTCACATACTGAGTGTATTTCACATAAAGTTACCTTCTGGGACACCATCAACAGGTCAGGGGGGACTCACATACTGAGTGTATTTGTACATAAAGTTTAGCTTTTCTCAAGTGACACATTTTACTGCAGTCTAAATTGATTCATCCATCATTTTAACAGCGCACTTACAAGTTCTTTGGGAAGTTTGATTATCTTTTTTTAATCAGAAACAATGTTGCCATCAGAGGCATAATTTTGCGACTGTTATGTGTGTCTGAAAGTGTATTAGCCAGTCAAGAGTTCTGTTGGCCTGTGTTAATGTATCACAGTTCTGGTTGCTTGTTTTTAACCAATCACAGTTCTGCTTACTTGTAAACACCAGTAACAGTTCTGTTTACTTGTGTTTACCAGTAACAGTTCTGTTTACAGAACTATTCACAGTTCTACTGCCGTGTGTTAACAAATCTTAAACTGATATGAACAGCTTTATATGAAGAACAAGTGCAAGTTTGTAAAAGCTGATTGGCCCTGCAATAAGTCAGTGTCAAAAATTTGACCGACAGACAAACAGGTAGACATTTAGCAGTCTTTCCAACAGACATGACAGGTAGACATTTAGCAGTCTTTCCAACAGACACGACAGGTAGACATTTAGCAGTCTTTCCAACAGACACGTTACTGACTTATTGCAGGGCCAATCAGCTTTTACAAACATATCTTTGAGCAAGCAAAAGAGGCAAATTTTCTGACGGATTTCACCCAGCATCCCTGTGTTTCATTTTTTCAGGAAGATCGTGGACCAGGTGGAATTGTTGACATCTGCCGAACAGATCGCTGAGTATGTGAAGAATTTCAGGTGAGCGGTCATGGACAGTTAATATTAACTTACGTGTAAAGTGGGTCAGGTGGTTGATACTAGTGTGGCACCTGCACGTCCCTCTTATTTACTTGGTAGCATGCACAGTGTGCTGGTTATTGCTGTGTCAGTTTACTTTTACTGTAGAGTGTCATGACTGGTGTCTGTTGAATGATACTTTAGTGAAATCATACTATTAGTGTGACAATAGAGTGTTAAGCCTGCTGTCCGAATGATACTTTAGTGAAACCATGAAGTCATCCGTAGTCTATTCTGAACAGTGTCGAAGTATAGTTCAGTTATTGTTAAAGATTTATTTGTCAGCAGTTCATGGACATTCTTGAATCATTAAATTTAATTTCTGTTGAGGGAATTTATTCACAACATTTTATCAAACTTAAATTGTAAATAACATGAGCACACAGTGTTGGATGTGACACCAGCAGAACAACAGCTAATCAGCCATATTGGAGGTTGTTAACATTGGATAGCATTACAGCTCTTCACCAACATGGTTGCCAAATGTAGGTCATGCAACCTCTCTGTGGTATAAAACACCAGTCCGATAGTTAAACTGTATATCCTGTCTTCCCTTTAACTGTTGTAGTATTATAGTCTGGGGCTTAGGGGGATGAGATATATACTGATATGACTGAATTATCTCCTCCTCCTCCTCGGCCACCCTTCCCCCTTCCCCCAAACCCCACTAAATTCAGGTTAGCATTTTAATGTTACTTCAGCTAATTACACTCACATAGCCTGGGGCAGCGTGAAAAATATGTCAACATGGCTGACAGTCTCACTGGTCTTATTTTTTCAATCAGAGAATCATTTTGGCCATGCGGTATTCTGGCAGAGCCCCGCCCTCCAAGAGATAACAACACCAAAATGAGGACAAGAGTTGTGTGTAAGGCCAAGATGTTTGGCAGTATGCCAGGTAAGGGGATCATAGGTAACACAGATTGTCATCTCACAGCAGCCATCTTTAATGCTTTCCTAGTCGTATCTGTTACCAAAACCAATGTTCCTTGTACCTTGAACCAACCAACCAATCATGGAGAGACCGTGATTGGTCAGATGTTGAGCAGTCTGCCAGGTGTAGGCTGTGTGGGTAACAGAGGTCACTTTGTAGCAACAATCTGTGTTGCTTTCCCGGTTATGGTTTGTTGCAGAAACCAGCGGTGTTGCCTGTACCTTGAACCAATCAGTCGTAGAGTGACCGTGAAGAGAAACCCTGGCCAGCCCTGTGATTGGTCATGATGAACTGATCTCTGCACTGTCTTTACACATTCCATGGAGTTTTTAATTTTCAGAATTATGACAGCTAGTTGATATTGTTACTTTATGACTTTTCCAGAGAATTTTTGTTCTGTTCTATAAATGGGATATTCTTGAGTAAGGTGTAAAACACCAATCAGATAAATAAATAAATAAGTAGAGCGTCAGTCAAGAACATGGCTGAAGGCAGTAGCGTATCCCATCACTGTGCCTAGTTTCCTCTACCCAGGAACTGAATCCTCATTATGTAAGTGGAAAATCCTTTAGTATACTGTAAACATGCTTATCACGTAGAAAAAAAATTTCGATATTTTCTCTTTTCTTGTTCTCGCTGATAGACGAGATGAAGACGATGATGGGAAATGACACGGTGCGGCGGGGCGTGATGCGCGTCTTCAGTATGTTCCAGCACAAAGCACTCAACAAACGCCTGGTGTACGTTCTCCTGGAGGGAATGCTGCAAACCATGTTTCCCGATAACAAATTCCAGGATATCTTCCGTCAGTTGCACTCCAGGTCGCCGCGAGTCATCTCGGGGGGCGTTGCCAAGGCCAGCCCTGACGTGGAGTCTGTCGCTGAGCAGACTGTGCGTAAAATGAAACGGTGACCTTGAACGGTGGGCAAATGAAATGTCATTCATTATTTATGTATTTGATTGATTGCTGTTTCATGCCGTATTCAAGAATGTTTCACTTATATGACGGTGGCCAGCACTGTGATGGGCGGAAACCAAGCAGAGCTCAGTCGAAACCCACGGCTGTCTACAGGTTGCTGGTGAACCTTCCCCTGTACAGCCGGAGAGGAAGCCAGCATGAGCTGGACTTCAACTCACAGCAACAGCAATGTGAGAGGCACAGGGTCTTAACACTGCGCTACCACGCTAACCGCCTTGGCCGCAGAGTCCCCCCCGGTTCAACCATGTAAGTGAAATATTGATTGTACAAGTTGAACAACAGACTGTATATTTGGTATGCGATTATTTAAGTGATATACTCGTTGCGAATGGTAAGAATCAGAGGTACTGGTACCATGGTAAGAATCAGAGGTATTGGTACCATGGTAAGAATCAGAGGTATTGGTACCATGGTAAGAATCAGAGGTACTGGTACCATGGTAAGAATCAGAGGTACTGGTACCATGGTAAGTGGAGAATATACTTCATGTAAGTGAAAAGCTGAGGTGAATTAAGTGTAAATGCTTGTGTGTGGAACAGCTATCTTCCTAACAAAATGGCCACAATGCAGGTAAAATTGTCGGTGTAATATAGTGAAACGGCTGATAGAAACGATGATGCTTCAGTTGCCAAGGACTATTTTGCTTTAATGAGAGATTGCAGCGAGGTTGTCTTGTCATCCATTTTTCTTCAGCTAAATCTTTTGAATTCTCAGAGTAGATAAATCTGTGGTCCTCACACCGTGTAATGTTTTGTGGAATTTCATTATTTTCATGGTTTTGATGGTAACAACATCAAAGTTGTAACTAACATCAAAGTTATTCTGTTAAATTTGTCAAAGCATGCAGTATGTCAAGTGATAGAAATATTAAAGGATAACTTGTGTGAATCAGCATTTTGCTACAGAGGTCCACATTCCAAATTTTGAAATCAGTTATCATTGCTGTGTGAAATGAATGTAGTAACGAAAGAGCTGCCTTCAAAGACCCTGTAAAACATGCAGTGGATGGGATCAGAAAGCATTGATCATATCATACTAGTTTTTGAAATCTGCCAACATGTATGTGTGTGTGTGTATATATATATATATATATATATAGTGCTTTGTATTCAACAAATATCATAAATGCTGTACTGACAATAGTTAACTTCTGTTGTCCATTAAGGCTTGGGCACTGTGTTGTTTTTTTATGTTTTTTATCTTCTCTTTATCTTATCTTTTTTGTCTTCAGGCTGTTCATTCCATTCCACTTGTGTAGAATTAACTGTGTGTAGAAGTATATGCAGGTCGTACTCAAGTAGTAAAGACACTTCAGCAGTTGATTCAATCGTGGGACCAGAAATGTCCACGTTCTTTCTTGCACTCTTCTAAGTGCCATGGTGGCAGCGGGTGATCAAAAATGGTCTTAAGGCCATTTAATAGGCGGCCTTTGATGAAAATGATCCAGGCATCTTGTCGCCCGACCATGTTGCACAACCAGCCACCAGGTGGAAGTCTGTGAATCACTTTTTTTTATCAGTTTCCACCCAAAGGCTAATAATGTACAGTTATAGTTCGTAATTGCGTAATAAAACATTATCGACTACAGTGTTAGAACCCAGTTAAATTGATAAATAATTTATCCGTCAATGACATTCCATTCTTCCAAGTGTCGACTGATTATTGGTTAACAGAAGTTACTGTGCTTGGAAGTGTTGAGGTTCACACAGATCCTGAGATTGGCATGAAGTGATGTTGTAAAAATTGTTTTGCTCATTACATGTAAATATTTTGCTTGTACATGTAAACGTATATGTTATATGTATATATTATTTTACTCAGGGCATACATACATTAGTTGGCTTATTACATGTAACATTATTTTGCTTGCACATGTTACATACAAACATTGTTTTGCCTGTTACATGCAACATTGTTTCGCTTATTAGGGGTTAAGTTTAGTTTGTAAACATTGTTTATGCCTGTAACCTGTTATGTTGCAATATGTTTCTTACATTGATAATATTGTTTTGCTTGTTAAGGCTCACATGACTAAACCATCCAATAATGTTGCCTTCAAGTTTTTTCAGCTACTTGGCTGGCTCTCTGAAAATTGCGTTGCCAAGTTGTTTTATCAGAGGATGAGGTAATATTTATCAGCATGTAGTATGAGTAAGGTATGAGCACATGTAGCCAGCTGATATTATGAGCAAATGTACCAGTGGCAACTTAATTATGAGCAAATGTACCAGTGGCAACTTAAAAAAAACCATCATAGACCCTCATGACAGTAGGGGCCTTGTGTGCTTTGGATAGAGAATAAAAGCTCCATGGTTATCGCAATTCTCATGGTTTTACTCAAGAGCTACAAATGGTTCGAAACAGAGTTTGTGCTATTGTTATGGGCCAGTTGAAACAGGAAATCGCATGGTGTGAACTTTGCTTTAACCAGATGTGTTACAGAAGGTTTTGTTGTAATAAGTATGTAGTGTGTTGTAGCGTAATAATGCTTATCCAGGCTGGTCCAGTCGCAGAAGAATAAAATGATTAAAACTTAATCTTTATTCATCAGCCAGTTCACGTGTCTTTTATACCTGTACATATATGTGAAAATTTGTCTTGTGAGCATGAAGTGTGAGAGTGGAACATCCGAAAGGTGCGAAAATGAGTGATGGTGACTTAAATAATATCTCACATTCAGATTAGTTCTGTGGGAATAGGCTGAGAATTACCCTGATTGTTTTAGTTTTTGGGACAGATATCAGTACTTTTGAAAGCAAAAAATCACATTTCTCTCCCAGTTTTGGGGAAAAGTAAAGGTGTAGATGTGTTGTTCATTAGATGCACTGACAATGTGAGAAAACAGAAATGTGGATTCCTGTTACAGTTACATGTCCATTGGCTAAAAAGGGCTGATCTGGTGTCCCCAAAATTAGAAAAATTAGGGTAGCTTTAAATGTTTAATGGACTATTAGCGGTCGGTCACACATGTTTAATGCCGTATTTGATTATTTTCATTATCATAAGGAATTTTTCGCTTTCAGGCAGTTAAGGTTGATAAGTGGAGGAAACCAGTGGTTCCCTAGTGTGATGAAGCACACTTAGAAGTGTAAGCCCTTAAAGGAAAAGACCGGGGAAGCGTAACGTAAAAGGTAGTGAAAAGAGTAAGATTAGAACATTTGAAAAGCACCATCCGAGAACTGATCAGACGTTCTCTAAGAAACATATGATTTATCACCGTAACCTCACATAGCTGTCAGAAGGCGCTGACGTTTTACTGACCCGATGCTGGCTGACCGGTGTGAATCGGGCCCTTCGCTCTCTACGGGTGGAATTTCAAGTTGGGTTCCGTCCCATCTGTATTCAATGTTCTGTTTGTGCAGTCAACGTCTGCGCACTGTGGCATCCTGCCAGCTCTCCATTCTTGTCTATGCACTGACGAAACAAGTGGCAGGAGCCAACCGCCCGTAATCAAGTTGAATTCGCATCCGTATATGAGTAGCGTTATATACATTCAAAAGATAAAATGGTAATGATTTAAGGGCCTGATTCATGTCATGTCCGCTAATCGGGAATTACATAAGCATGCCTTCTGATTGATCCAAATTATTTTCACAGTTATGTTCCCTCTTAAAGGCAGGTATTTATTATTCGTGATTGAATATGTGTTATGTTAAAATTTGTTGCCTCGGAACTATAAAAATCTAAAAAAAAATCTGGTGGTCGTTTTTAAATCTTCAAACCATACTCTTTTTCCACAAATTGCCCAGTACTTCCCCAGTCTTCTTTAACTGCCATGACAACATTATAAAGCGCACTTTGCTAAGCACTACTGAACACTTGGTATGCTCTTTTTAAAATAGTGCATCTAGTAAACCAGAGTGCCCATAACAGAACAGTGTCCTTACTAAACCATAGTGTACTTGGTAAACCATGATGCCCTTTTTAACAGTGTTCTTTACCGTATTGCAGACTGCCCCTGGTAAACCAGAGTGCCCTCAGCAGAGCATTGTCCTCAGTAAATAAGAGAGATCTTAGTAAAGAAATAGTCTTTGTAAGCTAAAGTGCCCTTTGCAGAGCAGTGTCCTTTGTTAACACAAGTGCCCTTGGTAGAGCAGTGTCCTTAGTAAAACAGAGTGCCTTTAGTAAACAGAAAGCCTTTTTTAGCAGAGCAAAGAGCCCTTTTGTGGAGCAGTGACTTGGTGCCATCTGAGGGGACCTGTGTGACCGAGAGGGTTAGCGCCGTGTTATTATGATCCTGTGCCTCTCACCAATGCGGTCTGTGAGTTCAAGTCCAGCTCATGCTGGCTTCCTCTCCGGCTATACGTGGGAAGGTCTGCCAGCAACCTGCGGCAACCTGTTTCCTCCCATGGTAATGCTGGCCACCATTGCATAAGTGAAATATTCTTGAGTGGCAAAAAGCACCAATCAACTAAACCAGATAAGTAAATAAATTGTACCATCTGTAAACTTTAGTCACCTTAGTAAACCAGAGTCCCTTTCAAAAGAGATTGCTCTTAGTAAAGCAGGCGGTCCTTAGTAAACCAAAATGCCCTTTACAGACCAAGTGCCCTTAGCGGAAAAATGCAGTTAGTAAATCTTGGCAAACCCGAGCTCCCTAAGTAAACCTCAGTTCCTGAAGTAAACCAAAGAGCCCTTAGCAAACAAGAGCGCCCTTAATGGAGCAGAGAACTTAGTAAATCTGAGCAAACCAGAGTGCCCTCAGCAGGCTACAGTGCCCTTTGTAATCATCGCCCTTTGGTACTTTCTCTGAACTTCTGACTAAATGCTCCAATTTGAAAAAGCAAGGGATGGTTTGACACCTGCCACCTAGTTGGTTAGGGCCAATTTGCTGCATCAACAAAAACTCATTAGCCAAACCATCAGGGCCCCTTACATTACACTGAAACCTAGATATTGCCAGCTTGACTGATGAGAGCGCTTTTCCCCATAACCCTTCTGTGATTGTCAGTCAAGGTTGGCTAGACTCATCTTCCCAAACTTTTGTGAGTGCCTTAGGCAAAGGAATAAAAGCACTTAAATTTCAATTTATTTGGTTGTTGTTCGAGGCCATGCTTTGAGTATTTTTTACTTATTTTATGGGTGGATAAAACCACAGTGTGCTGAACACACCACAACGTTACCATAATTGAAGACGGAGCTCAATGTGTGTGCCTCGGAAGGCATGTGATCTCCACTGAACTTCATTTACGATTACATGGATAAATGCTATGCAGTGTTAACAACCACCAAGACACTGACAACAGTGGAGGCGCAACAATGTTGAAGCAGTGGAACCTGACGAACCTCCTAACATACAAACAACAAACCGACAAGAGCTGGATTTGACCTCATGGACCATGGCACAGTGCTTTAAACTTCTGAGTCAGCTAGGGTCTATGTTAAGTACATGTAATGCAAATTCCTCCACCAAACATCACCATTAATGTGCATAACACATACTGTAAATGACCTAAAATTTGGCCCAAATTGCACTTTTAGAGGCAAATGTCACAAAATATTCAAATATCCTATAATCAATAATCAGAATCAGGAAAATGAGCAATTTTATCATGGATAAAACTTTAGGTCATTTAGGGTAGTACTAAAAGGACAGAAATTCAGCTAGGACCAAGAATCTGTGTTGGATAATTTTGGTCTGTATTGACTTAAAACAAGATGATTTCAGTTTGAACAGAACTCTTCCACTGAAAAAAGCATTAATATAACTGACCACATTGCTCCCTCGAACACCGCAATTCTGATAACTGTACTCGATATGACTGGGCACCAAAGAAATCCCTTTTGTGATACATTCAGGATGGCTCATCTCATTATCATCTCCTCTAGCTTTGTTTGAATCTTTCGCCTGATCATCACCAATTCCATTAACTAGGTATACTCTGCTCTTCGCCTTTGGGAATACTGTAGTTTGTCCTCTTACTTCAGTCAGTTTGTGCTGATGCCACCAACAATGTTACTTGGTATTTGTACTGTTGTTCAGATAATTGAAAGACTTCATTTCTGCTACATTTGTCTTTGCACAGTAATGTTTTCAATCTCTGGTATGATCATTTCCTATTTCTCCTCTTTGGAACGGTTTCACCGGGTAGTGCAAGTCTTCAAATAGGTGCCAGACAAGTTTGAAATCCCCCCTTTGTTGGAAGTGGTATGACCCAAGAAGCCTTTGTCCAGTACTACATGACCTGGCAAACATTGTCACACCACTTTGTCAGAAGGGGTGTTTTTAAAAATGTCAGGCACCTATTGGAAGGCTTGTAGTGTCGGTTGCAATCCAAAGCACCCTCCACACCATCACCATGGAAACACAGTCAGACATTATCTCCATGGAAACGTACTCAGTGTTATCTTTTGTCACTACTACTGTTTGTGTCTTTCTTTGTTTTCCCACCAAACGACTGCTGTTTGCCCTTGTCACCTTTGGGGGACTTTGCTTGTCGGCCTGAGTCTCCGCCTTTAGGTCCCTTCCTCGGTCGGGGATTTCTATGGTTACCGCTGTGTTTGGCACGCCTCTTTTCACCACGCTCACTGCTTTCCCAAAAGGATTCCACAGATCCTGGTTTCTGGTATCTGCAAACATTACAATCAAATGTACATGTACCTTGAGAATAAATTCTTTGGTTTTAGAACATTTGATCTGACATTGTCTATTGAGCTTTTTCTGTCTAAATGACTGCCACAAGTAAAGACATTAAAATCATGAAAATAAATTTGCTAAAACCACAAGAAACAAATCCAAGGAATCAGCAATTTTTCAAGATCTATGTACCATATTTATCATCATTTAAGCCCAATTTCTCAATTTTACCAGCCTGAATACAAAATTCACCAAAATCCAGCAAAATTTGCAACTTCCTTCTCTGCACAATTAGTTATTCTTATCTCACAATTCAGTGTATGGTTTGCTGACGATCAAAAACCACTATACTTTAACTGAGTTAGTGATTAATTGGTAAGACTCATAGCTGCATAAAATCCTCAATCGCATTAAAATAAATGTGAAAAATAAGGCCATCATTAAAAATACATGTATGGCATAATACAACGGACCCTTCCAACAAGTTCCAATTCAAAAATTTTTATTGGTATTTTGAGATAAAAGTTTTTGTTAATATATTTTTCTCTCCATGTTAATTTCTTTAAAACCCCTGTGTTTTTCAAGAGCCAGAATAAAAAAAAAGAAATCCCTACCTATCTACCCAATTTTTTTCATATAGGGTCAGGTTATGTCCAAGAAAGTTTTTAAAGATGGCCTAAACAAACAAACATTTATTTATTTATGTATTTGATTGATGTTTTTACGCGGTGCTCAAGAATATTTCACTTATACAACTGTGGCCAGCATTATCGTTGGAGGAAAGCAAACAGAGCCTGGTGAAAATCCACGACCTTCCACAGGTTGCTGGCAGACCTTCCCACATACGGTCGGAAAGGAAGCCAGCACGAGCTGGATTTAACCCACAGCGGCCGCATTGGTGGGAGACTCCTGGGTCATTGTTCTGTGATTGCGCGCTAACCGACTGAGCCATGGAGAGCCCAAACAGGCCCTGCACCTACCCTTCATGAGTCATCTGCAGGGGTACTTTAGACAGAACCACAGTTAGCACAGGAATGTCCCGGTTCACCTTTAACCTGAAACCAAAGTACTTATTTTAGTCCTTTGTCTGCTGAAGTTCTCCATGACACTTAACTTACACGATTATATGAACATCATATAAACCTGAAACCAAATAGGAAAGTATTTACACGGGCAATCTCACCACAGTCAAAGGGCTATCGTTGTCATTACACCAACAGTGATATATTTTGTGGACTTCCTCCTCCACATGATTGTTTAACTGCACCACATGATTTTTTCTCACTAATAAAAGTCATTGCAATTTGTAGGTAAAGGAAGATGTATGTACACGTATGCTTGAGTTTTATGAAAAGTAGACCTTAGAATGTGGACATGTTGTCTAGAATGTAGTCCAAGCCGCCAAAGTGCTGCCGCCACGGGAACATCATGTTGAAGACACCAGACATGACACCCTACCCAGCCACATTATACTGACAGTGAGCCAACCAATGCTGTTTTATTGCTCTAACCTCTCTGTACTGAGCCCCAAACGGGGCAGCAACAAGTGCCATTTCTGATACAGGCAAAGGTCTATACATGTATGTACATGCATGTCAGGAGCACCCAGAGTAAACCACAGACCTTTGGCAAGTTATACTCGCACTCTATCACATAAGTCAGACACTGATACACATGCCATGCTGACAGAAGACAATGTCATAAGATCCCACTGTGGTCACTGTCCTAAGGTAACATACCTTTAAGGATCTAATATTTTGTCCCTCCAAAATCCAAGATCATCGCACTTTCAAGCCTTTGGTTAAATGTCTGACTTTAAAAGACAAATACAAAAAAGTCACAAAAATATGCTGAAGCCGGATTTGAACTCTCAGCAAACACAGGAGATGCAGAGGCTGCATCTACACGTATCTGTCATTACCTGTCCAGACCTTCCAGTTTAGGCTCCCAGTATTCCTCTATTCTGTAACACACAAAAAACAAAGCAAACTTATTTAAAATGTAGTGTTGGGTGAAGTACAAGTATCGGTCAACATGTCCAATAAAAAGTGCATTGATACAAATCACCATAACACCAGTCAATGTTCCTTTCCTCTCTTCTGACTACATTTAGGCTGTAAGGCCATCCTTAAAAAACTGTTTGTAGGGTGTAACCTGACCCTATGAGAAATATATTGAGACGGTTGGTCTATCGGTCGGGAATTCTTCTTTTTTAATTCTTGCTCTTAAAAAAGATAGGGATTTTGGAGGGTTGGTCAGGTTATGCACAACAAACATATTTTGAAGGACGCCCTGACATCAATTTGCATTTAAAAGCATTTACAAATACACGATTATGTATGTCAGTTTTCAACTATTCAACACAAATTTGCTAATTTCCTTCCAAAATCCAATCAGTGAATATTATTTCACTGCAAAATATACTAGTATATTCCTTTATGTCAACTTTAAACCCTCCCCCCTCCCTCCCTCCCATCCAAAAAGATCACTTGTCAGAGTATGAACTCGTCAGAAAAGAAGAAAATAATATTAACACACTTAGTGTTTCAAGGTTTGCAGATTTTATTTTTATAAGTCAAGAGAACAATATTTACCAAGTGTCGTCTTAAATGTACCATTACTTACCTTCTGTATCTGGCAAAATTGAACTGGTGCAGTCCCTAATAAAAATGGAACGCAAAAATAAAGTTATTAAGGGTCCACAAAGTATTGACTTTAATCCTTTCATATGTGTTCGACCTTGCTTGAAGTGCTGATACTAAAATATCAAGGGAGGACAAGTTTTGTTTATTGATATTTAATAGACATACCAAGAGACACATTAAAAACTGGGTAGAAATATCAAACTGATACGAAGGAAATTCTACTGAACAAACCTAGCACCAGGGTCCAAAAGGTATTTTCGACGAATAACACTATTTAACCCATAAATCTGAAAATTCCTTCAAACACAAAATCCTCGGTTGTGTCCAGAAAATTTTCAAATATGTAAAATGAACATATTTTCTAGGATGGCCTTAAGAGACACTTTGATTATCCTGCTGTTGCTGGTTCAAATAGTGGTTTGAACAGTTTATTAGCGAGGTTGTCATTCTTTTCTCGAAAATCTCATCACACTTAAAAGTTTTACATGTACCACAAGTGGTCACTTGGACATCTTATGCTTACCACCAAAACTTGTTACTTCATTTGGTGAATTTACACCATGCTCAACAATATTTCATTTCTGCCATGCTGGCCAGGCATATGGTTGAAGGAAACCAGGCAGATCCCAAGGGAAACCCACAATTTTTCTCACGCTGCTGGTAGACCTCACGACTGGAGAGGAAGCCTGTAAGAACTAGACTTACAGCCACTGTACTGGGGAGAGGCTCATGGGTCATTGCCCTGTGCCAGTGCGCTAACTCCCTCGGCAACAGAGCCCACTTTTACCACCATTATGACATACATGTACCCACTCTTCTCTATCAGGGTAAGAATCAGTCCCTCACATGCGTGAAAAGTTCCCAAAGGCTTGTTTGTCTACTTCAGGGTGACTCCACTAATAAAAATGACAGTTGTTGTACAAGTGAACCCAAACAGACTAAAGAAATAAATACACCTACCTAAGGCAAAGGGACCTTGATCTGAAAAACTGTTGAGGGAACCCACTGTAAAGTTACATTTTTAAGATAGTTTTCAAGCCCCTTTTAAAAACAGTGTTTGAGGTGATTGAAATCTAATAAACATTTCACACAAATTGGAAATAAAACATATAGTACCTTGAACAGCAAAATCTAAATGCCTCACATGCACTTTACATTTCATGATTTCTTCACAGGTAACAGTCTTACTGATGGCATTCCCACAACCTTCCCGTGTAATACATGACTCACCTGTACTTTATGCTTCATGATTTCTGCACAGGTAACAGTCTTACTGATGGCATTCCCACAACCTTCCCATGAAATACATGACTCACCTGTTCTTTATGCTTCATGATTTCTGCACAGGTAACAGTCTTACTGATGGCATTTCCACAACCTTCCGGTGTAATACATGACTCACCTGTACTTTACGCTTCATGATTTCTGCACAGGTAACAGTCTTACTGATGGCATTCCCACAACCTTCCCATGTAATACATGACTCACCTGTACTTTACGCTTCATGATTTCTGCACAGGTAACAGTCTTACTGATGGCATTCCCACAACCTTCCCGTGTAATACATGACTCACCTGTACTTTATGCTTCATGATTTCTGCACAGGTAACAGTCTTACTGATGGCATTCCCACAACCTTCCCGTGTAATACATGACTCACCTGTACTTTATGCTTCATGATTTCTTCACAGGTAACAGTCTTACTGATGGCATTCCCACAACCTTCTCGTGTAATACATGACTCACCTGTACTTTATGCTTCATGATTTCTGCACAGGTAACAGTCTTACTGATGGCATTCCCACAACCTTCCCATGAAATACATGATTCACCTGTACTTTATGCTTCATGATTTCTGCACAGGTAACAGTTTTACTGATGGCATTCCCACAACCTTCCCATGAAATACATGACTCACCTGTACTTTACGCTTCATGATTTCTGCACAGGTAACAGTCTTACTGATGGCATTTCCACAACCTTCCCGTGTAATACATGACTCACCTGTACTTTATGCTTCATGAATTCTTCACAGGTAACAGTCTTACTGATGGCATTCCCACAACCTTCTCGTGTAATACATGACTCACCTGTACTTTATGCTTCATGATTTCTGCACAGGTAACAGTCTTACTGATGGCATTCCCACAACCTTCCCATGAAATACATGATTCACCTGTATTTTATGCTTCATGATTTCTGCACAGGTAACAGTTTTACTGATGGCATTCCCACAACCTTCCCATGAAATACATGACTCACCTGTACTTTACGCTTCATGATTTCTGCACAGGTAACAGTCTTACTGATGGCATTTCCACAACCTTCCCGTGTAATACATGACTCACCTGTACTTTACGCTTCATGAATTCTGCACAGGTAACAGTCTTACTGATGGCATTCCCACAACCTTCCCATGTGATACATGACTCACCTGTACTTTACGCTTCATGATTTCTGCACAGGTAACAGTCTTACTGATGGCATTCCCACAACCTTCCCATGTGATACATGACACATCTGGCTCCTGTAATACAAATATTTTGTATTTTTATTTGTAATACAAATCTGGTTTGTAATAAATTAACAGTCTAGAATCAGTGAAAATGGAGGGAAAAACAGAAACACCACAAAAAAGTAAAAGTTCTTAAAAATTTAGATGCTGTGAATTCTAGCTCGGCTCAAGCTGGCTTCCTCTCTAGACGTACGCGGGAACAACCTGCGGATGGCCATGGGTTCCCCCAGGTTCTGACCCATTTCCCCCACCATTATGCTGGTCGTCGAGGTATAAGTGAAACATTCTTGATTACAATGTAAAAAATCAATCAAATAAATAAATACATTTGAAAATTAGTTACATCATAGCAATACTGATAACACAAGTACCAAATTTTAACAATTTTAGTGCGTGAGTGAGTGCTTGAAGTTTAACGTCGTATTTAACAGTGTTTCAGTCATACAACGACGAGGAGTCCTTCTGGTATGACCTTATAGTGAGTCTTTTTGTGGCAGGTTGAGTCTATGCCGCCAAATTACTGCTGCCACTGGAACATCATGCCGAAGACACCAGACATGACACCCCACCCAGTCACATTATACTAATACCAGGCCGACCAGTCCTGTTTCCTTGCTCTAACCTCTCAAGGCTGAGTGCCAAGCGAGGCAGCAACAAGTACCATTTTTAAAGTCTTTCGTACGACTTGTCCCAGACTTCAGCCTGGATCTCCCAGCCTTGAGGCAGACGCTCTAAACACTAGACCACCAAGAGGGTCAACAATTTTAGTGAATTAATTTTTGCGATACCATGCTTACAGAATTTGCCACAGCTGTATCTTGTTGAAAAGTTAGTTTTCTTGAGATTAATTACCAGGGCCCACAACGAACCTCTCAAAATAATTTGTTCATAATACAATTCATCCAATATCTATGTCATGGGTTGATATTTATGTGCTTTCTCCCTCTGGGCCAGTGAGATTTTCCCTCTGGTCTAATGTTCAGAGGCATGGACTCGAAACCTAGAGCTTGTTACTTCCCAGGAAAGGAGTGTCGAACACAAAGGAGAGTCGAACAGAATCCACAAAAGCATCACGGATTGCTTGCAGAGCCAAGTTTGACCGAGCTTAACGGCTGGATTTTAAACCAGCGAACTGTGGGTTTTGAGGTAGACAATGCTTATTACATTCGACCATGTTACATTTACGAACCATGGCAACTTTGCTCTACAGGTTCAAAATTTAACTCCTGGACTGACAATCACTAATCAGATTAGAAACAAACAAATCTGGATGATTCAATGCACCTTTATTTTCTTCATGGCAAATCCCATGAGGTTACGTATCTTGCTGCCATAGTTAACATTCATAGTTACAGTGTTGTCGTCCAGAACCAAGGGGAGGCAATCCTCACAGACTTTTTTCGTCTCTCCTTTCTCGTAGTTCTCCATGGTCAGTGAGTACAAAGGCTACACGTTGTAGATTTCACAGTTAGCTGCTAACAGAAAAAGCCATAATATTTTTCCTACTTTCTCCAGTATGGGTAAGTTTTCAACACCTTGGTGGGTATTTCAATGTCTGTATCTCCATCCTTCGCTCAGAATACAAAATTTATACTAGAGGAGCGAGGTCAGACACGAACAAGTGCCAATCAGTGGCCTTTGAACCCTGAGGCTGAAGCCAATAAGCTAAAATATTTCAAAGTAACACTTTGTACTAGGTATTTGCTGTTTTCCCATTTTTTTTGATCTAAGCCACTGTGAACGGGAATATGATTTGCAAAGAAAGAGTTTCAGTAAACTGGAGATAGGTTAACTAATAGGCCCTTGAATAAATATAGAACCCAGCTTTTGGGTACTTTGACTAAAAAAAAAAATGGTTTTCTGAAACGCTAATGTTGCTTATATAACTGACAAAACTGAACTAGTTTCCAATACAATATGAAAAAAATTACGAAGTAAATATTAAGACTACACATTGCACCAAAACTATGATGGAAGATGAGGGGGGGGATGGGGCGCAAGAGTGGCAATGTCCTACATTCGCTAAATGGGAGTCTCATATGTCTGGCTGAAGATACTGGGCGGGCTAGAAACCTGTTTACTTCACATCCTCAGCAGAGGCTTAGTGACCAAACTGGAGTTCATAATGGACTAGAGAAAGAGAAGATGCTGCGCTCATGGAGGTAAAACAGGAGGAGGCACAACTCTGTAGCTTCGAAATGTTCAATACACGATACCGACAGAGCAGAACTTGAGCTTTATTTTGAGAGCAGATTAACATGTCTGGCCTGTGGTTAGGTCATCTCTGAATGACCGTTAGATATCGTCCTAATCCCTATTTCACACCTATCACTGAAACAATAGCAGTTTGTTTGTATTAGGGTCAAATGCCTGGTGCTGTCATAATTACATCTGTTTATTGATGTTTGTCTGAATGACCGTGATTGATCAATGTTTAATTTCCATTGGTTGAATCATTTGACCAATCATCGCAGTGTATTTTATTCAGCCTTCTAATGTCTGCTTCTCTGTAAATGTATATATATGTGTGTTTGTTGATTGTACAAATTACTTCTCCTAAAGATGACAAGTAAAACTTAGTCGAAATATCGAGAACGTCAACCATGCGTTACATTTCTTTATTTGGAGTTTCTATGCTTTTGCACTTTGCTAAGCTAGTTGGTGGATTAACAGGATGAACATGTCTGGCCTATGGTTAGGTCACTGTGCATGCGCTATCAAGACAAGTAACTTTGGATACATGTTGTGAAAGCTACATAGCAGCCAGTCGCGCGTCACTCAGAGGAACCCTGGTTTATGTGCTGAATAATTCAGAGAGACACAATGACTGAGTTATAGCAACAGGGCAAAAGACTGAGAGTTTCTTTTAAAGAGAGAAGGGTTGCTTTTCGGGGGCTGTTGTTACCGTCAGTGAATAAAAGATATATACAAGCTCAGTCACTTATTTGATAAAATCACGCCGTCTAAATACTATCTCAGGGTTTCATGAACACCGATCGATAGTATATGTGAGATATTCTCCAAAATTTAGGCATGAATGATGTTTGGCTGCAACAGAACATTGAAAACTTTCGTGACACTAAATCTGCAGCGACACACAGATTAACTGATCAGTATCTTCAATCCTGAAATGCTCTGATAATTCCTGAAGCAGTCATTTACTCTCTGTACAAAAATATTCACCAGTTAGAAAGACACCTCATTTCTCTCCCCTTTAAGTTGAGAAAATGTTTGACGAAATTTAGATCCTCAAATCATCACTTACCAATGATAAAGGTAGATGGAGGAATATTGATAAAACAGAAAGGATATGTAACTTATGTAGCCTAAATCTGCTATGTGATGAATTCATTATTTACTGGTATGTCTTTTTTCCTCACACACAAAAAAACAAACAAAAGCAAACAATATATTTCTGCTTTCAGCTTCAAATGTCAACTTTGGTAGAAATTTAGGATCTGATGAAAAGATCACATACAGTGGAAAATAGGAGGGCGTGAAACTTTATCAAAATTATCTTAAGCCATTTCCACCATAATGCTGGCCACCGTTATATAAGTGAAATATTTTTGAGTAGAACACCAATCAAATAAATAAATAAATAAATTAAGCCATTTCACTACTCTTGTGTAAATTCTTGTACTGCCATCTTATACTTATGTTTATTTTGTTTGCCTCATATATCGCTAATTAGCAATCTGAGCTTATTAATAAAGTTGCTTTTGCAGAGGCCTGCACAAGAATTAGTGGTATACATGTCAGAAAAACATTAGCGGCAGGCTAATAAACATTTTGAAAAGATGTGTGTATTCTCAGCTGGTAATGCTCATTAGTGAGGTAATCCCATGATCAGTGGTAACTGCACATATGTTCCTATGACGACCAGCTTTGCTTTTTGAGAAACATTCGAATGCAGTGTAAACCAAAACCAAACTTGCGAAGAAACCTCTGACTGTACCCAAAATTGCGGCTTACGTACATTCAGTTAACTCCTTTCCCGATCTTATTTATCTAAACATTGCATCTTTTGTTGATCGGAAATGTGATTTTATACAAATCAAAAATGACCAGTGTTACATATTTTTATAAAAGGCACATGTATTTTAAATGGGTACGCTTATTCTGGCAGCCCCAGGTAAATGCCACTAACTTATGCTTTCTGAAAACATAACTTTAAAGAACCATGTTGACCGAAAAATGTTGTAAAAACAGAAAATATCCCCTAGCGCGGAACAATAATGCTGTTGATTGAGCTTTTCAGCTTCCGAAAGAAAAAAAGTCCTATCAATGTGGTTTAAATGCCCATACAGTCTCATAAATGTGACCTTACTAAATAGGTGTTGTGCGCTTGGTTTCAGTAAAAAAAGCATAAACTCCAAATTCTGCGTTGATGGTGTTCCTCATAGTGACAGATAACGCTAAGACTCGGTGTGACGGGCAGTATTGTACATTATACATCAAACACTGCCCAGCCACAGGAGGCACAGTGGGTGAACCTGGCTGTCTCCCACGACAGACTGGGCGAGTTGTGCCATCATCTGTTTTACCTACTAGCTGCGATGAATGTCAGAGAAAGCCGAATCGGCGTTGCAAGTATTTGGAGATCACGCTGGTTTTGGCTGAGACAGAGTGGGGGCTCTCGCGAACTACCGTGATTTCACGGAGGTTAACAATGTTGTTGTTGTGCACGAGAGCCCCCACCCTGTCTCGTCCAAAACCAGCGTGATCTTGGAAGACTTCTGCAATGCCGATTTGGCTTATTGTAGGATAAACACACTGAGTACCGTACCAGCATCTACATGGACTGATGCCAAAAGCTGACAGCCCAGCACAACTTGACACACTAATCTGCCTTACGAGATTACAAGAACATGATTGACAAACTGTGACTTGATATCTACAACAACCTTACCAAGCAACGTACTTAACCAAATCACGCTGAAGACCTCAATCCATCATTTCCATTTCCCAAACTCTTTGGATTTGTACGGGTGGCAGGTGGCAGGTGACAAGAAACAACCTACTACAAAAACTTCTGAATTCTGGAAACGGATGTATTTAAAATAAACATGAATGATAAAACAAAACAACAGTATTATAGCAATTAGGCGCCTACATAAACTGTATTACAACGTCTATGTATACTTACTTCTTAACAAAAACAATGACAAAGTCAGGCTGAGTGTGAGTTTCACGTCATCCATTTTCCGTTTCACGGAATGGGTCCTACTTTTGAAAGGCCCAAGCACGTTGCAAAAAAAATTCTCTTTCACCTTCGTCTCATTTCAATTAAGATTTTGTGTGAAGTATTTCAAGATTTAAGCTAAAAGGTGTCTGTTATTATCATATTCGCATGGATTTTAAAATAACAATCAATATTAACACATTTTACCCAGAATTCCGTAACCTAAACCCTCCTTTATGAGGGTTTATTATTTCTGGTAAATAAAACAAATATATTCATAAATGCCAATTTCTTATGGCGAAAATGCACGCAAAGATCGCGGAAATGGGCCTACTTTATCCCATTTTGCATATGAAAAAGGTACTTAAAATGATGATTATCGGCTACTTTAACTTCCGCTGGGGAATTAATTTCAAAATGGCGGAGAGAAAAGAAGGCGAGGCGTGAGTCTTTGGATAAATTACAGCGAAAAGTGCTGTACATCTTGGTAAGGCGACTTTATCTAATAGGCATCAGCGTGCAACATGTTAAATAAAGTTTGTTACGGATTTTCGTTTCGGGGGAAATGTGTGTGTTTGAGTAATGGTTTCTTGAGGTTTGAGTTTGTGTGCAACAACAACACGTAGTGTAGTGTGATGCGTTGGGATTTTCATTGTTGTTATATGTGAACCTAGATGCAAGTATGAGCGTTAAGCAGTACATAACAACATATATTGTTGTATGTGTTGTTTATATCGGAAATATTATGCGTGTCTTGTAGAAACAACGGCCATGGCATTACACCCAGCTCCAGGTAGCTCCAAGGCCCTTGCACTATTTACATTTAGCACGGAGCTACAGAAGCTGACATTGCAAAATGGTGAAGGCCCAGTACGTCCAGTGTTTTTGCACGCTGCGCCCTCGTTACACATAGCTTTCATGTAGCGACAGTTGAGAGCCACAACAACTAGAAAACCACAAACGCGGTGGTCGTACCATCATTCTGTACTCTTCCAGCCAGCCTCAAATCTAACGCCATATCACTTATTACTCTCCAAGGCTTGGGTGTGGCGAGACAGCGATTATCATGTCACTTGTGCTACCAAAAATTCTTGCCATCTATGCTCTAATTACATTCTTTATGTGATGGTGTCATTAGTGCTGCTGCCCCACTGAACCAGATATTGTATACTAACAATACAGCACAAAACCCTGAGTAATTTCCTAATTGCCCTCATAACCTGCATAACTTTTCTTAACATTTCTACAATCGGCAGATCATCCTTACACATGTCTGAGTTGAGCCTTAGTATCACATATAATATCTGGTACATGTATCTTATTAGCTGTGTTACCAGCTCTGGTTGATATGACCATATCCATTATGTATGCATGTTGTGTTCCATGCACGTTGCTTCTATAAGCAGAAGTAGGCTTACAGGTGGGCGATCATATTTTTGGACAGGCTGTCATACAGAATCAACACAATCACACATAAAGTCTCTGGTAAGAAGGCCGTGATGGACAAATATGTATTTTATTTCTTTTATTCCGTATATCAAATTGTAGGTATATAGTAGAGGGAAAATTCGACTTGGGTAACAATTGGGATTATGTGCATGACCAGACAATTCTGATTGAAGAATAATTTGAATAAGATTTTGAAAAATTGCATTGTGGCAGTTGGGACAAGTAAGGAACTACGTTGGGCAAGTCCTTCAAGACTACATGTACCACCTGGCGGATTGCACAGGTAACATGAACATTTAATGTCAAACCGTGGTTGTGCGTGACCCTACCGACACTTCAGAAAGGGCCCTGCTCCAAAGTTTTCATTGGTATTTCGATAAAACTATTTTTTTCTCACCATGTTAATTTCAATAAAACCCCTATGTTTTTGAAGAGTCAAAATAAAAAAAAAACAATTCTCTACCGACTGACCTGATTTATTTTGGCATAGGGTTGGGTTATGCCCAACAAACATTTTTTTTAGGGATGGCCTAAATAACAAGTATAGACGCAAAACTTCGGATCAACTGTTTTGTTCTGAGTTAATAAACTTTCATTGTACCTTGTTTTAAACTAGCGAAAAGATAAGCAGTCAGATACATGGACCATGATACAGTAAATCTTCAGTGTTTTCGCATATTTGCAAAGCATTTATTCGAGCATATTATGAAGGCATTATGCTCTATTGGGTGATAAAATTATAATTTTTGTGAAGCCCTAAAACTGACCAATCCAATCTGCATAATTTTATCTCGGAAATTGAATCAAGAATGTGCATAAATTTCACTGAAAGTTGCTCTCTGATATGCGAAAATGATGAGAAATTCTGGTATATGTGATTACTGTCACAGTGGGAAATATGGCTTCATTCTTGACATCGCCTGGAATATCGCCCATATGGCATTAAGCCATGATCTTTCATTCATGCTGGATAGGATATATCATCTAATAGAAATTAGCGGTAGTGCTCTATCTGTGGTGGCTGTAACTTTCTCTGTTGCCGTTCTTGTTGAACATTTCACGGAGGCTGAATGTCTTACCAGCAGACTTGGAATGTTTTTAAGGAAATGCCCTCATTTGTCCTGTATAAGGGGACTTATGGTAGGAACATTTTGAATTCCAATGCAACCTTCAGCTTCTTTGGCCTGATACTGGAAAGTTTTTCTTCTTGGAAAGTCAGTACTATGTGATGTTGTAAGCATCTTTAGTCTTTAGTTAGCTCTGAAACAGATTTGAATCATGTAAATATTTGTTGGGTTTTCCTGGGTTTCAGGTTGAAGATGTTTTCCCCCCCTCTGAGTCCCCATGACGCCACGGCACAAGTGACCACGCTGAAGACCTATGTCTCCCTGATTGCCGATCTCACGCCAGGCAGTAAGTCTCCAGTCTAAATTCACAGTCATCATATATTTTATGTTCAAGCTGTGGTTTTCTTCTTCTTCCTTTGTTGTTTTTTTTTTCTTTTTCTTTTTGACCTACACTGTATGCCTACCTATGTACAGCTGGAGGGCTATGAAACCTTTTGACAATTTTAGGTAGATATATATATGTTACGTTGATCACGGAATAAGATTTCATTAACTGGCTGACGTGAATGTCACCTCTATTTACGTTATATACAATTCTGGAAAAAGGCCCCACATACATACAGTATGTGGTGATGGATCAGGGAAGCTTTTGTGAGACGAATCATCCACATCCCAGTATTTTGCTGATAAAAGTAGTTTCTGGCAGAATTCAGCTTGTTGGTCCTATTTAAAATGGTAACACATTACATGTACTTACTTGTTAGTGTATTCTTTTATTTGAATACTGGCAATGTTATGGCTGAAAGGCTGCCGAAATGGTGTTAAGGGTTAAATTTGTGGTGCTGTCATGGATGCCACTGAGCAGAATGATTAAGACTTGATACAGAAGAGTTATCTCCCCATTTTTTTGGGTAGAGGTAACGGTGAAACTTGTGCTGATAAGATCTGACTGCTCAGCCGTAATAAAGTCCTGGCACAGTAAACATGTTTGCAGAAGACGTAGATTTCATTTGATATTGGACATTTTTGTTGTATAAATTATATACTCTAAAGTGGTCATGAGAACACATTTTATTATTTATTCATTTTGTGAAATCGCAGAATTTTTTTCTGTCGTGAAAGTGACATTTCATTGCATTGGAATATCACTTTTGTCATTACGTTCTGATATTCTACACCTAGATGCCATTTTGTTTTATTACTGTTTAAATCTGTGCACAGTGGCATGTCTTAATAGAAGTTAATACACTTGCTATGTCACACAAGAAAACACAGCATCTTGTAACACATATTGTATACAACGTCATGCTATAGACATGTCACTGAAGGCCTACATCTAAAAACGTGGCTTAAAACTTCCTTAAATGCACAAAATCATGATATTGTCGAAGTGTAAATGGTAAAGAGAATATTGCACAGTTAAAGTTAAATACCATAAATATTGTTCGCGTGAAATAGGTGGAAATGATAATGGACTTGACACTTCCTGTCTTGTCATGCTTGTGGGTTATTATTTCCACCTCGAACAGTATTTATGGTATTCAACCTTAACAGTGCGATATCATCGATGTAATGAACTGTACCTTCATGAACAATCTATTTTATAGCCTTTCTTATCTTTCCGGATATTGAACATCATATTAGCAACATACTCCATTGTTAACATACATTGTGTTTGTGAATGTAGGAGGAGGCTAGGCGTGATTGAGAAACAGACAGGTGTACATTTCATTCTCATCTTTATGAGGGTATGTTTAGTTTTCCTATTTCAAACTTCCAGACCCGGCTTTACCTGAGAAGAAGCTGAAAGCAGCCCAGGAGCTCAGCGAGAACTTTGAGGTGAGACGAAGTACACAAAGAATGCTTAGTGCTAAGTAGCCCTTAGCTGAGGGCACTTCCTATCTCTGCAACATGCGTTGTCATGGAAATTTAGCAAATACTTAGCTGTGGGTGCTTTATGAAACTGGGGCCTGCCCTATTGTGACATCGATAGTTCACTTTTCAGCCAGGTGTAAATTTGATGTTTACAAAGATATTCCGATTTCAAGTCCTAACAGGCCTTAACAATACTGCTGCCACTATACATAGAGAAGGATACTTTGGATATGAATTCATGTACAAATGCTCTTGCAGCATGTTTAAAGATAGTTGAAGAAATAAAACCACAGAAGACGGAACATGTGCATGGAAAAAAATTGTAGAAATTGAAAACTCAAACATCCTCCACCAAACCCATAAACAGACATTTTATCATTTAAAAACTTATTAAGATTGGCTTTATTAAGCAGAAAACATATGAACGTATGACATTCTAAAAATGTGATTGGTTCCTTTTTGTCCTTCAGCGTGTTGTCAGCTCTCCTCAGTACCCACAGTTCCTGCAAGATGCCATCCGTTCATTTCTCAAGATCCTGGGGGAGGGAGAACCTCAGTTCTTGGCTGAGCAGCATACCCAGGTAAAGCGGAACTCATTAAACTCTGTCCTGTCTGTAAGAAGACGGTCCAAAGCTGTGAACTCTATGGTTCTTTCCTTTATTATTTATGAATACCCTAAATGACCTGAAATTTTGTCCAGAATTAGATTATCATTAGAGAATTAGGTTATTTTTGATGATTTTGAGAGTTTTGTTGATTTTTGGAAAGGTGTGTGATGTCTATTTGAAAGGTGGGATGATATCTTTCTGGAAGTTTCATCCAAAAAAAAAAAAAAACAAACAATAGTTTTTGACTTTTACTGGCCTTTAAAAATGCCCTTCTTTGGACGAAATTTTTAGTCATTTACAGTGTATTTTATTGGTATTTTACGCCATACTCAAGAACATTTCACTTATATGTCAGCATTAGGGTGGGAAAAAACCGAGCATAGCCATCCACAGATTGTTTGACAGACCTTCCTGCATAGATGCGAGAGGAAACCAACATGAACTGGACTTGAACTCAGTGACTGTATTGGTGAGAGGCTTCTGGGTCACTGTGCTGTGCTAGCATACTAACCACCTCCTTTCCTTTCCAAACCTATGTCACATTTATCAGTATGCATCTGCTCAGAAAACAACTATGAAGTGAGGATTGGATACAGGGTCTCATTGTGTCCGTCAAAAGGACATTTCTAAAAAAATCAAAGGGCAAAAGTTTGAAAGAATCAAATGCTTTTATCATAGAAAATCAAATGTTTTTATCATTAAATCAGTACCTGAAAATATATCCGAGTAATCTACGAAAGATAGTTAACAGTATAGTCACGAATTACAGATTAAGGTTTGGACTACTGGTGGTTTTGTGAGCGTGAGGCAAGTGTGTTTGCATTGAAAATGTGTGAGTGGACCTGACTGACGTTGCATTTGCTTGTACATGCACAGTTATTTTGTTCCGTTTTGCCTCGCTTTGCTTGATGGGAATTTTTTCCAAGAAATCAAATAAGGACCCTAGAAAAATTCCTCCATCCAACACTGGTAGTACCCCCTCTGACCCTATAGGGCAAAGTATATATACTTGATTTTTTGATTTAACTTTTTTTCATATCGAATTCTGCAAGGAAGGTAGTACTTTTACATTTCATACATTTCAAGAAAGATGGGAGACTCGTAAATCTCCTTCCCACCTTTAACAAAAGGATCCAAAGCTATGCAAGCCTTTGTTAATTCTTGGTAGTACATAATGCCTAGGTGTTTGTGTTCTCAAAACATTTAGTTAGTACACAAGCACAGCAGCCTAAAGCCAGAAACAGTGCGTTTGTACTGGGATTTTGGACCCGTTTCTGTAGCTCGTCATAGTCTCCCATTCCTATAACTGGTGAGGGTCTCTACCAGGGGTAACCGTCTCACGGCTGTCTGTTAATTGTTATGTCCTTTCTCTTGAGCAGCAACTGAGGAAGCTTTTGCTGGAGATAATCCATCGAATCCCATGCAACGAACACCTGAAGAAGTATGTCCAGCCCATCTTGTCTGTCATGTTCAGGCTTTTGGAGGTATGTGGCGTGCTGAAAGAAGGGAGCATTTCTCTGTCTCTCTGCATTAGCTATTTGATTGATTTATTTATTTATTTGATTGGTGTTTTACGCGGCACTCAAGAATATTTCACTTATACGACGACGGCCAGCATTATGGTGGGAGGACACCGTGCAGAGCCTGGTGGAAACCCATGACCATCCGCAGGTTGCTGGCACACCTTCCCACGTATGCATTAGCTTTTCGAGACATCTGTTTAGGCAGTGTGGATATGAATGACGACTGCTGTCTCTCACTTTGTTAATGCAATGTCCATCTTGTGGAATATTTGGTATAAGACTGTACCTGACCAGTCTGAAGGTTGCTTAGTAACTAGCCAATGATCTGTGGTTTTAACCCAGGCTTTCCTGTTTCCTCTTTTCATAAAACTGATCAACATCGTATAAGTGGTGACGTTTTTATATGGCATTAAATAACAATCAAAATAACAAGTCAATTTTGGGGGTAGGAAATGATCCATGTCCAAAACAAACTTAAAAACACTATCCAACTGCTAATAAGACTTACAGAATTAGGCAGAAGGAGCAACTTAGTCATGGGCTGAAGCTTAAGGTCATTCGTTTGAGGTTTCGTTATGAATGGCCTATCCTTTTGGATTATTTTTTTTCTTTTTCTTTTACAACTTCACTTCATACAGCTAACTAGTCAGAGAGGAGCTCGGGTATTTCCTATGATTATTACCATAAATGTACAAATATACATCCGCATAATTTACTGGTGTATTGTTTTTCAGGTTGAAAATGAGGAGAATGTGCTGGTGTGTTTACGAATCATTATCGAACTTCACAAACAGTACCGACCTCAGATGAACTCCGAGGTAAGATTTTGCGTTGAGTTATATTGAAGAATATCTTGGTTATTGACGGATTGGGTGCTTACTGATTTGTTCTCTATTCCCAGATGTCATGAATTTATTAAGTCGACTTTGATTGTAATTCATACAAGTTATCCAAGTTTTGTCAACTCTGGGGCTCATTGAAAGTTGATTTCCCAAGATAAGTGGAAAACTTGATAAAATTTTAATTTTATCATTTATATCATTAATTTAGTATTGTGTTTCCAAAAATGTCCATCTCTGTGATGTGGTGGATGAATCCTGGGTCGGGTCACACCAATTTCACAACATTTTGTGAGTCCATTTTTAAAAATGACATATATGTTACAACGCTGTAAGGAAGTGAAATAAAATAAAAGTTTTTAATAATGCATGTTTTGTGAAAATTGATTATTGAACTTACAAGTAAACCGGTATTTAAATTCTGGCGTAATTTTGCCTAGATCGAGAGATTCCTGCAGTTTGTGAAGAACATCTACAAGGAACTGCCCAATCAGCTACCAAAGATCTTCGAGCCCCACACCCAGATGAAGGTGAAGGACTTGTCAGAGGTGAACATCGAGGCGTTACTTCAGGAGACCTTCACAGTGACATCTATCCCCACAGACAAGACCAAGCAGGACGGCCAGACTACTACGGTAAGTACAAGGGCAGGCACAACTCAATCGACCTGTCAGTAAGGAACTCAGAGTGCAATTCCAGTCCAATAGAAACCGTATAGAAACGGGGAGGGCACAACTCACTTGACCTGTTATTCAGGAACTGTAAGTGCTATTTCAGTCCCAGTAGAAACTGGGCCGAAATGTTAAGATGACATGAAGGAAATCCTATTGAAAAAATCCAACGCCATGGTTCAAAAGGATTTACGACAAACAACATTGTTTAACCCCTATGACTGAAGATTTGGCAGGAAACAATAATTTGACTGTATCCGTAACATTAACTTGGCATAACGTGGTAATACTCCTGATATGACGTTGAATCGAGCAGATGTGACGTCGAATAAGGCAATTATACTGGGATGACCTCGAGAGCGTTTGAAAGTCCTCGCCATTTCAGGAAATAATTACTGGAAAGGTGATAAAATGTATTTTACCTACATTGCAGTTCACAGTGATCCCTAAGGCTGTCCTGTCCCTTAAGGTGTTGGCAGAGCTGCCCATCATTGTTGTGCTGATGTACCAGCTGTACAAGCAGAGCGTCCACCAGGGCGTGGCAGAGTTCATTCCCCTTATCATGAACACGATGACCCTCCAGCCTTCCGCTCAGCACAGGTACGAGTGGACGTGTAGGGCTAAGATAAGATCAAAGGCGTCAGTGGATTTTTGAGGCAGTTTCATAAAGTAATGTCTTCTGGTTTTGAAATCAATAAATATATCTGCTGGGAATTCTGATGGAAGGGAAAGTTGTAATTGACATTTAATTTTTTTTTTTTAATATATGTTTTCCTGAAGAATGAAAGATAAACTCTGCTTAACTTATTTGATGTGAGAAAGCTTTTGTCTAAACGGTGACAGTTGCTAGAATTGATTTTATTTCGATAACTGCTGTGAAATATGTAAATACTGACAGGGAGAAAAGTTTTCTTCATTCATTGTTAACTAGGGTTTCTTGTAAACTAAAATCTGATTTGGTGTTCAGATGTATTTAAATCCTGGATCATTATTTCAAACATTTTTGTCAGAAAAAAAAACATTGAAAATTGCTTTACAGGAGGGAGAAGTATTAAGTTGTCAGTGTTATTCCATGCTCATTTGTATTTGTGAACCAGCCAATCAGATCAAGTTATTACTTGTCATTCACAGGACAAGCCCTGCCTTCAACAAGGAAGTGTTTGTGGACTTCATTGCCGCTCAAATCAAGACTCTGTCCTTCTTGGCTTACTTCATTAAAATTTACCAGGTAATTTGAATTTGTGAGGAAGATTTTGATGTAGCTTGTCCCTGACATATCCTACAGACTGTTGGAGGGAGAAAAACATTTTAAAAAGCTGCAGTGATATGAACAATAACATTGGTGGAAACATTCTCAGATTTCTAAATATTTCAGTAGTATGGTGAGATATTCAGCAATTTTACCTACCCTAATTCTTCACTCTTTTCAGCCACCTCTGCAAGCAATATTTTGAAACATTCTGTCAGAAATATGGGATGTAGAGAAATAATTTGCATAGTTTTATGAAGCCTGCATCCTTTATGACACAAACAAATCAGTTTTAGCATCATTTTCATAATCATTGTGTGCATAAATTCCACTGAGAAAAATGCTTTAGTGATTGAAAAGGTTGAAGATTTACAGTATTTTGTTCCAGTGCTGCTAGTTGTACAATGTACCAGGTGCCTGGCACAAAAATCTTACAAGCAAAGATGGCAGTGAATTTGGTGAAACATTTTTTGAAAAAAATGCATAAAGATGTATGCGCACTTCTATGTCGTTATCAGGAGCAGGTGAATGAGTACTCAAATCAACTTGTCCAGGGCCTGCTGGGCTTGCTGTCCCTCTGCCCACAGGAAGTCGCCCATCTGAGGAAGGAGTTACTGATCGCGGCCAGACACATCCTCGCCACAGATCTACGCAACAGTGAGTTCAACATCCAATAGATATCCTCAATCCTCAATTTAGGCAGAATTTGAAATCAGAGTGTCGTATTTCCAGATTTCTCATTTCTCCCTATCTTCCATGTTAATTTTGTCAGGATAGGAAATGTCAAAGGGACTCTAAACTAAACCTGAGATCCTCAACCTGTTTGCACATGAAATAGTAACTTTGAATCCCACTGATAAACCATAAAAGAGAAGAAATGAACACAGAGATAGGTATTTTGGCTGGGCTAGCAAAATTTTTGAGTTTTGAAGAAAGTGTTATGTTGTCAGTGTAGACAGAATAATTCTCAAAAATCTCAGAAAATGAACTGTACAGGAGAAAAGGTTTAGGATATTGAGCAGATTGTAAATATTTGCCTGTAGTGCTTTCGCAGTGTTTCTTTGCTGTTACCTGTAATGTCAGCATCCAGTTTTACATGTGTATAATTTTGTTTTTTGACTCAGGAGAAATTTTTCAAAGTGAAAATAAGAGCAAACCCTTCTAATGTCCATCTGTGTTGTGTTTTGTGTTTCAGAATTTGTTCCCCATATTGAGAAACTGTTCAACGAAAACATTCTGATTGGTTCAGGCTGGACTACCCATGAGTCTCTGCGGTAAGTAGTGTGGCTATGTCAAAAAGTGTTCATGGTTTTATTAGTCAGCTGTAATTAAATAATTGTTGTTCGACTGAATGAAGGCACCTCACAGACAGATGGATTACAGGCCCATTTTTACTGGCCTGTGGAAGAAAACCGTGTCAGAGTTTCACTGTTGCCCAATACGCAATGTTGAGCATGTAAACATGGCAACAGGTAGAGATTGCATTGAAATACTGATTCAAGATGTGGAGAGGAATGAACTGTTGTAAGATCTTAGAGACTTAAAGATGAATATATAGAGTGAGATCGTCCTGCGCGTCGGATTTCTAAATGGTTAATTCATTACTGCAATTCTTCAGTCTTTTCGTGTGTTTGCAAGGTGTTTATTTGAGCATATTTTAAAGGTATTATTCTGTGTTGACTGATAAATTATGCTTTTTGTGAAGCCCTGAAACCGGCCAATCCAACCAGTGTAGTTTTGTCTCCAAAGTCAAATTAAAAATGTGAAAAAATTGCTTTCATATGCAAAAAGGTTGAGGAATTAGGATATTGCGTTTGGCGGGTTAGCTACTTTGTCTCATATCAAAAAATAGCCACTGTATAACTTAGTCATTGTGGTAATTCCCATCAAAATAAAAAAAAACAAACCGCCACCAGTCGAAGTAATTACGTGGTAAAGTTTCATATATGGCTTTCTAATTGTATTGTCTGATGATCCATTGCTAAACTAAATAACTATCAGTTTATTCATGAAATATATTTACTCAGAAAATCAAATCGGTGCTCCAAATTTCCCATGTGGAAATGCACCCCTCTGAAAACGTTGTCGTTCACGAAATCAGTTTGGGCTGAGGACGGATTTCCGTACATAGTGTGAAAGTAACTTCAGTCAACTGTAGCGTGGCTCTCACCACAAACACCAGGGTCTATCTTCTAAACCAGGTTCCTACAGGAAGTTCTGCGGCTTTTAGTGCACGTCTTTTTGGCTGCAAGCTAACCCTTAGCAAATAAATGTCTCGCAAATAAATGTGCCTTATGCAGGTTTTGACATCATAATATTACGACAACAGTGGGAGGCCCCTTTTTTAGACAGATGTCACTTTTTGGTAGAGCCAGTCAGATGATTTTAAAATTGAGTGGTACATGGAATGTAGAAAAAGAATTTAAGAAAATTAGATCAGTCCTCTGACTTTAGAGAAGTTTTCTCCACCCATAACAGCAACCATCTTGCTAGTAAAATAGTGATTTGCCATGAAACTCTTATCAGGTAAATAAATGCTATATTTCACATAGCTTGATATGTAAAAATGCAATTTTCAGAAGTTAATTTAATTACTGCCTTTTAAAGCTATATTTTCTTATTTTTCTGTTAAGAAATTAACCAGTCTTCATAATCTGAATGAAGCAAAATGTGTCACTTGAAAAAAGCTAAACTTCGGGTGAAATACCAACCATGCAAATATGTTCCTGACCTTTTTGAAAACACCCCTTTTGGTGAAAGTCATATGACCCAAGAAACCTTTGTCCAGTATGTATAACATAGACAATGTGTTAGCACCATTTCATTCCAAAGGGGTGTTTTCAAAAATGTCAGGCACCTATTTGCAGACTTGAATGCAATACAGTGAAAATCTGGCAGCACAGCTGTATCTACTCACATGACTGGATTATATTTTCTGTTTGTAGGCCGCTTGCATACAGCACCCTGGCTGACCTGGTTCATCATGTGCGCACAGCCCTGCCCCTGAACGACCTCTCCCTCGCCGTCAACCTCTTCTCTAAGAACGTCCATGACGAGTCCTTACCCAGCAGTATCCAGACCATGTCATGTAAACTGCTGCTCAACCTGGTGGAGTGTATCCGTGGCAAGAGTGACCAGGAGGGAGGCAATGTGAGTCATTTTGGGCTAGCACGATTTGGTGGGGGGAGGGAGGGGGGAAGGAGGGATGGTTAGATTGAATCTGGATCTCATGGTCCATTTTTTTCTTCTCAGCTTACACATGGCGTTGTCTTTATGCTTGTACTTTTATGATCCCCCTGTGTTTTTTTTTTTTCAGGGGAGAGAACTGTTGATGCGGATGCTGGAGGTATTTGTTCTCAAGTTCTATACCATTGCCAATCTACAGCTGCCACAGATTCTACAGAAGTGGTGAGTTCAGCATATTAGCTAGGAACCATTATTACCCTAAATGCAAAAATAAAAGTTACGGTACTTTGACCATCAGTTTATTGAGAAGTTGTGGCTGCAGCAATTGACGACAGCAATCAGCTTCATTCGACGTCAGTTACTCTAGTGCAGTGCCTGTCATTATGACCTGATGCGCACAATCTGTCGAATACTCAACCCTACCCTACTTTTAGTCCGCAACAGTGCACCTGGCAGGCGTGAAATCGATGGAATGAATGGTCATGGTGAAAATTGAAATTCATACAGAGATTGTTACCTTTATAGTTAGATGAGATACGGCATATGGGAATTCTTTGCTATTCCTCAAAATTTAAAGCATTCAAGAGTATTACCGTTTTCGTGCTCACTTAATAAATAAAACAGATTTATCAGATTAATCGGCTGCCTAAAGTCAACTAACAGGTCTTCTGAAGACTGAACTGTCAGTGATAGAAAATTCTTTAGTCCCAGTCAAATGTTAAAATCAGATTAATGATGAGGTTTTTTTTTTTTTGGTAAAATAAGAAATGTCATGCCAACATCAGGTTGACGTAAATACTGCCTGCTGGGGATTTCTAGCCAATTTCTTGTTTAGAAACTCAATATTTTTTCGCCACAAGTGTATCAAAAACTCAATTTATTTCATGAAAACTCAATGCAAAATTTGTCAAAAACTCAGTATTCCGATATTCCTCATTGTAGCCAGAAAAAGCCCTTGTTTGTGAGATCAAATAGTTCCTTGTCTGTGAATTTATGTTGGTTTTGTTACCAGCAAACAACAACAACAGCAGCAGGAGACCAAACTGGCAGAGCTGAAGGCTACTGCGGACGGGAAGCCGACTGAGGCTCAAGTTTTGAAGGAGGAGGGGAAGGGCTCTGCTCCAGGGGCTGGGGAGAAGGACAGAGAAGATAAGAGCCCTGTGAGTCAGATGCGTTATGTTCCGGAGTAGCATTCTTGAAGTTTTCAAACCTGCAAATAGGTGCGTGACATTTTTGAAAACACCCCATTTGTTGGAAGTTTTCCCCTAAATTTCTCATGTGTTTGCAAGCAAATGATAAAAGTGAACTTTGTCCAGCATTAAATAATATGGAAAACATGATCGCACTACTTTGTACAATGGGGTGATATCAAAAATGTCAGGCACATATTTGCAGGCTTGGGTTTTTATGGCATAAAGTTTTTTTTTTGAACGTGTAAACAAAATAAACTTTTGCGCGCGACTGAGTTTCTCATTTTGCCTGATTCTGAGAGTTTCTTTCATCTTAAAATATAGATTGGAGGTTTGTTTGGGTGGAAAAATGTAGGTTACAGCACCCCTCAAAAAAGGACAAAATATAATAAATATTGTCTGATGTTTATATGCCTGTGAAAGCTCACTCTTTTGGTAGAAAATTTTAGGGCATTTAGAGTGTATTACACTGCCGCGTATGGTGAAAAGATTGTCCTGTCCATACTAAAATATTTCAAAGATTGAGTGCTTTCTACAAGTCTTATTTCATTAAACAAGTATGTGCACATGCTATGTTCATTTGCAGGCTTAGTCATGGTAATCATTATTGTCACTGCAGGCATAAGTGTGCATTATGTTAGACACCTTTTATTTTTCATTCTAATTATTTTTCCAATTTTATTTGTTAAAGGAAAAGGCAGCAAATCAATAATACGCAGTATTTAAAGAAAGCCCAAAACTTCTGCTTATCAGTGATATAAAGTTCTAATTTTTCTGTCATTTCTGTTGCTAGAAAAACACGTTTAAACTTACAAGCCATATAGAAAACACTCCTTACACAGGCAGGCATTATTTGAAGCCATGTCACCATTAGCCAATCAAAACGCTTTTTAAATAGGGCCCTTGAAAGGTCGGTGACCCTAGCCTTTTTTTCTCTCAATGCGAACAAATGTTAATACCACAGTGGATTTTTAGTGATTCCTGACTTTGACATTAACTTACTTCATTTGATTGATTGTAAATTTTTAAGTTTATCACTTTTTCTCTGTCTTTATAATAACATTTTATCACATCAGTAAAATGTTTAATCTAGGAAAGCCCAAAACAAACGAGCGTCTAGCCCAAAACAAACGAGCGTCTCGCCCAAAACAAACGAGCGTCTCGCCCAAAACGAACAAAGCTTGCAAGTTTCTCTTGCAGGCAATAACCAACAATGTTCCATGTGACATTTAGACTCGTCCAAATGAAGATTGAACATTTAGTTGTCAAACATATATCTTGTGTCACAACATATCACGTTTAAAGCCCATATTACCTGACCTCTTCGGACATATCTAGTGTACGAGGTTGAGAGAAAAGGGATAAAGTTTCATGCTTTCAGGTAGGACTTCATAAAATCTGACCGTTTTTTGTGATTGCCTGTGGCCCGTCATGATTACAGTGGTATGGTGAATTAGGATAGCCATGGACTGGTACAACATGACAGAGTTAAGGGGGTTATTTCCATTTCGATTATTTTACCAAATAACCAGGTAAAAAAAATATCTTTATATTAACGTTTCCCCCTAAATTTCTCATGTGTTTGCAAGCAAATGAAAAAATGCCATCGAAAAACAGCTGGACAAGATCTCAGGCCCAGTTCTCAAACAGCCAGGCTGTCCTGTTTTTTTTTTTTTTTTTTTTGTATATTCACAAGATAATGCTGTGAGGAGTTTGAAGAAAGCAGTGGTCCTTTGGGTAGGTCATACTCATTGACCATAGCCCTGAATATGGCGGCTTTTGCAAAACCACCTAGACAGACGAATTATTTAATGTTTTCCACAAACCAGCAGTGATGTGGAAGTTTCGCACTTGGATAATGAAAATAGAGCTGCTTACATGACATGTAACGATAATGTTCAATATTTGCTGCCCCTTCCTTTAAGAAAGATTCCTTTGTCAGCTCTTTTTTTTTTTTTTTGCCTTAAGGACTAGGATAGAGAATTAAAGAACAACTTGTACATTGCACATTTTATAGGCTCACGGTCGTTTTGGGGTGGGATCTGCCCAATCTGCAACCTACTCTGTGTCCGACTGCCGCAGTCTGGTGAAGACCCTGGTGTCAGGGGTGAAGACGATTACCTGGGGGGTTGTCTCCTGTAAGGTTACGGGCACAGGTAAGCACTTTGAAGTAACAAGTGGTATTGTCTTCACCTGAAGGTAAAGTCTGAACTTGCTCTGTCTTGCTGGTGGCAGACATACTGTGTTTATACTCCCAGTCACCTGATCTTGCCTTCATGATATTTTCGAAACTATTAATTGAGATCAAATCATATTTGATTTCAATTGTAATTAAAGCTCTTATCCAACAGCGTTCCCGGGGTCCATGCTGTTATGTAATGACCATTTCTGGTAGTCTGATGTAAACTTCATGGCAATAAAATGAAGATAACAAAGTCATAAAATTGAAAAGGAATATGCTGGATTTGAACCAGAGACGGCTATGTATTGTATACTATGGGCCTAGTACTATAGACTGCAGACAAGGCAGGTTTGATCTCTTCCTCATGGCCAATAACAAAAGACTGAGAAGTTACATTGTTGCAAGGTTTTCTCCTGTTTCTGCAGTAAACTGCGGTGATTGTCGACCTCTGTTAATAAATGTAGATGTCGGTGATTGAGTTATCCATGAACACAACCCACAACTTCAAGTCCCAATTGATCAGACCCTACACTGCTTGTATATATATATTAGTATAGTGTGCATAGATGCAGATCACTAGGTGTCTCAGCCTATAGGCAATGTGCAGTGTTTCGGAATTCTTTTAGGTTAGATAAACGAGCCCAAATTCTTCATCAGGGGTGGGCGTAGAATAGAGAGTGGGGACAGTTGTGTGTCACAAGATCCCAGTGTTTTCTTAGGTAGCCAATGTGTCAGACTGCCAATAAACTGCCAAGTATCATATACACAATCTCAAGGACTTTAGACCAGGACACACAAAATGCAATTTTGATCTTCGGCTCACAGCTGATAGCGCAAGACGGAAAGAATACATTGTGATAATTTTTAGAGGCGCTTTCATGACAGACACTGTAGTGATTCAAGCTTCAGTGATTTCCACTGGGCTGATAGATACTGGGAATATCAAGATGAGGTTTTCTCTTTATGCCGTTGACTTAACGGAGGTGGAGATCTCTTGTCATGCTGCAAAAGCTTCAGTTATTCAAATGGGAGGGTTTTGAATAATTTTTGTTGGTGTTATGTTCATAACTTGAAAACTATACAATGTGCAAAAATAATTCTTGCATATTTGTAATCCTGGCAACCAGAAACAACAGATAGCATGTTTGGTTAATCATTTTAAGTAGTATTTAGAGAAGACGGAATTTTTACGTAACTTACGTAAACTGAGTTGGCACCATCCACCTAAAAACAGCAAATGGGATTTCCTTCAGACAGCTTTGCCCATTTTTGAGAGGAAGTTTCTTTTAGCGCATTCAGAATTATGTGACTGGCCAATGAGACACTCAGTGTCAGAAGTTGCTTCATGTGACGTTCATTATCAAGACTGCCTTCAGTAGTTTTGGAGATATTACAATTTTGCGAGAACACTGAAAATAATAATAATAATAATAATCTGAACGACTGCTTTTGATGTGCACTCCCGTATGTTTCAAAGTGCAAAAGCAGTTTGCGAAAATCTGAGGATTCCGTCCCGCACTACTGCCTGTTCCATTCAAAAGAGATACACAAATTCTCTCAGACACTTGAATAAGCAGAGATTAATGCATATTCCTGTTGTTATGCATGTCATTACATTACACCAAAATTTTTATTACAGTACCCGGGTACTGATTTGATTGCATAGCAACAAATTTTTTTATATTACACGGTGATATTACATAACACTGAACTTTTTTTTACATTACACCGTGAGTGGAACAGGGCTGTTGGGTATCAGTTGTCATGGTTACTTGACCTATCAGTATAATACTTACACATGTATGTCAGTTGTGATGTGTTGATTCCAATTTTCACAACAGATGACTTTGACTCCTGGCTTTCAGATGCCTCCCTGATTCAGAACAAACAGTTCCAGCCCAAGGAGACCCTGGTGTTTGTGAGACTGGTCAAGTATGCCCTCCAGGCCCTGGACATTTACACTACAGGTCAAACGGGCATCAGGCCTTCCTCGTAAGTAGGCAAATAAGCACAGTGAACAACTCGTTCGAGAAATCAGAAAAAAAAACATTTTTTCTTTTTCTGTGAAGAATGAATTTCTGTGCCAGAGTTTTTTTTTTAAGTGTTATAGGTGTGGAAAGTGTAGGCTGGCTGTGTTGGTTGTCAGTAAAATTTACATTATTGGTAAATAGCAAGACTTCTTGTCATTTCAGTGCTTTCATTGCTCTGCTTCGTAAGTAAGGCTTACAATATTAGTAAATAGCAAGATTTGTTGTTAACTCAGTGCTTTCATTGTTCTTCTTCGTCCCTGTCCTCACGCCCCCCCCCCCAAAAAAAAAATGTAATATGCATGGGCCCTATTATAGTCTCTGGTTCAAACCCCAACTACTTCTACATTCATATAATATGTTATTACTATTACTGAACACATGAAACATCTAACTATGACAATGCTGATTACATTTTAGAACCCAGTCTGTAAGAACTAAGGAAGAGAAAGAAGTGCTGGAGCATTTTGCTGGTGTGGTAAGTTGTGTCAAATCTGTGGAGAGAAAAAAAGAATCACTCGGCAGTTCGATTACACGGCTGAACTTGTGGTTTAATCTGTATGATTGCAACATGGGCTAATTTTGAACTTGTGCATAAAAGTATAAGAAAGAGGAATAAAAGAATCGGTTAATTAGAATGTTTGAAAGTGTGTATAGCCGCTAATTTTTGTTTGAACATTGTTCCTGAATTACAGTTTAATGATCAAAGCACAGACATTGTTGTTGCTAATTTCCACATGACAAGTCCAATGATAGACAGTAATGTTCTCAGTTTTCATACACATATCCAGTTTTCCTGTCGTCTGATCTTTGAAAACTTACTGTTTTTACTTTTCAGTTTACAATGATAAATCCGCAGACCTTTAAGGAAATCTTCTCCACTGTCATTGAGGTAATGATTTCACCTTTACATGAATGAATAGAGGATTGGCTTGGGCTGATAACAGGCTTATGGTGGTGAAAGGATTGGTTTGGGCTGATAACAGGCCATAACAGGCTTGTGGTGGTGAAAGGATTGGTTTGGGCTGAACGCCATAACAGGCTTATGGTGGTGAAAGGATTGGTTTGGGCTGAACGCCATAACAGGCTTATGGTGGTGAAAGGATTGGCTTGGGCTGATAACAGGCTTATGGTGGTGAACGGATTGGTTTGGGCTGATAACAGGCCATAACAGGCTTATGGTGGTGAAAGGATTGGTTTGGGCTGATAACAGGCCATAACAGGCTTATGGTGGTGAAAGGATTGATTTGGGCTGATAACAGGTCATAACAGGCTTGTGGTGGTGAATGGATTGGTTTGGGCTGATAACAGGCCATAACAGGCTTATGGTGGTGAAAGGATTGGTTTGGGCTGAACGCCATAACAGGCTTATGGTGGTGAATGGATTGGTTTGGGCTGATAACAGGCCATAACAAGCTTGTGGTGGTGAAAGGATTGATTTGGGCTGATAACAGGCCATAACAGGCTTATGGTGGTGAAAGGATTGGTTTGGGCTGATAACAGGCCGTAGCAGGCTTATGGTGGTGAAAGGATTGGTTTGGGCTGATAACAGGCCATAACAGGCTTGTGGTGGTGAATGGATTGATTTGGGCTGATAACAGGCCATAACAGGCTTATGGTAGTGAAAGGATTGGTTTGGGCTGATAACAGGCCGTAACAGGCTTATGGTGGTGAAAGGATTGGTTTGGGCTGATAACAGGCCATAACAGGCTTATGGTGGTGAATGGATTGGTTTGGGCTGATAACAGGCCATAACAGGCTTATGGTGGTGAAAGGATTGGTTTGGGCTGAATGCCATAACAGGCTTATGGTGGTGAAAGGATTGATTTGGGCTGATAACAGGCCATAACAGGCTTGTGGTGGTGAAAGGATTGATTTGGGCTGATAACAGGCCATAACAGGCTTATGGTGGTGAAAGGATTGGTTTGGGCTGATAACAGGCCATAACAGGCTTGTGGTGGTGAATGGATTGATTTGGGCTGAACGCCATAACAGGCTTATGGTGGTGAAAGGATTGGTTTGGGCTGATAACAGGCCATAACAGGCTTGTGGTGGTGAAAGGATTGGTTTGGGCTGATAACAGGCCATAACAAGCTTATGGTGGTGAAAGGATTGGTTTGGGCTGATAACAGGCCATAACAGGCTTGTGGTGGTGAATGGATTGATTTGGGCTGAACGCCATAACAGGCTTATGGTGGTGAAAGGATTGGTTTGGGCTGATAACAGGCCATAACAGGCTTGTGGTGGTGAATCTTTTAAGTGTAAAACTTTCTTCATGATAAACTCTTAACTATGGACTCCCACCTTATTTTGTGAAACCCAAGGTCATCATTTTGTGTAATTGTTTATGCATGAATTGTTTATGAATGAATTTTTTATGAGTGAATTGTTCTTTGTATGCAGCACACAATCCATGTTTTTGCATTCCTTGTGAATGATTGTGTACCTGGCTAGAAATAAAAAAAGGAATGAGAAGTTAACATTTTCTGGATCATTTTAGTGTGAGTAGGTGAGAAAAGTTGTGAAGTATTTCTAAGTGAGGACAGGCGAGTTTCTTTTAGTGTGTGTGGGGTTGGTTAATTCACAGAGCCAGTCTTTTTTGATGAACTCTCATCTTGTATTTTCACTGGTTTCTGTTACAGTACATGGTGGACAGAATCCATGCTAACTACGCCCTACAGGTGAGACCCTTTCTTAAGTTGACTATAAGCTTCAGAGCAAACATGCTCTATTATTTAAGATCGAGGCGGGGGCCTCCGTGGCTCAGTTGGTTAGCACGCTAACGCAGTGCAATGACCTAGAAGCCTCCCACCAATGCTGTCACTGTGAGTTCAAGTCCAGCCCATGCCGGCTTCCTCTCCGGCCGTATGTGGGAAGGTCTGCCAGCAACCTGCCCGGTTTCCTCCCACCATAATGTTCTCTGCTGTCATATATGTGAAATATTCTTGAGTACAGCGTTCCTCAATTAAATAAATAAGTCACTAGGATAAGGGGTTTCTGACGTGCGAGAGACATCAGGGGTAATGTAGTCTGTGTAGCTGTGAGCTGTTTTGGGTCTTTTCCGTCATATGTGTACATCTTGTCACAGTTTCATTGTATTTTAGGCTTGTAAGTCACTGAGGTACACTTTGTTCACAAGCACTGCAATGCACAAGCAGGGAATGGTGTCGTTTTACGGTCAAATAAGAAAAGGTAGTTTGTGTGGATCGATATGTGGACACTTTCAAAACAGGAATCAAAAGAGAGTTTTTGGCAGTAACAGACACTTTGTCATGTATGTCCCTGTCTCTTTGGTTTGGCTGCAGATTTAAGTCAGGAGATTTGTCACACCTCTGCCAAATGACAGCTTTTTACTATCGGCACTCCAATTTACCCCATTCAGAAAACCTGACTGCCGTCATATAAATGTCATTTAAAATAATAATAATAAATTTTAACTGTCAGGTGAAATGAATTTCGTTGCCTAGGTGATTGTGAACTCGTTCCTGGCCAACCCGATGACTTCTGCGACATTCGCCACAATTCTGGTGGAATACCTGCTGGCCAGACTGGAGGAGATGGGATGTAAGTGCTGGCAATCTTCTGATTGTCACGGAGATAAATCTACGCAAAACATTTGGATGAACTAGTTTTTGTTTATCCACCCAAGAAGTATAGAGCGTAATATTTGAGGCCTTTACGTTTTGAGCAGTGGAATGATCTGTGTAAATTCAGTTCCTGTGTTTCAGCTTGACTACTGTGTGTAAAGAGCAAGTATAACTCTTTCATCTACAAAGCAGTGTGAAAGTTTTCACGTGTTAATGATGGTATTTTATTCCAAGAACTGATTTTTGTGATTATAGAAACAATTGTTATGTGAAAATAATGAAGATTTCAGTATTTTACTAGGACATGCGCCCATTTCACCTGTACCGCATAAGCTTTACTTCTCGTAAAGTTTACTGTTTTTAAGCGACACATTTTGCCGCATTCTGATTGATTCATCCACCTTATAGGACAAATGAGGAGCCTTTTTTTTTTCATAAAGTTTGATTGATTTCTTAGAAGAAAAAATTGAAAAGAAACTGCCAAATGTGTTAGCATCAGAAGTTTCAGTCTGAGGCCTTTAAGGGCTTCTGAATCAGCACTTTCTTGGACCAAACTTCATGTGAAATACGCTAAGCCAGATTTGTTGAGATTTAGCTTATGTCTGTCTCCTTAGTTTCCAGTAACCCAGGTGTACCTGTGTATGACGTGTATCATTCTCTGTTTCTCGCAGCCAACCTGGACAGATCAAACCTGTATCTGAAACTCTTCAAGCTTGTATTTGGCTCAGTGTCCCTCTTTGCACAGGATAATGAGCAGATGCTCAAGGTAAGGCATGAAGTTTGTAGACAACAGAGATTAAGAGTTGTCATGACCATAGCCGCAACAGTTTTCTGCAATGGGAAAGAGAACAAATAATACAAGTGTACTTATATTGGGAGATGGTTGGAAACAGAAATTTTGTTCTAACGTGCTCGGTAACTCTGAAATCGAACTTTTAATGTGGATTTCTTCTGAGGCCGTGTTACAGAAACCGAGAACAGGGTGTCGCCTCACTTGTACAACATGCTAAAAGATTATTAAAAACAGGGTGCTGGTGACCTCAGTGGAAGTGGCAGGGTTCTGTGGTTATAGAAATACCCCAAATGACCTAAAATTTCATTCACGACTAAATTGTTTATTTTTCATGACCCTGAGAGTTCTGTTGAATTTAGAAAGTTGTTCTCAGGGGTGTTGGGAAGATTGGATGATGTCCTACCGGAAAAGTATGAGTTTCATCTCCCCACAATACTATTTTATGACATTTAGTTGCCTTTAGTTGGACGAAATTTTAGGTCATTTACAGTAAGTACTGCCAGGTTGATTAAATTTTGATGACCTGATGACAGCACTTTCGATTCTCTCAGTGTTCTTGAGTTTCCATATGTTGATTTGCGAAAGCCTTGTTTGGTAACATGACAAAAATAAAGAGGCCTGCTTGTGGAATTTGAGTGGTTTGCTTTATGGATGTATATATCTACACATTTGGTCAAGCGTTGTATTTTCTTCTGAAAGTCTACAGTAACAATAAAATCTGAAATATCGAATCCCTTTTTTTGTGTCGTTCACAGCCTCACCTTCACACGATCGTGAATCGCTCCATGGAGTTGGCGATGAGCGCGAAGGAGCCGTACAATTACTTTTTGTTACTGAGGGCTCTGTTCCGATCCATCGGAGGAGGCAGCCATGATCTACTGTACCAAGAGTTCCTTCCCCTGCTGGAGAACTTACTGCAAGGTTTGTGCGCGAGGAGACTTCGAGGCTTTTCACAACTGAAAACCAGTGTATGAATTACAATTTGTGTTAGATTTGTAAGTGGTGTGCTGGTTGGGCCAGAGCAGTAAGGAAAACATATATACATGTACCATAAATGCTCAACAAATTCGGCCATTAAAGTATATATTTAGAAGCTGTTTGAAAACATAATGTACAAGGTTTTGAAGACTTATAGGTGTTGTTAAGGTAGGGTCACACATACACTTCACAGGAATCATAAAATAATCTGCTCAGAATATAATTAGTGCTCTAATATGCCAAAATGTGCACAACATTTGTTGAGGATTTAGGAATGATTATGGTTTAACGCCACATCGGCAATATCTCAGCCATATCGTGGCGAGTTTAGGGTATCTGTGTATAAATATATTGATGAAAACAATAAATATATAATTTTCCATTCCTTCATATTAAACTGGAATTGTGTTGATTATAATGTAACTTAGGGCATCCGCTTCCAGACTTGGTGTTGTGAATTTCAGAAATTTAATTGTAAGTTTATTTCAGTGTAATATGTGCATGCATTCAAACACACCTTACAACCACCTCTTCAGTTATTAAAGCTTGTCAGCTTTCTAAAACCATTCGTGCATGGATATATTTTGCCCTACCTATGATGTAAATAATAAATCAGGCTACCCTTAAAAAACTGTTTGTTTGTTACCTGACCATGTGAGAAAAGATAGGGTTGATCTGTGGGCAATTCTTTTGTTTTTTTTTTTATTATTCTGGCTTTTGGAAAAGATAGGGATTTTTAAGAAATTAGTAGGGAGAGAAAAATAAAAGAAAAACTATGCAAATACCATGAAAAAGGTTTGAGTAGAGCCCATTTCTCGAGTCTGTCAGGTTACTCCCTACAAACAGTTTTAAGGACAGCACCATAGAGGAAATGCATGGGAAGGAAAATAGAGGAACAGAGGAAAATAGTGTGTTTTTTTAAAAGCAAATGAATGTCGTAAATATTACTTCTGATGTGGAAACTTACATTTTTCAAGTCTCAAAGCTACTGTTGGACACACCGTCAACGTTGAGAAACTGGCTGACAGATATAGCTGGTGTTGTTGTTGTACAGGGCTGAACAGTCTCCAGAGTGGGCTGCATAAACAGCACATGAAGGACTTGTTCGTGGAGCTGTGTCTGACTGTACCAGTGCGACTCAGCTCCCTCCTTCCCTACCTGCCCATGCTAATGGACCCACTGGTGTCAGCCCTGAATGGCTCACAGACCCTCGTTAGCCAGGTGAGTCCAAATTCTGGGGGTCTAGGGAAGGTTTTCAGTCAGCTCAGAGAATGTGATTAGTGTTAGGTTGCTTTGCCAGGAAAGCATAAATGCAGTTTCAGTTACAGTCAGTTTCCAAAACAGTTGATTTTCAGAACAACCCACTCATGATTTCTGTTCGAACTTGGTGAGATGTATAAAATTTTCTCAGAGCCTCTGTGGCTCATTTATGCTGTGCTTAAGACTATTTCACTTAAAAGATGGCTGCCAGTATTATGGTGGGAGGAAATCATGCAGAGCTCGGGGGAACACCACGATCATCCGCAGGTTGCTGGAAAGTGTTTATTACAAGGCTAGTCCTAGTATGAAGCAAAGAACACTTTAGAAACATTTATTCCTGATATACATTTGAATTCCTGGCTACCTCTTGGCCTCTTTTATATATGACTGTATCCTTCCTTGTTTTCCCGCTGCAGGGGCTGAGGACCCTGGAGCTGTGTGTGGACAACCTACAGCCAGACTTCCTGTACGACCACATACAACCCGTCCGTGCAGAGCTCATGCAGGTATGCCATTAACCTTTACCGGTCATAAATTATGAAAACCAGTTGGGCTATTCATCCACATGTTAACATGACCAGAATTTCTAAATAAATTTTTCTTGTGTTCATGAGAATTTGTCCCACTCATAGAGGTCTTGATAAAAGATGTTTTTAGTGTTACTGTATTTCACCTTAAGTGTAACTTTTTTCAATCAAAATATTTCAAAAATATTTCAAGCGCCCGGCTTTCGACTGAGTAATTTTAAGTTCTTGTAAACGCTTGAATTGCCAGGCACTGTGGCGAACCCTTAGGAACCCTGCAGATAACATCGCTCAGGTGGCCTTCAGAGTGCTTGGCAAGTTCGGGGGAGGAAACCGCAAGATGCTGAGAGAACCTCAGAAGGTGAGAAGCTAACACCGATTGACAGCTAACAATGTAGACTCAGCAGCCAATCACATCAATAGACAGTTAACCACACCCACTAGACAGTTAAAGTGATACATAGCTCATGTTCAAGTTAAGTTTGTCAAAAAAGTTGGATAATAGTATTTTTATTTCAGTAAAGTATTTTTTCTAACAGGTAGTGTGACAGTGGAAACTGACATCTGACCGTGCTCCGTCACCTGGTGTCAAATGGGCCATTCTGTCTGAGCTATGATGTAATTATGCTAAGCGCGAACAGTCTTATCACCTGAGACTAGTAAGCTGCTAGGATTGTGATTGTAACTGAAGTTTATATGCCAATTTATAACATGAAATGATCAAGAAACTTACTCCCACCACAACACAAATGGTCTGGAAATACTTTGCAGTGTTGTTCACACATGTACTTATTACAATTAAAACATATAATGTTAAAACGTGTGCTGTCCCTATGTTATTGCATGTTACATTGACACACAACTCAAAACATTTACGTCACAGCTTATAAACAGTTGATATCTCCTATCTCTCTGATTGGTCAGTGTCTTCGTAAGCTTGAAAGCATTGGCACCTTAAGATGGCCTGGGGGCAACAACATACTCCACACTTCAAACAAAGATACTGTAAATACAGGGATACAAGTCACACGTTTTTTCCCTCAAAATTGACCTGTATGGAAGGGGTGCAGAATATAGCTGACAACAAAATGTTCGTTGTTCGTATTTTTCTTTGTTTAAACCAAGCCATTCAACTGTATAAAGCTTTCGTTATATCTCACATGTACAGACAAGTTAAAATTAAATGTATTTGACGATTCCTGTGTTGAAGACTATTGTTTGTCAAACGTTTTTGTTAAAATCCGCGAAAGTTTATTCCCGCGAATATGTCTTCTTGGCGATTCCGCGAAAGTTTATGCCCGCGAATACAAAGTCATTTACAGTATCTGTCTCATCTGCATCATCTGTCTTGTTTGAATCATCTCTCATATCTGTCTCATCTGCATCATCTGTCTCATTTGCAGCATTTCTCATATTTGCAGCACCCCTCAACTTCATCATCTCCCATTTAAATCAGCTCCCTCCAACTTCTATTTTCTTTCACACTTTCATTGCCTGTTTTCCAGCTGAACTTTAATGACAAGGAAACGGTGGGCCCTTGTGTGACAGTTCATTTCCAGGAATGCAAGACTCCCATCTACCTTCCTGTAGAAAAGGTGAGAATTACTTTATTACGTGTTTTCTGTTTTGTGAGAACTTACATATTTCATCCTTAAGCCGAAAATGAGGCATTGTTGTAGCTGTTGGCGACCATTTGTCCATTGTTTGTAAACACTGTATAACCTGAACACTTTTAGCCTGGTTAACAAATATTTATCATTTGGGTCATTGAAATTACCTGAAATGACCTAAAATTTCGTCTGTGACTAAGTCGCTTATTTTTCCTGATTCTGAGACTTCTGATTATTTTAGAAAGTTGTTTTGAGGTTTGTTTGGGATGTGTGATGATACCTCTTCATGGACATGTAAGATTCATCACCAGAAATGATAGTTTATGACATTTATTTGCCTCTGAAAAGGCATTTTTTTGTACAAAATTGTAGGTCAGTTACAGTCTGTTTAGTGACAGGCAGGTAGATGTGATGACAGGCAGGTAGATGTAATGACAGGAAGGGGTAGATGTAATGACAGGAAGGTACATGTAATGACAGGCAGGTACATGTAATGCCTGCACTCTGTGGGCAATTTTCATGAAGTTCAAGCCTCCATGACCTTTTAAACACTATGTATCTTGCAGCATAAATAAATTTTGTAATTTGAATGAAAAAGAAATAATCATTCTGGCTTCCTCTCTGGCCGTACGTGGGAAGGTCTGCCAGCAACCTGCAGATGGTCAGGGGTTTGCCCCGTGCTCTGCCCAGCTTCCTCCCACCATAATGTTGGTCACCATCGTGTAAGTGAAATATTCTTGAGTACGGCGTTAAAAACAAATCAAATAAATAAATAAATAAATATATTCTGTGCAGATTCTGAATATTTCATGGCATGTTGACATGTTTTATATCCTGTTAACTCAGGCTATAGACGCAGCCCTGAAGGCCCTAAAGTCCAGCAGCACTGACACGTACAGCCGCGGGAAGTCGTGGGAGCTCATCAAGTGTTTCCTCGTGTCTGTGATGACCCTAGATGATGACAAACCATCACTCGCTCATCTTTTCACTCATCCCAGGTCAGTCGAGAGCTTTACTCAGGGGTTTTCATTGTTTTATCTGGATTTCAAAAGCTGTGTTGTTCTCTCCTTGCTTTTTCGTTGTTCTCTGTTACAAAAAGAGTGGAAATTTTTTTCTTGGTGTTCAAGTGTAGTCACCACAACATTTCAGAAGGAAACAGTGTAATGTTTGAGTGGTTTGAAAGTATTATGACAAGTAGTAATCATGAACTTTAGTTAACTTTAGGTTTGTCATTAGTTATTTCGTGAAGAAAAAGTGAAATGGTGATAAGTGTTTGACTCTAAAATCAAAATAGGAAAAAATTATTATAGTTTGGGTCAAGTGCTGCAGGTGGGTTGTAAATCCCCACATTTTTATGGAATTCATTCCATTCTGAAAGAAAAGTTTAAGATGCTAACATAAGTACAATATATGATTTTGGTGAATGACTGACATTAAAAGAGGTTTTACTCTTCCTGGGTAAAGAATGTGATAGAGGAATGTATTTGACTTAGTACTGACTTCTTTAATTATTTTGATTTCATTTTAAAAAGTATTTATGATATGAAACTAGGGTAACTTTTTGTTGGTTTTCCAGTTTCACTGAGAAAGACATTCCTGACCACACAGGGCCTCTGTATAAAAACCCAGACGCTCATTCCAGGAAGGTTCATCAGCAGGCTCTCACAGGAATGTTTGGTGGGTGAAGCCTTCAGGCCATTACAACACTCCATGGCAACACTGTTGCATTACAACACTCATCACAACACTGTTGCATGACAACCCTCCATCTGAGCACTGTTACATTACAACGCTCCATCACAACACTGTTGCATTACAACACTCATCACAACACTGTTGCATTACAACACTCATCACAACACTGTTGCATGACAACACTCATCACAACACTGTTGCATGACAACACTCCATCACAGCACTGTTACATTACAACGCTCCATCACAACACTGTTGCATTACAACACTTATCACTGCACAGTTGCATTACAACACTCATCACAACACTGTTGCATGACAACACTCCATCGCAACACTGTTACATTACAACGCTCCATCACAACACTGTTGCATTACAACACTCATCACCGCACAGTTGCATTACAACACTCATCACAACACTGTTGCATTACAACACTCCATTACAACACTGTTGCATTACAACACTCATCACAACACTGTTGCATTACAACACTCATTACAATAATGTTGAGTTACATCACTCCATCACAATACTGTTGCATTACAACATTCATCACAACACTGTTGCATTACAACACTCATCACAACGCTGTTGCATTACAACACTCCATCACAACACTATTGCATTACAACACTCACTCATCTTAACACTGCTGCAAGACAACACTCACAAGAAATTTCATCCGTGGCTTGTATTAGTTTATTTTGCTGTTCTGTTTGAACATTGTCAAAAGAGATGATTACATTGTGTGTGGTATTTCCTTCCAATGGTTACATCTCGTTTTGCCAAATTGAGTTTTTATGTCAAATTTGTGGGATTAATTTTCAAATAATGAAATTCTGAGACTGTGGAAAGATGTTTTGAGGATTGTTTAAAACGTATTTATATATTTATTTATTTGACTTATAAATTTATTTAACATTTCACTCATACGATGGCAGTCAGTATTATGGTGGGAGGAAACAAGGCAGAGCCCGGGGGAAATTCACAGCCGTGTTTAGAAAGTAGGATGATGTGTTACTGCTAAAATATAAGTTTCTACACCAGAAGTAAGATTTTATATGAGATTTATTTGGCTCTAAAATTGCTTTGTTTTTTTTTTTTTGAATGAAGATTTACATCATTTACATTAATATTCATAATATAGTCACTGAAGATGTTTTGTGTGATTGTGATTTCAGTGGCAGCTGCTATAAAGGAATTGCGATCCACCGTTCTACCATTCATGGCCTGTATGGTCAGACACTACACAATGGTGGCCATAGCACATCAGTGTGGTGAGTTCCACAAATACACACCCTCTCTTTCACGTGTTCTCCTTTCAAGATTTCACCCAAATACAGGTTTGGTGCTGCTGTCACACTAAAGCAACGGAAAGTGAAATGAGTACATGAAAACACTCATTCGTATGTGTTGTAACAGCAGTGATGGCAGATTTAATGAAGTCATCCATCAAAATATCAAACCGAACACCACACACTACTATATCTAAAGTAAATGACTGCCATTAATTATCACAGGTTATTTGTGACAAATATGCAGAAAACTCAGTCGTCTCAGATGACTGGACAACCCTTAAAACTGAGCCCTGGTGAAACCGTGTTGAAAGTGGTCATTATTCAGTCCAGCGCAAGCAAATTAAAATGACATGTGTGACTCTCTCTCTCCCCAATTCTTTCTTTACCCTCTTTAACGTTGTCAGGTCCCTTCCCCGTGGGAGAGAAGCAGAACAAGCTTCATGGCATGGACACCCAGATTCTGATAGACGCTCTCGCTGTGATCATGGGACATGAGGAGAAGGAGCTGTGTAAGCCTGGAGGATTGGCCTTAAAACTCATCCTGGAGACAGCAACCACGATCCTCGGCTCCAAGGAAAAAGTGAGTTAACTGGACTCCGTTCCGTAAAGTGAGGGCCTATTTATATATTCATTTGATTGGTGGTTAACGCGGCACTCAAGAATATTTCACTTACACGACGGCAGCCATCATTATGGTGGGAGAAAAATGAGCAGATCCTGGGGGGAAACCCACGACCATCCGCACGTTGCTGGCAGATCTTACCAGGAATGACCAGAGAGGAAGCCAGCCTAGGCTGACTTTGAACTCACGGAGTGCTGCACTAACACGCTAGCCCTCTCCGCCACAGAGGCCCCCAACACATACTGAAGTGATACGTTGCGCCATAACAGTTGCGCCTGCCGCAGCGTTTTTGTTGAGTTGATAAGCCTGTGTTTGATTCCAAGAAAGGAAGCGAGTCATCACTGAGTCCAGACACAGTTACTACTATCTTAGTTTGCTTGTTCAATCTTTAGCTCCATCTTGCTCTTAGGTAGTGATTTTTATCAAATTTCCTATACTGCTTGATGTGTCTTGTAGGGGGGTTAGCCTGCTAGCGCAGTGTTATGACCCTGATACCTCTCATCAATGCAGTCGCTGTATGTTCAAGTCCAGCCCAGTCTGGCTTCCTGTCTGACCGTACGCGAGAAGGTCTGCCGGCACTGCCCGGTTTTCTCCCACCGTAATGCTGGCCGCCATTGAATTGATCAAGTGTCCTTGAGTACGGTGTTAAACATCAGTCAAATAAATAAATAAATGTATTGCTTGATGTCTTAAAAGTTTTATGTCCATTGACAGAAATACTTTCCTTCCCCGTATCATTTCTGTGTTACTGCTTTTATTGCCCCAATGAACTCTGAAAATGTTTTCCTTTCGATTTAATGAAACGTTATGATGCTTTTGCTGCCATGTGTTTATACAGGCTTGTCAGTTACCGTTGTTTGAGTACTTGGTAGACAGGATGTGCTCCTTGTGTTACGACAGGGCCTGGTATGCTAAACTGGGAGGGTAAGTATTTGGCCTTTGTTCTAAGGTAGTCAAATAAAACAAACAGGACGGTGTTGGATTTTCTCAGTTTGAATATTATATTATTTCTTACATGAACTTTAAATGCGTATACGATATAGTTATTGTAGAAAAGTGAAAATGAAAGTCTGAAAGCAAGCTGAAGATGGTCATGGGTTTTTCCCTTGCTCTGCCACCATGATGCTGGCCCCCGTCTTAGAAGTGAAATAATCTTGAAAACTGCATAAAACGCCAGTCAAATACATAAATAAATAAATCAGTGTATTTGAAAAATTGCAGGCATGCTACACTCAGATGATGAATTTTAATATTTGTCTTCAGAAATAAATTAAGTGTTGGTATTAAAAGTATTGCCTTCATAGTGTTTTTTTGCGCTTCTGACACTGGATTTTTATATGCTAAGCTGTAGGTGATATCTAGGAAACGATTTTCATTGTACTCTGTGGCTTTACACATACATAGAGTGCCCTGTAATATTTTGGAGCTGGGGGGTGGGATATTTTCTCGCACACAGTTGCAATGCCATCAAGTTCCTGTACGAGAGAATGGCCCTCAAGTGGGTACTGGAGCATCAGTTCCTCTTCCTCAAGGCTCTCCTCTTTGTTATGATGGACCTCACGGGCGAGGTAAGTCTTTGGTTCTGTCTTCACCACCCCCCCCACCCCTCCACCCCCATCCAGTTATAACAAGTAGTCAGTTATCTGGTTTCTGTAAAATGTCAGTATCCCTATATCATTAGACTCTTTGTTATGATGGACCTCTTGGGCGAGGTAAGGTTTTAGTTCTACCTTCACCCTTTGCTCTCCAATCCAGTTGTAGCGAGTAGTTAGTACTTGGGTTTGAGTGAAATATCAGTTTCCCTGTATAAGTCGACTGTTCCCATATTTGAGTGAGATGTGTTCAAGGGTTAATCTAGCCAATTTCTTTTTAGCAAATCAATTTGAAAAAAATCTGAAAACTCCTTTTTTCATCACCAGTGTATCAAAAACTCAATTTATTTCATGAAAGCACGATACAAAATTTGTCTAAAACTCAATTTTCCAATGTTTCTCATTGTGGTTACGACAACAAGAAAATTGCCAGAGAAAAATGTTTGTCTGTACACTGTACAACCTTGTTTAATGAATTATAAATAAAAGTTGTGATGACCCCTATTTGAAGGAATAGTCTCGCAACCTAGTTGATTTACCTATTAAAACCACAATTTGAGGGAGCAAACAATTTACCCCAATTTGATTTTTTAGTACTGTTATTTGAATAAGCTATCAGAGTCATTACTTGAATCTGTAAACAGTGCCCTGTTGGATTGAACTATCAATACCTGTATTGGGATGTTGAGTAGGACCCCTACTCGAATATAAAGCTGTCAGTATCGCTATTGAAAGGAGCATTTGGCCCCGAGATTTGAATGTGTAAATAGTCCTCTATTGAAGTAAACCCAGAGTGAGGAGTTTCCCCTATTTGAATGATTACTGTCACAGTTTGAGCGAGGCTCCAGAAATGACTTAAAATTTTGTCTATTACTAAGTTGCTGATTTTTTCTGATTCTGGGAGTTCTGTTTATTGTACGAAGGTACTTCTAGGTTTGTTTGGAAGATAGAATCATTTCCCACCAGAAAAATTGTAAGCTTCTGCACCAGGTGTGATATTTTATGACATTTATTCATGTGTAAAAGTGTTATTTTTTGGACGAAATTTTAGGTCATTTACAGTAAATGGTCTTGAATGGTCTTAAATGGTCTTAACCTCTCTTTGAAAATCTAAGTTTAAATAAAACCTGCAGATGGTGGGTTTTGCCCAGTTTCCTCCCACAATAATGCTGGCTGCCTTCGTATAAGCGAAATATTCTTGAGGACGGCCGTAAACACCAATCAAGTAAAGAAATAAATATTAACAACTTAAGGTTGTATCAGTTGTTGTTTTTTGTAACATAATCCTTTTCTGCAGGTGTCTAGCGGTGCCGTGGACATGGCCAAGGCTAACATAGAGAACATGCTGACCATGTGTGCCCAGGTAACACCTAACGAGGCAGACACACCTGAACTGACCGCTGCCAGGAAGAAGTCCTTCCATGAAGTGACCCACGAGCTGGTCAGACAGGTGACTTCACCCAACACGCTCGTTAGGGAACAGGTGGGTCAGCTGTCAGGTACCAGTAGGATGAACATTCCCTAACACATGAATTACCTTTATTTGATGCCTTTCCCTTCATTTTATTATTCATTGTATAACGTTTACAGACAGTAATGATGTGATTGGTAGATTCCTTTGAAATCCATTGACCTGTTAAAGTAATCAATAAGAAGTACAATCCCAAGGAGTGAAGTCTGACTATTTGAGGGTATTTCCTTGATTTTGGGAAGTCTGGTGTCGAGCAATACATTCAAATTAAGGACAGTAATTTTCTCTGATTGTCAATCCAATTTATTCTTTACAATTTACAAAAGCCCAAAAGAATGTCACCCTTAATTCAGGGAAGTTTAACTCAGAGAAAGAAACATATGGTGCCTGTCAGTGATCAAGTCAGTGTATGCTGCAAACAGCATGTGTGGCAGGTGCACTGTAAGGCCATCCTTGAAAATATGTTTGTTGGGCGTAACCCGACTGACACTCCAAAAGGGCCTTACTCTATAGTTTTTATTGATATTTTGCTAAAAGTTTGTTTTGTTTTTTCAAAATTTTTCTCTCCATGTTGATTTCTTTAAAATCACTATTTTTTTCAAGAGCCAGAGTGAAAAATGTAGGATTCCCCACTGACCAACCGTATTTTTTTTCATAGGGTCAGGTTACACCCAACAAAGGGCAGCCTAATATGGCCTTTTATGCTGAAGAATTCAGAAGATGTATTAATTTGCACCCCCCCCCCCCCCCATGTTCTTCAGGCGATGAACTCTCTGGAGCTGCTGGCGCGCGTGACAGAAAGGAGTGTGACAGAGATCATGGAGCCCCACAAGGAGGTGTTACAGGACATGATCCCGCCCAAGAAGCACCTGCTGAGGCACCAGCCCGTCAATGCCCAGATCGGCCTCATGGTCTGTGAGACACACACATACATCATAGCCTAGCACTTTTCTCAATTTTACCCCTTGGCCAATTTCCTAAATTGTTCGGTACAACATAAAACCCAAGAATACATAGATACGTGCTCTCAAAACAGCAGCATGCAGATGTGTCTGGCTCATCCCTTTCCCATCATTAAGACTAATACTTTGTGTGTCTGCTCTTTGATTGACAGGATGGAAACACCTTCTGCACGACTTTACAGCCTCGTCTCTTCACCATTGATCTTAACGTAGTCGAGCATAAGGTCTTCTTTACCGAGGTAAAAGATCAATTCTGATTGGATAGTTTTCTTGAGAGTAGGCGTAGATTTGTGACAGGGCTAACTTTGAGACACAACCGCAAAATTATAATTGTCGGTGTATGTTATTTTTGGTTAAGTTAAAATTAAGTTCAGTTTCAAAATAGGCCCTGAGTTACCAGAAATATATGTGAACTTTACTTTGTCAAGCATATACATCAGTGATTGGTGCTGCCTACCAGCTTTAACTCTTTCTAACTGTAAGACTAACTTCTAAGTCTGATTTGCTTTATAGTAGCCAATGCACATAATTGAATGATTTGTGGTTTGATTCTGATTGTTTTCCCGCACCCCCCCACCCCAGTTGATGAACCTGTGTGAAGCGGAGGATACAGTCCTGTTAAAACTGCCGTGCTACAAGTCTGTCACCAATCTGGTCCCCCTCAGGAAAAGTGCTCTGAGTAAGGTTTCTCTGTACAATAAAATACTGGTGTGTAGGAATGTCCGCCAGCAACGGTCTGACAGTCTTGAGTTTCCTTCAGGCTCTCAAGCCAGCAAATAGGTGCCTGACTTTCTTGAAAACGCCCCTGTGGTGAAAGTGGTTTGACCCAAGAGACCTTTGTCCAGTAAAATACTGCACGAGCAACATTGTCACACTTCATCCAAAGGGGTGTTTTCAAGAAAGTCAGGCACCAGTGTGCAGGCTTGGGCTTGTGAATTTGTTTAGGAAAATTAGTTTTACTTGGAGTTCATTTTGAGTATTAAGCATGCTCTGAGGTAAAAAATCATGAGTTTGTTGCATTTGGGAAAGTTTGTCACTGACTTGCCAAAGGCAGGTGGTTTACTCCCACTACCCTGGTTTCCTCCAGCCATGAGACTTAACTTTCATCTTTAGGTGAAGTATTCTTGTGTAATTTGTTCAGTCTCTCTCTTAGCAGTATATTTTGTGAATGAACAATTGACCTTTAGGTAGGGTTAACATAAGGGCCAAGGACTGAAATGGTTACCCTAAACCCCACGTGCTAAATTTTGTCTATGAAAAAGCTGCTTTTTTTTTCCTGATTCTGAGAGTTCTGTTGGTTTTAGAATGGTGTTTGGAGGTTTGCTTAGGTGATAGGGTGATATCCTACTGGAAAAAAATGTTTGTTTTAACGCGAAAAATAATGTTTTATTACATTAATTTGCATCTACAAATGCATTTTGGTGTGTGGGGGGGGGAGGGATTTTAGGTCATTTAGGATAGTTCCAGAAAATTTTGTACTTTCATGTTTTCTCCAATTTATAATGGCAGACTTCAGGTTTGTGATCTATTTTACACAAATTATACAAGTATCTTTGGTTTACTGGAGTGATGTTAAAAGCTCGATGTGAGACTCGGCACAGTTTGGCTGTTCTTCTGACAGGGGCATTAGCAGCTTGTCACTACATCACAGACTTGAGTGAGAAGATCTTTGGGATGCTGTACAAAGCTCTAAACAGCACGACTAGTGAGTTGCAGGAAGCTGCACATTCCTGCATGAAGAAGGTATGTTACATCGTAGCATTATGGGATGGTCTTGTCCATCTGCCTCCATTTGCCTGCCTGCCCGTAAAGGTAGGCGCCACTGTAGCATTACGGGATGGTCTTGTCCATCTGCCTCCATATGCCTGCCTGCTTATAAAGGTAGGCGCCACTGTAGCATTATGGGATGGTCTTGTCCATATGCCTGCCTGCCCGTAAAGGTAGGCGCCACTGTAGCATTATGGGATGGTCTTGTCCATCTGCCTCCATATGCCTGCCTGCCCGTAAAGGTAGGCTCCACTGTAGCATTATGGGATGGTCTTGTCCATCTGCCTCCATTTGCCTGCCTGCCCGTAAAGGTAGGCTCCACTGTAGTATTATGGGATGGTCTTGTCCATCTGCCTCCATATGCCTGCCTGCCCGTAAAGGTAGGCTCCACTGTAGCATTATGGGATGGTCTTGTCCATCTGCCTCCATATGCCTGCCTGCCCGTAAAGGTAGGCTCCACTGTAGCATTATGGGATGGTCTTGTCCATCTGCCTCCATATGCCTGCCTGCCCGTAAAGGTAGGCTCCACTGTAGCATTATGGGATGGTCTTGTCCATCTGCCTCCATATGCCTGCCTGCCCGTAAAGGTAGGCTCCACTGTAGCATTATGGGATGGTCTTGTCCATCTGCCTCCATATGCCTGCCTGCCTGTAAAGGTAGGCTCCACTGTAGCATTATGGGATGGTCTTGTCCATCTGCCTCCATATGCCTGCCTGCCCGTAAAGGTAGGCTCCACTGTAGCATTATGGGATGGTCTTGTCCATCTGCCTCCATATGCCTGCCTGCCCGTAAAGGTAGGCTCCACTGTAGCATTATGGGATGGTCTTGTCCATCTGCCTCCATATGCCTGCCTGTCGGCCCGTAAAGGTAGGCTCTCTCATACCATTATGGGATGGTCTTGTCCATCTTTCCATGTGACTGCCTGTCCGTAAAGGTAGGCTCCATCGTAGCATTATGGGATGGTCTTGTCCACCTGTCCATATGCCTACCGGTCTGTAAAGGTAGGCTTCATCGTAGCAATATGGGATGGTCTTGTCCATCTGTCTGGCTGTTCGTAAAGGTACATGTATGCTGCATTGTAGCATTATGGCATAGTCTTATATGTCTGACAATAAAGTTTTCAGTGTTTTCTGTTGTATGTCTATGGAACTGCATCTCCAGAAGGTGTAAAATTTGTTAACTGCTTTTCTTTTCCATCAGATCAGAAGCCCATTAAAAATCAGTCACCTTTTTGTGAAAAATTCTCAAAATTTTTTTTTCCTATCCATGTTATTGTTTTTCTTTTAAATCATTTTCTTTTTCAAAAAATAGAATAAAAAGAAATTCCTTACCAACCAACCTTATTTATTCTTTTAGGGTCAGGTTACGCCCAACAAACAATTTCGAAAAGATGGTCCAAGAGCATTATATTGAGCTTTCAGACACCCAAACACTCTTCCCATTTTCAGTTCATTGCTGGGACTCATGTGGACATGGTGGTCGTCCATGAATCCATGAGGCCTCTACTGCTGAAGCTAGGAGACTATAAGAGCCTCAACCTGAACGTGATACAGAGGCTGTCCAGCCTGACACAGCTCTTCCCAAACACCTTTAATGAGAAATTATGCGAACAGCTTCTGGTAAGGACACATTGGAATTCCTGTATTTTCACCTAAAGTTTGACCTGTGCAAATGCACTTTCATAAGCAGATAAAAGCCTTATCTAGGGTTTTTTACCATTTCTTTTACATGAAAAGGCCTGTTATTACTCATTTGTATGCTTTGCAACTTTTAAATCAAAACGCTTGTTATGATACCATTCTATAATTCATAACTCCTATGAAAGGGCCTAATATTATACAGTTTGGTATATGGGAATGTCTTTGAAATGAAAAGGCCTGTTATTACAGAGATTCTGTATGTAGGAATTTTCAATGAAAAGGCCTGTTATTACAGAGATTCTGTATGTAGGAACTTTTAAATGAAAAGGCCTGTTATTACAGAGATTCTGTATGTAGGAACTTTTAAGTGAAAAGGCCTGTTATTACAGAGATTCTGTATGTAGGAACTTTTGAATGAAAAGGCCTGTTATTACAGAGATTCTGTATGTAGGAACTTTGAAGTGAAAAGGCCTGTTATTACAGAGATTCTGTATGTAGGGACTTTTAAATGAAAATGCCTGTTATTACAGAGATTCTGTATGTAGGAACTTTGAAGTGAAAAGGCCTCTTATTACAGAGATTCTGTATGTAGGAACTTTTAAATGAAAAGGCCTTTTATTACAGAGATTCTGTATGTAGGAGCTTTGAAGTGAAAAGGCCTGTTATTACAGAGATTCTGTATGTAGGAACTTTTGAACGAAATGGCCTGTTAATACAATGTTTTTACTCAGCTGTACACTTGGAAACTTTAAGACCTAAATGGCTGTTGATGTGGGTAGCTCACTAGGGTCGCGCAGTGAGCTGTGAGCCTCTCATCAATACGGTCGCTTTGAGTTCAAGTCCAGCTCATGCTGGCTTCCTCTTCGGCCGTACAAGGGAACTGTAGTCCTCCAGCATCTGTACAAGCCTCGATTGTACTTATTTGTTGTGGGTTTCCTCCGGACTCTGTCCCGTTTCCCACCATCATGATAATGCTGGCTGCTGTCCTATAAGTGAAATATTCTTGAGTATGGCATAAGACTCCAGTCAAATAAATCAGTGAAAATAAAATTCTTGTCATCACACTGATCTGCACTTTGGAAATTTCATATGAAAAGTCCTTTTATCACACATACCTAGGTTTCTTTGAATCGTCTGCAGGCTCACCTGAAGAAGTGGATTGACACAGCTGTGGCGACTCAGAAGAATGGCCAGCAGAGAGTGAATGGACAAGTTCAGTCTACAGTAAGATGTTTGGAATCTTTAGTATCATCTCCACAAAGCCATTTCTGACCTAAGGAAAAATTTGAAATATGGTAATAAAGCTTATTTTTGTACTCTTGAGATGAACTTTTGAACTTTTGAAGTCATAATGTAATCCTTCAACCGTTTGCAAAGTGTTCATGCAAACATGTTCTGAAGGCATTTTTCTGTATGAACTGATAAATTTGGACTTCCAGTGTAGCCCTGGTATTGGTATCCGACCAGTGTAGTTTTGTCTCCAAAATGAAATTAAAAATGTACATAAGATGCAGGGAAAGTTGTTTTTTCACTAGTGAAAAGGTTGAGAAATTAGGGTAAGTAATATCACCAAACGTTAAACATTCTGATGAGGTTTGAAATTTTGACATACGTCAGAAATGGCTCCGTCGAAATGTCCGAGAATCTTGAATAGGGCCCCATCTGGGTGATTCAGCTAGAGGAAATGCAGCTCAAGCTTTAAGTCGGAGCAGGCAGGTGGTTAATCCCAGGTACTATAGTTAACCCCAGGCACTGTTGTTAACCGCAGGCACTATTGTTAACCCCAGGTACTATTGTTAACCCCAGGCACTATGGTTAACCCTGGGCACTATGGTTAACTCCTGGCACTATGGTCAACCCCAGGCACTATGGTGAACCTCAGGCACTAAAGTTTGCACCAGCTGTAAAGGTTACTGCCTTAATATGAGTGGAGAATTCTTGAGTGCCGGTCCAAACACGTCCAACACCATGAGTGGCCTGAAGCTCTGCCCTTAAAAAGTGCATTTTTAGAGGCAAATCTATCATAAAGTATGATTTTTGATCCTGAAACTGACATTTTTCCTCTAGTGTATCATTTTATCCGCCAACAAACATAAAGGAATCATTAGTCAAAATTTGTTATGGAGTTAGGCTCAATGACAGTTTAATTCTCTTACTGTGGAAAAGGGCCGCTGTGGTCAAGGAGGTTAATGCGCCAGTGCAGCATAATTACCCAGGAGCCTCTCACCAATGCAGTCGCTGTGGGTTCAACCTCAGCTCACGCTGGCTACCTCACCAGTCGTATGTGGGAAGGTCCACCAGCAGACTGCGGATGGTCGTGGGATTTCTTGAGAGTTGTGTGAAAAGTTATGAAAAGACCTAAATAATTGTTTTAATATGAAACTAAAGGCATTTGAATCTTTGAACTTAATTTAGAGTTTAAATCTCTAATGCACTTTCGAAGAGCTGGGCTCCATAAGTCATTCCGGTTTTCTTTTTCCTTTTTCCTTCGTTTTTTTTCTCAATGCTTTTGTGTAGTCCATCCCAATCGAAGCGTAGAAGGTACATATAATAATATATATCATATAATGCCTCTATTTTCTGAGGATAATGCAACTCAGCCAGTATATTATTGATCTTTCCTGAGGCCCTCCACAAACACACATTTATAAACAGTGACACAAAAGATGTGATAATACTTAAAGGAATATATGGTATAAAGGCCTAGAGTTAAATTGTTTCTAAGCTGTTTGGTTTGATTTGATTTGATTGGTGTTTTACGCCGTACTCAAGAATATTTCACTTATACGATGGCGACCAGCGTTATGGTGGGAGGAAACTGGGCAGAGCCTGGGGGAAACCCATGACCATCTGCAGGTTGCTGGCAGACCTTCCCTTGTACGACCGGAGAGGAAGCCAGCATGAGCTGGACTTGAACTCACAGCGTTGATGGGAGGCTTCGGGTCAGTGTGCTGCAATAGCGCACTAACCGACTGAGCCACGGAGGCCCCCTGTTTCTAAGCTAGCTATAGAAACTATGCACAAGACAAGAGTATAAAACACTGCATATGTTATACTCATGCAGAATTTGTGAATCAGTCTGTGAAAATCTTTGAGGGTTGTTTTTTTTTTGTGTAGGAGCTGAAGACGTGTTCAGCCATCATCAACATCTTCCACCTGATCCCTGCGGCCAGTCAGAAGATCATCGAGCCCCTGACCGTGCTGACCCTCAAAGGGGAGAAAATGCTGCTGATAGAGGTGAGAGAATTTTGATGCTCTTCTGAAGCCCTGTTGTTGTTGTTGTTGCCACTGAAAATCCACTATTGGCTAATGATTTGAAGTGTTGTTGTTCCCACTTACAGCCATTAACTAATGATGCCACTTACAGCCATTAACTAATGATTTGAAGCATAGTTGTTCTGTGTGCCAGCGATATCCATACACCAATGAATTGAAGTCTTGTTGTTGTCACCATTGATAATCAGCCATTGTCTAATGATCTGACCATACATGGACAAGGTCAGCCAACAACCTGTGGGTCGTCTAGGGTTTCCACCGGGCTCTGCCTGCATTCGCCCACCATAATGCTGACTCCCGTCGTATAAGTGAAATATTTCTCTGTATCGTACGGTGTAAAACACCGATCAGATGAATAATGCGTTGAATTGTTGTTGTTGTCACTGACAATCATCCATTGACCTAGGAGGTCAGAGGCTTCAATGAGGCTCTGGTTGGTATGGCTGATGTACAGTCGGGAGCATTGTATGGTGTGTCACACAGGTAAAATACTTCTTCGAGTGGTGGGCAAGGAGTTTCTTCCTAATGTGGTCTGTCCCTCTCCAGCTATAACTTCTGTATAGGTAGTAGTATAGCTTCTGTTGAATGTTCAACTTTCCTCTCTTTCAGCCACATTTTGGGCCTCGTTAATTCACCCCGTGACACGATATTTCTGTTTATCAAGAAGTATAACTTCTCCTGAATGCTTCAGCTTTCATTTCTTCCTGTCACACCTTGGACCTTGTGATTTCGCTCATTGACGTGATAAATCTGCACCTGTTCAGATTTCTGCTACCGTTGCACCTGTGCAGCATGGTATAGGTGAAACAGTTGTGAGGATGATGGAAATTAAGTGTAGGATGATTGTTGTGGTTGCAGGCTGGCAGCCCGTTCAGAGAACCTCTGCTGAAGTTCTTACTGAGGTACCCAGAACATACAGTGGAGCTGTTCCTGAGTGACACCTACATCAAAGATCAACAATGGACCCGCTACCTAGAGGTAAGTGAATTGAAGGGAAGGATTATGGCTTAATGCAGTGGGAGTAAGCAGAATGAATGAATGATCATGTCTTAATTCTGTGGAGGCAAGAGAAATGAATGAATGGTCATGTAGAACTGAATGAATGATGATGGCTTAATTCTGTGAAGGTAAGGGAAATGAATGAATGATGATGGCTTAATGCTGTGCAGGTAAGAGAAATGAGTGAATGATCATGTAGAACTGAATGAATGATGATGGCTTAATTCTGTGAAGGTAAGAGAAATGAATGAATGATGATGGCTTAATGCTGTGGAGGTAAGAGAAATGAGTGAATGATCATGTAGAACTGAATGAATGATGATGGCTTAATTCTGTGAAGGTAAGAGAAATGAATGAATGATGATGGCCTAATGCTGTGGAGGTAAGAGAAATGAGTGAATGATCATGGCTTAATGCTGTGGGGGTAAGAGAAATGGAGTGTACAGAGTTGTGTCAGTGGAATATAATATACAAACCCCAAAATCGTCACATATTTCAAAAGTACATGTATGAAGAAAATAAACGGAAGCACATTCCAGAAATCTACACTAAGGCTTGGTTTAGTCATTCTTGTAAAACTGATATCACAGCCTATTGTGGAACAATTGTGGAATTGTTAACACTTCTTGATAATTTGACGAGAGATTTTGGAAAAGGCTACAAGGAGGAAGTCTGAAGTGTTTGTGTGTGTTGTAGTTCCTGCTTCAGAACAAGGAAGGGAAGCCGTTTCGCACTGTCCTACAGTCCAACCCGGCCCGACTGGTCCACATGGCATTTGGACAGCTCTTCATTCAGGTACACCAGGCAGAATTTTGTCATTATCTTCATCGGTATTGTTGGATTTTGATTCACAAATTGAAGTAAACTGATGCCTCTTTTTCTTGCCATTATCGATGCCATTATCGATGCCATTATCGATGTCATTTTCAGTGTGTTCCTAAAATGAAGCAAAAGAGAGTACTTTTTCTTGTCACACCTCTTAGGAGCTGTTTAAAATCACATATATAAACATACAATAGATATCATTTCATTTCATCATTGGTCAAAAAGAGACGAGCACAAAAACGTTCTGGAGGGTAAAAGACAGAGAGAGAGTGTCAAGCCCCATTGCACTACAACTTAGCTCGAAAAAGTCAGATGCTCGCTTCATTCTTTTTCACCACGAGATATCTTAATTCGTCAGTCATTCCGCATCTGAAAGAGTAGCTTTCACAGTGCTTTATGAACCTTTTTTAATTTGATTTTTGAGACAAAACCACATTAGTCATGGGCCATTTTCAGGGCATCAGAGAAAGTATATTTTATCAGTCTACACAGAATGATGCCCTCAGAATATGCCTGAGTGAACACCTTGCCAATGCATGTGTGCCAACAAGTTGAAGACTTACAACACAACATTTTTGTACAGTGCTCCATGACGGAACCAGCATTTTATCCTTGTCTTTATTTAATCACTGTTCAATAGGAATCCTACCTGATAATCATTATGGGGCCTCCGTGGCTCAGTCAGTTAGCGTGCTATCGCAGCACAATGACCCAAAGCCTCCCACCAGTGCGGTCGCTGTGAGTTCAACACCAGCTCATGCTGTCTTCCTATCCAGCCGTACTTGGGAAGGTCTGCCAGCAACCTGCAGATGATTGTGGGTTTCCCCCGGGCTCTGCCCAGTTTCCTCCCACCATAATGCTGGCCGCTGTTGTATAAGTGAAACATTCTTGAATACAGCGTAAAACACCAATTGTATAAATAACAAATGATAGTCATTATAGTATTTACATAAATATATGGAGTGGAACAGCATAAAATGAAATATTCTTGAGTACGACATAAAACACCAATCAAATAAATAAATAAACGTGGAAGGTGTGCTTTTCTGTTAAAATGTTTTAGTGAAAATACTGTTTACATGTCATGATATTTAGGAATGTGCGTGAATGTGCGTGAACTTCACAGTCGATCACTACATACATGCATCGTCTGAATCACTCATTCATTTGATCGATCTGACTTCTTTCAGGGTCAAGCAGTGTTGCCTGCCAGTCCCACAGGGAGCACGAAGGCTGAGATTCAGTACCTCTCCATTCGATTGGTTAGCTTACTGGTGGAATTGGAACCTGATTGGTTACCTCAAAATCCACAGCTGGTAAGCATGTACACAACTTTTTTATACTTATTTTATTTTATTTTTTTTCGAATATATGGTCTTTTTCAAGTTTTCTTGATATCCCATTTGATCGCTTTGGAGGTCACAGTTTCCTGTCTCCTTCAGCAAAATTTTGGAGTAATCAGTTGCAATTTCATCAACCAGGTGATGGAGATGTTGATATTTTTATTGGTAAACTTCGAATTTGGGTAATTGCTTTCATTGGTGCTAAACCTAAGGATATAGGCAAAGTACAGTCTACATGCTGTCAGTCCAGTGTCAATTTACTCTGTATGAGCAGGGTGTCGTGTCTGGTGTCTTTGACATAGCATTTCAGTGAGTCAGCACTGTCAATATGAAACTTTTTACAGCACTTCTGCTGAGTGGAGGTACTGTTGTGAAATTATCAAACAAAGAAACAAAATCCAATGATATATCTTTCTGTTTTCAAAAAGTTGATCGTTTATTATTTCAGATAGTCCAGTTGCGAAAGATCTGGGTGTCAGACAGTTTTGTGGAGAAACATAAGAAAGTGGTAAGAGAAAGCTAGGAAATGTTTAAGAAACAAAGTGGTAAGAGGAACACATCAGAGTTTTGTGGGAAACCATAAGAAAGTGGTCAGAAGAACTCTTGCTATTAGAACACGGATGAATTCTTCCATAACTATCACCTCAAATGGCTCCTTGTACATTTTAGTGAAACTTTAAATGTTATTGAATGTGAGAAAGCAAATAAACACCCCAAATGACCTTGGTCCATAATGTGAGGCTGATAAACCTTAGTGGTTTTTCCATCCATGACTTCTCTTGGTGTTTTTGTGTTTAGGACAGTGTGGACTACGTGCACTGGAAGGAGCCCGCCCTGCTTGTCAAATGTCTTATGAACTACTTTCAGTGAGTTCTGTTCTCTGGTTTTGCTGATTTCATTAGATTTTGTGAAAAGTACTCAGCGTGATTTATTAATCTCTGGTTGGGACCTCTGTGGCTAAGGAATTTTAGCACTCTAGTGCTGTATGTAATGACCAAGGTGCCTCTCATCAGTGTGATCGCTGTGAGTTCAAACCCAGCTCACGCCCAGCTTCCTGCCCGGTCATATGTAGGAATGTTTGTCAGCAACCTACGCATGGTCGTGGGTTTCCGCTGGGCTCTGCTCGGTTTCCTCCCACCATAATGCTAAGTGAATAATGATAATAATAACGAGTGAATCATTCTTGAGAACATCGTAACACCAATCAAATAAGTAAATAACCAAATAAAATCTTGTTCATGTACTGATATACTATTTCCTGATAACAGTGTAAGGTTTCTAGACAGGTTCCTGCATGGTTTTCTGAGCCAGAATGATGGGCAACCAGTGGCGTAAACGTAGGAAATACACGGACTTTCAGTTTCTACTAGCAGAGCTAAAAGTCGCTTTGTCTGTCAGTCTTTTGGTTCATTGCTTGGTTGGTCAGATTTTTGACCTATTATCTTTTAGCATTGGACATGAGCTTATATGGAACCTGAGTGCTAAAGAAAAGGAAAGCTCGATGCAGTTGACTTTTACAGGATGTTTACACAACTGTTGGGAATTAATGCTTCTCTACAACAAAATCTGCAATTATTTTTTTTTTTGTTTCCAGACATCACATGATGGAGATAGAGCTGTTGTTTGACATTCTCAGAGCCTTCACGCATCGCTACATTCCTAACTTTCAGTTCGTCAAAGATTTCCTGGATGGCACTGTGGCAGCTGTAAGTAGAACATGGTCAACAACCACAGTGCCAGTCACGAGGTGTCTGACCTGCTATATCAGCTCCAGCCATGGAGTCTTAATTTGAGACAGTAAGCGGGTTGACGGTGCTTGCAGAATGGTTGTGTGTCTTACATTAGTTGACGACCACTTTGCCAGGGACTTGCCGAAGACTGGTAGTTAGGCTGGGCTCTCAGGTTTCCTCCACCCATAACATAAACTGCCATCCTATAAATGAAAACTCCCTGTGTTTGCCATTGAACAGCAACATCAACATCAACAACAACAGCAACAGCAACAAAATCCACTGTGTACCTCACCTGTGTTGTCTTCATAGTATCACGGTATAATTGATACTCACCCATCGATTGACAGAATAATCACCCTGTTGTGTGAACTGTTGTACTGAGATAAGAACAGTGAGAGTTTTGTTTTGAAATCAGAGGTAAACTCGTATGATTTTTCATCAGCATAGTACAGCAGGGTGATGAGTGGGTGAAAAATGATTTTACTGTATTGATTCTTAACGATTTTTCAGACGTACCCAGCTGAGTGGAAGAGGAAAGCTTTCTTCAAGTTTGTGGACATCTTCCATGAAAACGTGTGGCCACAGGAGTTGAAAGCCAAGGTGAGATTAAGGGAAATATTCTTTACTGTGACATTAAAGTACAGTGAAATAAATAAATAAATAAATAAATAACACCCATCTCATCTGACACGACTGTTGTGTGCTAGTAATGCAGTCATCAATCAGGTTGACGAAAAAAAAAAAGTGTGATACTTTCTTACCTTATAGCTTGTATATGCTTTGGTTTCATTTCATGCTGCTTCCCTTAATAATTAGTTATTAATACAGGAGTGTTGGCTAATTAATTCATTAGACAATCTACTAACCGATCTGTTTTACTCTGCCCAGATTCTACAGTATGTCCTCATTCCCTGCTTCCAAAACTCCTTTGACAACGGTGAAGGAGAGAAGCTGATTGGTGGACCCCCTGCGCCAGATCAGGACAACCCAGACAATGTCATCAGTGTGTTTATCAACAAAATCATTGATCCAGACAACCCGTTTGGCACGTCCGACGCCGTCCGCATTCTTCTGCTTCAGTTTTCGTCCCTGCTGGTAGAACAGGCATCCCCACACATCCACGATGCTGCCAACAAGTGAGCATTGTTTATAGTCTCTCATATTCTGGAGTACAGTGTAAAACTCGAATCAAAGAACTAAATAAATAAATCTATAATCACTCCGAAACAGCTGGCAGTTTTTCACATTCAGCATTACGTTGCCACTGTAAGTATATGCATGTATTCCAGAATTGGATGTCTGCTTAATCCAAATGACATCAAGAAGAAATGAAAGCTGCAATATTGTTTTTTTATAATTTCAGTGTTCCCCTTTTGTACAGGTTGTACATGATACGAGATTTGCAGAAAAATCGATGTGTGAAATGGGTGACAGTTTTCCTCAAGCTGTGCATGGATTCCTGCACCCATAAGCAAAATGGTCGAAAAAGCCCCCCAATCAAAGAAAACAGATTCCACTTTTGCAGTAGTTGGAGAATTATATTATTCGATCCGTCACAATTGCCATTGGCTGGAATGTGTACAATGTACTTAACTCATTCAAGTATTAATAAGCTTTCAATGTGACATAACCAATTTCACAAACAAAGCCGTCCATCAGCTGCCCTGTGTGTGTATTCCAGGAGACAGGGTAACAAATTGAGGCGGCTGATGACATTTGCCTGGCCGTGTCTGGTGCTGAAGAACTGTGTGGATCCAGCCACCAAGTACCATGGTCATCTCCTCCTCTCTCACATCATCGCGAAGTTTGCCATCCACAAGAGGATTGTCCTCCAGGTACAAACGAAACTGCTTGTGTTTCTGTGATTAAGGGGACCTGAGAAACATTGTTATGGATTACTTCCAAAATGCAAGCTAACATCAAATGAAGACGGGTTTAATTCAGCGTCAAAAAGTTGGCCATTCACAAAAGGATTGTTCTGTAATATTAAAATGAAAGAAATACTGCAAAGAGTAAATCATTGAAAATTGTGTCTCTGCTTATATGTAAAATTACTGTTAGAAATCAAGGAATTCTTTCCAGTGAATTAAAAGTGGCCCTGACCTTGAATTCTTAACCAAGTAGTGATGTTACACCAAGTAGTTACCTCACAAAGGGCAATAGTGATTAGATTTGTGGGTGGAGGAAACCAATTTTCACCTGGCGCTCTGGTTTCCTCTAGCCATAAAACTGAACATCGTTTCACAAGTGAAAAGTTCTTGACTGCGGCAATAGGTGTCAGTCAAATAAAGAAATATTGTTTTTTTTTTTGTTTTGTTTTTTTTTTTTTTCCAGGTGTTCCACAGTTTATTGAAGGCCCATGCTGTGGAGGCTAGGTACATTGTGAGAGAGGCTCTAGAGATTCTAACCCCAGCTATGCCAGGCAGAATGGAAGATGGGAATGTAAGTACAGGATGGTCACGCCCTGTGTACGCTGTAAGTCCTAGCAGCGCTCAGGGGCCACTTCGTAAGTCATTTTTTTCATAACTTTTGTCATAAAGAATGTCGTCTAGGTTAAAATTCCATAAGGCAAAAGGATTTATAAGAAAAGCTAAGAGAAATTGATGTACGAAGTTGTGTGAAAGTGGGCCCTAAAGCTGTCTGCTGGCTGAGAAGACGGAAATGATGGTGCGGAGCCTAGTTATTGTTTGTACTTTGTCCTCGGTATATTTGACTGCAGACTTATAATAATAATACAGTATAATACAGTATTATTTTGTAGTGTAGCTTTAACTGTAGACTTAAAATATCTCATTTTAGTTAGCTGTTAGATTTTTT